>WELA01008529.1:479057-512390 GCA_009602735.1 Mesotaenium endlicherianum | reverse complement strand
TTACTTATGTAGCAAGTATATAAACAAGAGCTAGAACATAGAAAGACATGGCAGAATCACTCTTGTACTTGCCAAAATCCAGAAATATATTAACTTTCAAGAAGCCATCTCTCTTTCAAGAAGCTACCACTTGTGTTCAAAGATCCTTGTCTTGAATAAAGTATTCTATTTTACTAAGTACTTTATCTATCTGTTTCACTACACGAGGAGTGCTCCACACGTGTCATAGTTATCGACGTCGATGAGGCCACGGAGTCTAGCGATCTCCGCGTTGGCCTCCACGAGGGCGTCGCTGACGTCCTCGAAGCTGCAGTAGTCGGCTCCAAGCATCAATGCGGCGTCCGTCGTGGCCGTAGCTGCTGTCATCGCGGGGCGGCCACCCGTACGAGGGTTGCGTGCGCCTCGCTGTCTTGCTGAAGTCGTAGGGCCGTCGCGAGCGCGTCCGTTCTCGACGTTGCGCTTCTTCTGCAAACAGACGATCTGTAGGTGGCCGACCTTGCCACAATAGGTGCAGTCGCCGGGCTTGCCATTCTGCGCGAGAGTGCAGTTCTGGCGTGAGTGGCCCATCTTACCGCAAGACCAGCAGGGATCGCATGTGGTGGCAGCCATGGAAATGCGGCCACGCGTAGCTCCGCGCTGCTGCGTCTGCTGGGACAGCTGAGAGCGCTGAGGCTGCTGCTGCTGCGACTGGGGCTGGCGGGCAGGCGTCGTGCGCGTCGTAGAAGACGGCAGCACTGAGGCCTCCTGGCGCACGCCCGTGGATGCTAAGCCCACACGATCGCTAATGTTGCTCCGTGCGGCGGCCAAGCTCTGCTTCTCAACGGAGAGGTAGGCCTGCTCCAGAGAATACTCTGAACCGTGGCGGTCGATGAGGGGGACTACGACCCTCTCCCTCAGACGCGGTTCGACGGCACGCAAGAAGATCTCCGCGGCCTCCCGGTCAGTGACAGTGCCGACATCGCGGCGGAGGTGCACCAAGCGGCGGTACATCATGCGGATAGTCTCGTTCTTGCGTCGGAAGAAATGGTGCAGCTCGTACACCTTCTCTTCAGTTGCAGCCTGGAACTCTGTCTTCAGGATGTTCCAGAAGGCTTGCACTGGATCAGCTAGCAAGGTCGCCACTGGTGGGTCACCCACAAGCTCAGTGCGGGTCCGAAGCTCGGCCTCCTTCTCACGGAAGGTGTCACGGGCCTCGTGCGAGAGGTAGCGCATAAGCGTGTCGAAGACGTCGCACTTAGTCAGCGTGGGTGTCTTGAGCTTTGCAGCCGCGAAGTCAGCCTGAAACTCCGAGATGGTATCTTCCAGATCACAGGTGCCTGGCCTACCGCTGAAGCGGTAGGCAGACCTGTCAGTCCTGACCTCGTGGTCACCTGCCATGGGATACCAGAAATCGTAGTGAGCCCACTGGGGAGATGGCTCAGAAGCAACTGCCGTGTGCTGGAGAGCAGGTTGCTCTTCTTCGGCGGGTTCAGTGATAGTGCTGAGATCTGAGTCTGAGTCTTCTCCACTAACCCCTTCGTAGTATGGCTGATAAGAAAGCCCACTACGGGTAGGCATACGCTGAAGGTTCTAATTGCTTGCAGGCAAAGAGAGATCTTTTAGAAGTAAGGGATGTGTACTCTCCAGAGTGAGCACCTCAAGACTGTAATCTGGTAGGAAAACAACTAATGAAGTATGGCCCAAAAGATCACTGGAAGCACATCATGATCTTCAGAGTAGTCCTATGGCAAGGGCTTAAGCTGTGACTTTGCTCACCACTTGTGAAGTTCTTCAAGTGACTGGAAGCCTGGAGGGCTTGCTCTTCACAAGAGAGTAACTCAGTGGTCCTGAAAACACAAGAGATAAAAGTGTAAACTTTACTGATAATCTCTGTTACTTACACCTGGCATAATGGACTTCTAAAAGATGTCTCTTCTAGGGACATCTCTAGTATTTATACTCCTGGAAATCCGGCGGGGTACGCGGCGGATCCAATGCATGTAGTCACTCTAGGAGGCTCTCCTATGTCCACTAATGTGTACAAGGCATGTACTAGCACTCCTATAGGCTAGGCATTACTCAAACCAATCAAAGCAAGGTCCGTAGGATATGCTACATGTCCCTCATTGGCCGAGCTTACCTTGGGTGATTCTACCTAGATAGCGCCTCAAAAGTGGATCTGAAATTTGAGGAAGCTTCCTCTAGGAGTAGGTGATGCAGTCACCAAGTTATAGCCTCAATGATGCACATATACTATGGAAATGCAAAGCTTATGCAGGCTAAGGGGCTCGCGGATTTGTGCGCACAAGCTAGGGGTTTTAGGGGGTCACGAATAGGCAAGAATGTGCTCATTGAAACACACATTGCCCCTTTGGTGAGGATCCGCTAGGGGCCGGTAGGTGACGCGGACTAGATCGCTCATATCTCGCGCGATACATGACCAAATGACGCGAACCCGGTGCCATTCGGAAGGTGACTCGACGCGCTACACTTTGGTGACTTGGAAATTGAGAAAAGGTCAACGTATGGATGCGTAAAGTCTATGCAAAGTCGGCCTGCCTAGGTTGATGGCTCACACATGTGGAGCTCGGTTTCGTGCGGCAACCTCGACTCAATAAATCATGACACAGATCTAAGTCTCGATATGCAGATCTATCTGATTATCTCGCTGGCTCCGACGAGCCACAATTCCACAGTAAGACATGTCACGCACCAAGCATGGCAACACCAAGAGCTCGTTCAGCTCAAGCACTCAAAGTACTCATTGATCGCGGCTGCTCTCGGGCACTTAACCCTTAATAAGTCATCCAAACAAAGGAGAGTTGAAGGAAAGCCCTTGCGTCCATTAACCCAAGCCCTTAATCCCTTCAACCACATTAGATCAAATAATCCAGCAGACTGACTTAACCTAAGTCAGCAATGACATAAGACCCGCATCCAAAAACCTCCGCACACTAACGAGACTTGTCTTGTGTTTGAACCCCAAGCTCCTATGATCCCATCAAGTACCACAAAAGCACTATCTCACACATAGCATTCAAGCACAAGGCACATACCCTGTACCTTCTTGCACACGTGAATGTGGAAAACGAGAGAAGTACACAATGTCACGGCCATGGTTGGGAATAGAGGGTATCTAAAGGATGCCATTGTTGCTGTCGAAGCCTCTTCTCATCAAAGTTGTAGCATGCTGAAGCTTGTGGACGACGTAGTGCACTTAAACCGTGACGACAATAACCTGTCGTAATCCATACTTGGGAACTTAAGTTAGTAAATCATGTGTGCACGCACTGTCTCAATTGCTCAACGCATGCAGCCATACCCAAGCTCCCTCAACCTAGCTACCACACATATAATGAGAGAGGTACGTCTCTTGCAAAGCAACAAGCTTAAACCCGAAGGGATAGCACAACAGACTAACAAGTTCTCTAGCACCGCTGGAGTGCGCACCTCTCTCTATACTAGCCGTGGATTGCATATAACAACACGCAACGACTATGATCAAGTGAGGTAAATGAGTCATATCCAGCTTGCTATGATGCAAATCCTGTGAGGCAGCCCTCGATGCTTGCAGACGCCACTTCCATTAAGCCTCCACTTTAGGCTTCTTGTTGCGTGGAACTGTACACAAGAGGCTAGGAAAGTCAAGTTAGTATGCCGCATAGTACATTTGACCCAGAGACACACTAGGTGAGCAAGTGGAAGGATCCTGGACAGGATGTGCAATGCTCTACATCATATACTTCCAAAGCTCCACCTAGACTCATCATACCACACAAGTAAGCCTCACACAATTACCTCACGAGACAAAGACGACAAGCACAGACATTCAAGAAAGGACTTAGCTCCGATACCACTAAAATGTATCTTCCTTATTCAAGATAAATATATTTCATTTAAATATATAAGATCAGAGATAGGTGGAAGCGTATGAAATTAGGGCGCAATCTTCGCCCTCACAATAAATTCCGTTTACTCATCTATAACCCTTGACTCACTTACCGTTGTGTGCCATAGTTGCACACTAATACAAGGCACAAGAAAGAGGCGAACTTGAGGACTAGAGCTTCTTCTTTAGAAACTCATGGCCTCCTGCCTACCAGGCATACAAGCATGTATAAGCACATACACAACATCAGGGGATTGAATAGCAAAGGCGCTCTCATTCAAATGACCAGAAGTAGCTAAAGCACATCCCACTGACTTAGGTGCAAAACCATGGAATTTGTCCTTTGTGTGACCCCAAAATGTCAGAGGGCATAAATTTGTCAATACTACTCCAAATTGAGCAAACTTAACGGCAACGGATGCATCTTGACGAGACCTTTCTGAAACGTCCTGGTTTGTCCCATTTGAAGCGCAGACGAAGCAGCCATGTCAATTTCCGTGAAGGCTGGTCATTAGAACAAACCCAAAAGTGCACACATGACTTGCAAGTAGAAATCCGACTGTAAAGCCTATTGTCCAGAATGAGGGACCACAAGATCCCAGCCTGCTATGTACCTAGTGACCACCTGGTTGACCACGGCGCAAGGTGCGCCGTTTTGTGAGAAGCCCGTTAAGTTGGGACCCACGAATCTAGGTCTAACGACTATACTCATTGGTCGGTTGGCTGAAGTCCTGACTGTTTAGTGTACTGACGACGGCTCCGCCTACCAAGGAGTTAACCACACTGGTAGGACATCAATTTACCAAATCTTAGTTGACCTCCCAACTTTCAGTAGACTACGGTCACATGTGCCAATCTATAAATGATTATCTATATGAATATATCTATCCTCTGCATACTGAGACTAAGTATACTAATTATTAATGTACGTGCTTACTATATATCAACTTACTTATATTATGCCCTTTATATAACTGGTATATAAATCTTAGCCAACTATACTATGATACAAAAGTCATCCTGCTGACCTTTTCAACAAAGTGAGCAAATTACATTATGATACAAAAATCATTTTGCTGACCTTTTTGACAAAGTAAGTAAACTCGCATCATATCGACATACATTCATTTAGATCAATTCGCACATGTGAGTATATTTACATACTACTTATTTAGAGTTGTGTTTATATATGCAAATAATTCAATAAATAGTGAACTAATTCATTACAAATGGCTCCCACAGCAAAGTTTGATGCGACCGTGATGATGGTGAAAGGAAGCTTTGGACTGGCAATTGCCAACACAGGTGCTTATGTCAACAACTTCTTAATCTTTTCAAAGCCTTGCTGCTCCTTATCACCCCATAACCACTTCTTTTGCTTCTTCAACATGTCCATGAGTGGTGCACATACCTTGGCAAATCCCTCAATGAAGTGTCGATAATAATTTGCCATGCCGAGAAAGCTCCTGAGTTGATGAATATCAGCAGGCACCGACCAATGTCTGACTGCTTCTACCTTCTTCTGCTCCACCTTGACTCCTAGCTTCAGCTCCCACTATATGTCCAAGAAGTTGACTTCCTTGAGGTAGAAGTCGCACTTGTTCATCTTCCCATATAGCTTCTGATCTCTCAAGACCTCCAACACCTTTCTCAGATGCTCCACATGCTCCTCCAAGGTCTTCGAATAGATCAAGATGTCGTCCAAAAATACCACCACAAACTGGTCCACGTAGGGTCTGAAGATACTATTCATGAGTTCCATGAATGTAGCAGGTGCATTAGTCAACCCAAAAGGCATGACTGTGAACTCAAATAAACCAAAGCAAATCCTGAAAGCAGTCTTCTGAACATCTCCTTCCGCAATTTGTACCTGGTGATAGCCACTCCTCAAATCTATCTTCAAGAAATACTTCACTCCGAGAAGCTTGTCAATCAACTCGTCCACTTGTGGAAGTGGGTATCTGTTCTTGATGGTGATCTTGTTCAGCGCCCGGTAGTCGACACACATCCTTATTGTCCCATCCTTCTTCTTCACAAATAAGACCGACGCTCCAAATGGAGACTCGCTGGGTTGGATGAATCCCTTCTCCAATAACTCTGTCACCTGTTTCTTCAACTCATCCGACTCCGCAAACGATTGACGATAGGCGGGTCTTATTGGTGGCTTGCTCCTTGGTTCCAACTTGATCTTGTGCTCCACAGCTTCCTGTGGAGATAATCCTACCGGTAGCTCCTCAAGGAAAAACACACTTGAACTCCTCCAACAGCGCCTTAATTTGGGTAGGCATCTCAGCAGGCTCCTTCTTTTCTTGAGAAGTTGGGCTCTGCTCCTTCCAAGCAAGGGGATCAGACACCACTACTTGCTCCTCCGGCAACGCGCGCTCGCCCAGGCTTTTAGGATTCACGCTTGCTCAATCTGATGACCGAGCCAAGGCCACCAAAATAAGGTACATCTCCTTCACCTCATTCTCCCTGCATAGCTTCTTAACTTGCAGGCTCGACAGAAGACAGTTACTCGTGGTCGTATCTACCTCCACCTGTTTTGCTGTCTCCATTTGACCATCACGCCCTTGGACTTTCACTTGTCCTGTGCTCCAGTGCACTTGAGGGTTGGCTTTCCTTAGCCATGGTCGGCCCAATTTCACCTCATGGTGACCTAGCTCTGCCTGCTCCATAACTTCATTACTCTGGTGCCCCGCTACTTCCATGTCAATAGCTTCCGTAGGTGCACCACACTTGAGTCTCTGCCCATTCGCCAAAATTGCCTCCTTAGGCTCATATTGCTTTTGCACAGGGATTTGCCACTCTTTCACCAGCTTCTTGTGCACAACATGTACACTTGCGCCACTGTCGACCATACATTTTGCCTTGTTGCCGTCGACTACTCCTTTCACGATGATAGGCTTGTCAACATCTCGTCTTTTGCTTCTCGGCAGGCTCCTGGGGATAACCTCCTTATGAGTTTCCTTCGTCACGCCAATAGACACTTCAGAACAAGAAATTGGCGTCCTCCTGTTTCCTGTTGCCGAGGTTGCTTTCCCTTCACACGACAGTCTAGAGCCAGATGCCCAAGCTGGCCACAATTATAGTAGGGTCCTCTTGGCTTGTAATTTTTGCTGTCTGTGCTGAATCTGAACAAGTCCCAACTCCGTAGGTACTGGACCTTGACCACTCGTGTTTGGCGCTTGAGATCCAAAGTGTCGATGTCCTCCAAAGTTGTGGTTGTCCCACAGTGTTTGACTATACTCCACAACATCGACCCTCGTTGCCAATGCCATCATTTCTCCAAGACTGGTAGGGTCCTTGAGCGCCACATCCTTGGCCACATTTGGCTTGAGTCTTCTCTTGAACTTGTCCATCATCTCCAATTTGTGCATGGATGGACGTTGAAGCATGAGCTCGTTGAAGCGCAATACATACTCTTGAACGCTTCCTCGTTGACGAAGCTGCACCAATAGATCTCGAGCAGTAGCCTCGGGTGCAATAGGTTGAGATTGCCTCTTCAAGCCTTCAAAGAGCTGATCAACAGTAGCAAGACTCCAGACAGTTGCTCCTCTCGCTCATACCAGGCTCTTGCACTCTTCTTCAACGAAGTAATCACAAAGGAAACTTGCCTGTCGAGCGTGAGCGCAGAATACTCCATAAACTTATTTACTCCCAAAACCCATTGATGAACAGGCGGCGATCCACGCTCTCCAATATACACTTCAGGCTTAGGCGCACGCACTCCTCATGCGGGTGGAATAACTGGTTACACCACTCGTTGAACATGGATTGGTGGTATAGCAGGTTCAGGTGCCGAACTTGTCGAAGCGGCGTTTTCAACAACAACTCACACCACTCTCTCCACCTCCGCGCGCATATTTTGTTGAAATTGTGTGCAGGTTTTTCCTCCAAACGCATTCGCCATTTGCATTAGCAACGCCTGCATCTCTTGTTGCTCTCTGGTCATGTGTAGTGATTTGAGTTATAATATATTAGTTTGCATGTATTTTAATGCTTTTGAATATATTGGAGTAGTATTGTGTGGAGTCAAGTGTGAATAGATACTCAGTGACTTGGTTCATGTCCTTTGAATCTTCTAAGGCATTTTCGAAGTTAGAGGAAGGACCTAGAAGAACTCCATGTGGCAAAAGTCAAATGTGCCATTTTTAGGTCAAAAGGACATGTGTACATTATTCTAGAAAAAGGTGGCAAATTTTAGGATGTGTTGGGTGCCAACACATGAACATACACCTTCCTAGAAATTACTTATGTAGCAAGTATACAAACAAGAGCTAGAACATAGAAAGACAATCCAGAATCACTCTTGTACTTGCCAATTTCTAAAAATATATTAACTTTCAAGAAGCCATCTCTCTTTCAAGAAGCTACCACTTGTGTTCAAAGATCCTTGTCTTGAGTAGATAAAGTATTATTTTCACTAAGTAATTTATCTATTTGTTTCGCTACAGTGGTATCAGAGCTAGGCACTTTGGTAGCACAAGAAGATGGCCGATCCTCAAGACCAACAGCAAGCTTTTGAAGGAAGCCCTTTCTCTCCAAGAGATCCTCCTCCAGCGCCGATGGGAGAGCCCACTGAAGAAAATCTACAACAACAAGAAGCACCATAAGGAGGAGCACCGTCAAGTCCTGTGGCAGGCGCTATAGCAAAGTTGATNCCCACCACAAGGAGTTCCCGCAAATGAGTGGGCAGCCTTCCTAATGACCGTCCACAACCAAGTGGGGTTGGCCACCTATGAAGCAACCGTGCAAGCGTCAAGAGAAGCTATGGCTGCCATGGTTGCCCCTATTGCAAGCAATGCTCAAAATCCAGCCCCGGCTCAAGCGCCTCCACAAGAGCCAACGAGAGCAAGGAAACTCATCAAGCCCGGCAAACCCGACACTTTCAACCCCGGGAAAGGTGCCAACCTGAATTTATGGCTCTACCAAGTGGAGACGTACCTCGCGTTCCTTGAAGTACCCGAGGAGGACTACGTTCCCTTTGTCATTACCTTACTCAAAGTAGCAGCAACATCATGGTGGCGTAACTATCAAGCGGCTATATATCAAGCTATGGCGCACCCCATGCTCGGCCAAGAGCCCCCACCATCATATGCAAGATGGGCAAATTTTCGAGAGGCCTTCAAGAAGCAGTTCATGCCCATCAATGCAGAGAAGATTGCCCGAGGAAAGCTCCACCATCTCAAGCAAACGACGTCCGTTCAAGAGTATACATCCAGATTTCACGCCCTCACTCTTGAGATCCCCAACATGTCTCTCGAGGAGAAGATTGGCCGTTACATCTTTGGCCTCAAACCCAAGGTGGCAAAGGAAGTGGAGTTACGCGACTTGACGGACTTCTCAAAGATCATTGAAGTGGCCCAAAAGGTGGATACCTTGGATTTCAAGCACTCCGTGCCTTCATCTTCACGGGTACCGACGACGCGGGTGTACGCAGCCCCTTCCACATCCGAATCTGGACCCACACCCATGGAAATCGGAGTTATTAAAAGGGACCCCGCGGCTGCCCGGAAGAGTGGAAGACCCTCCAATGACACTTATGATGCAAGAAACCAGCAAGGAGTGAAAGCAAGACTCTCCCCGGCTGAAAAAGAAGCTCTCATGACGGCTGGACTATGCTTTTATTGCAAGGAAAAGGGCCATCGTGCACTTTCATGCCCCAAAAAGTTGTCAAAAAACGGACAGCGCCGGTAGGCCAGGAGCCTACCACCCCAAGACCCACTTCACGAGAAGGCAACACGCCAAGTGAGGTGGAGACCCCCGTTGAAGACGACGTTCCAGCCCCAATGAGTTTGAGAGGTTACCTTGGAGGAGAGAAGGTCCACATCTTGGTGGATAGCGGAGCTCAAGGCAACTTCATTGCTGCAGATTTTGCCACCAAGCACGGTATTACTATGCGAACTCTTGACCACGACGAGGAGATTATGATGCCCGATGGATTCTCCTATACTACCCCTTCCAAGAAGACGTACCCCTTGGCACTCTCTATCAAGTCCTTCAAGGATAGAGTAGTGTTCTCCCCCATGCAATTGGGCAAGTACGACGTCATCCTAGGGACGCCTTGGTTGACCAAGCACAACCCCCAAGTTGATTGGAGGACCGGTACTATCAAGATCAAGAATGACATCACTTCAAGAATCTGTATTTTGCGCGCAATCCAGAATATCCAGACCCAAGACATCCAGAAGCCGGCACACGAGATACTATTGTCCGCCCTCCAACTCAAGAGACTTGTGAGGAAGGGACACGAGCTTCTTTTGGCCTTGATCACGCCAAAAGACATCAAGAAAGACATCGAGAGTCAAGAAGGCAGCCCCGTTCCCAAGGAGATACAAGAAGTCTTAGAGGACTACAAAGAAGTGTTCTCCCCGGAATTGCCCAAGGGCCTACCCCCCAAAAGATTCGTAGACCACAAGATAGAGTTGGAGCCCGGAAGCAAGCCCATCTCTCGGCCTACGTTCAAAATGTCATACACGGAGCTAGACGAAGTCAAGAAGCAAATCAAGGAGCTACTGGAGCATGGCTTCATTCGACCTAGCAAGTCGCCATTTGGAGCCCCGCTGCTCTTTGTCAAGAAGAAAGATGGTACCTTCAGGATGTGTGTGGACTATCGCGCCCTCAACAAGATCATCATGAAGAATCGATATCCGCTGCCGCGCATGGATGAGATCATGGACCGGCTGGTTGGAGCCAAGTACTTCACGAAGATTGACTTACGGAGCGGCTACCACCAGATTCGCATCGCAGAACCGGACATAGAGAAGACGGCATTCAGGACAAGATATGGACATTTTCAGTTCATGGTCCTGCCATTTGGACTCACCAACGCGCCAGCAACTTTCTTGACTATGATGAACACCATATTTTAGCCCATGTTGGACAGATTTGTGGTAGTATTCATGGATGACATCCTTATCTACAGCAAGACCCTTGAAGAGCATGCGAGACACTTGAAAGAAGTCCTTCAAGTATTGAAGCAAAACAAGCTGTTTGCAAAGGAGTCAAAGTGCGAGTTTGCCAAACAGCAAGTGGAGTTCCTAGGTCTCCACGTGACTGCTGATGGCATCAAGATAGACCCCAAGAAGACCACGGTGGTGGAGGAATGGCCAACCCCCACGACCAAGAAAGAACTCCAGTCATTCTTGGGATTTGCCAATTGGTACAGAAAATTCATCCAAGGCTTCTCGCACATAGCAGCCCCCCTGACAGATCTACTCAAGAAGGACAGGCTATATACATGGACCGAGAAAGAGGAAGAGGCATTTCAAGAGTTAAAGCGAAGATTGACCACATCCCCGGTGCTCACACTCCCAAGTCCAAACCCAGATTGGCCCTTCCACGTCATCACCGATGCATCTTCCTGTGCAATAGGAGCAATCCTGCTTCAAGACCAAGGCAAGGGACCGCAGCCCATTGCCTACGAGTCAAGGAAGCTAAATCCGGCCGAGCAAAATTATACAACCACGGAGCGAGAGGCATTGGCGATTGTACATGCCTTGAAGGTTTGGTGCTGCTATGTTGAAGGACGCAAGGTGCTGGTCACTACGGTCCACGAAGCGTTGAAGCACCTCCAGATGCAGCCGTATCTCTCAAGGAGACAAGGAAGATGGAGCGGATACTTGCAACAATACAAGATCACGATTCAGTACCAGCCCGGCAAGACAAACCCGGCTGACCCCCTCTCAAGACTGCAATTAAACGCAGTGATGACGTCGCTGAAGACGGATCTGGAAGCTCGATTTTCAGCCGCCTATGAAAGAGACCCTTACTACAAGAACGGAGAAGCAGCCTTGGACCCATGCAAGAAGCAAGAAGGCAATTATTGGGTGAGGCAAGCCACGGGCCAGAGATGTGTTCCTAATGACTTAGACCTCCGGCTCTTGCTTCTACGAGAAGCACACGACAACCCTCTTGGAGGACACTTCGGAATCCTAAGGACCACGGGCGTTCTAGCTAGGACTTATTGCTGGCCAGGCATGTCTAAGCAAGTTAAGGGATACTGCAGGAGCTGTGACACATGCCAAAGAATCAAGCCATCATGGCAAAAAGCGGGAGGACTCCTCCAACCACTACCAATCCCCGAAAGACAATGGACGGACATCTCAATGGACCTTATCGTGGACCTGCCCGTGACACCTCGAGGCCATAATGCAATACTCACGGTGGTGGACAGACTTACCAAGATGGCTCATTTGATTCCCACGACGACTAAGGCTATAGCACCACAACTTGCCAGACTCATCTTTGACAACATCTTCCGACTCCATGGACTACCATCAAGAATTGTGTCAGATAGAGATTCAAGGTTCACAAGCCAATTCTGGAAAAATCTCTTCAAGAACTTGGGTACATCGCTGGATATGTCTACTGCCTACCACCCACAATCAGATGGGCAAACCGAGCGTATGAATCGTACCCTAAAGATCTCTCTAAAGGCCTACGTGTCTACCATGGAGCAAGACTGGGACATGTACTTGACCCCCCTTGAGTTTGCCTACAACAACACTACGCAAGCCTCTACCCAAGAGTCCCCATTCTTCCTCAACTATGGCTTCCGTCCGACCACGCCACTGAGCTTCACGACTGGCCATGATGAAGTATTTGCTGCCACAGATTTTATGGAGACATTAGAAGCAGCCCGTACATCAGCGAAGAAAGCTCTACAACACGCGCAAGATGCTCAAGCAAGAGTGGCGAACAGATCCCTGAAGAGAAATTACGTACAGAGTGGGTGACAACGTGTTACTATCATCCAAGAATATTTCCCTGGAAAACAGGCCTGCCGGCAGCAAGTTCTCTCCCAAGTATTTGGGACCCTTGAAGATTATCCGGCAAGTCAACCCCGTTGCTTTCAAGCTAAAACTTCCCCAGACTATGCACATCGACCTCGTATTCCACGCTTCCCTCTTCGAGCCATATGTGCAACCCGACAACAAGTTCCCAGGACGTGTGACAACCCCACCAGCCCCAACAATAGTGGATGATCATTTGGAGTGCAAAGTGGAAAACATAGTGGCTATGAGAAATTTCAGGAAACAGCAGCAATACTTGATCAAGTGGAAAGAATATCCAGATTCGGAGAATAGTTGGGTGGCGGTGCACTACCTTGACAAAGTTCAGAGAAAGTTGAAGCGCTTCCATGCCGCCAATCCCCATCTTGGACCAGCCCCAAGTCTCTCTACTAGAAGCTCAAAAACTTCAGGGAGGCAGCCTGCCACCATCAACAAGCAGCAGAAGACCCCTTGGAGGCAGCCTGCAAGAACAAGAAAGAGGAAAAATTGACATTAGACACTCGTCTCTTCTCGCAGTTTCTGAACAGAAAACTAAAACTGCTCCTAGTAGTAGGTCTCTTGATAATAAATTATGAAAATTTACCCGGCTTTAGTCCACGAGTAGCCGGTCATTTAGAGTCCAAGTTTGCTCAATTTGGAGCACCGGTGAGAGAGATATGATGCTCTAAGTAGCAGGGGGTCAGGCTGCTGGCAGTATTTGGGCAGAACATGCCTTTTGACATTGTGCCCACCCCTGAACTTGGAATGCTTTGAAATTCAAGACTCTGGTAGGACATCTTACAGCGCCCATTTTGAAACTTTCTTTGCAAAATTTGGAGAAGGGTAGATGGACTTATGATTTTCAGAAGTTTCTGCATAGATTTGGAGGAGTGCCTACTCTCTCAGCTCTCAACGACACTCGAGAAATTAAAATGCTCTCAAATTTGGTGACCCGGTAGAGTTTTTTGACGCAATCCGTTTGGCACTAGAATTTTTAGATTTGAAGCAGTTTTGTGGCCGCTATGAATTTTTGAATTTGTGGCAGATTCTGGGCCAACTTGTACAATTTTCTTTATCATCAAGGAGTAGGCTAGCCAATGAGGTCACACCACTTACGACCTTGCCTAGTCTACCTTACATGTGTAGCACCTGACTTGGCGCCTTTGACTAGTCCTCTTCACATGTGTGGCATCTGACTTGAAACTGTTGACTAGTCTGCTCCACATGTGTAAGACCTGACTTGACGCGCCGAGACGTCGCTTTTTCTATCGGGGAGGTGATGTAGTGATTTGAGTTATTATATGTTAGTTTGCATGTATTTTAATGCTTGTGAATATGTTGGAGTAGTATTATGTGGAGTCAAGTGTGAATAGATACTCTAGTGACTTGGTTCATATCCTTTGAACCTTATGAGGCATTTTCGAAGTTAGAGAAAGGACGTAGAAGAACTCCATGTGGCAAAAGTCAAATGTGCCATTTTTAGGTCAAAAGGACATGTGTACATTATACAAGAAAGAGGTGGCAAGTTTTGGGGCACTATTTTGAAAACACATTCTGCAGATTGTTCACGCTGTATTAATTTTGGGCTGCTCTACATATATGTAGGTGTAGTGATTTGAGTTATTATATATTAGTTTGCATATATTTTAAGGTTTTCAAATATATTTGGAGTAGTGTTGTGTGATTCAAGTGTGAATAGGTACTCTAGTGACTTGGTTCATGTCCTTTGAACCTTCTAAGGCATTTTCGAAGCTAGAGGAAAGACCCAGAAGAACTCCTCGTGGCAAAAGTCAAATGTCCCATTTTTAGGTCAAAAGGACATGTGTACATTATTCTAGAAAGAGGTGGCAAGTTTTGGGATATGTTGGGTGCCAACACATCAATATACACTTTCCTAGAAATTACTTATGTAGCAAGTATATAAACAAGAGCTAGGACATAGAAAGACATTCCAGAAGCACTCTTGTACTTGCCAAATTCCAGAAATATATTAACTATCAAGAAGCCATCTCTCTTTCAAGAAGCTACCACTTGTGTTCAAAGATCCTTGTCTTGAATAGATAAAGTATTCTATTTTACTAAGCACTTTATCTATCTGTTTCATTACATCATGATTAGCGCTACCTGCGGCTCCACGCGCTCAACATGCTCAACATGTTCGCCTCCTCCAGCTGCCGGCTGCGAATCCATTATATAATATGCAAACTAGCCCAGCTCCAATAGCAGATGAAAGGTGCGGAGCAAGTGGAAGCGTAGTGACTCACAAGGAAAAGAACTAGTTGCAATCATACTCTAGAGTGCAGCGGCATATCACTAAGAAGGCTTAGGAAAATTACTCAACATTAAAAGTAGCAAGAAAGTGCTCACAAATGGAAGAGGATAAAAGGCCTCGTCATTACAAATTCGTAGAAATGTACAAAAATGAAAACTGATAAGTGTTTGTCAAATTGTCCCTTCCAGAATATTCGTGAGAAAGCCAGATCAGCCTCATCCGACGTGCCGAGCCCATTTGATGTCCACATGCATGCATCGAAATATCTAGAATATACTAACTTAGTTGCGGTAGGCTAATCCAAAACTTCTAGGTAAATCGACCTCGTTGGCACTCCACGTCAGCCAAAATTACGTGAAGGTCTGAATTCACTCAAACGGCCAGATCGCTCGACGCTGTCGGTCAATTCGACGATTGCGCTCACCGCGAATTGAGGACAGTCGTCGACCAACCTTAAAACTAATTAAACTTCAGAAGTCCATAAGTTTCTCAATACTTATCCAAATCCAACGAGTTTTATATCAAAATAATCACAAAACTTCACTTTTCAAACCTGTGCAATCGAAACATGACTCGAGATGAATCAACAAGGCACTTAATTATTCTATGACCTTACAGTGTCGCGGTAACGATATACAGTATGAACAAAAATATGAACAAAAGGAAAGAATACTCAAATTGTACGTTTGAGGATGGTATTTGGTGACACAATGGGCGCATTGTGATCCCAAAAGGCCAAGTAAGATATGTGCTACTACGAGAAGCGCATGATTCTCCTTACTTGGGTCATTATGGATTTACCAAAACCACGCACGACTTGCACCAAGAGTACATTTGGCCGTCTCTCAAGGTTGATGTTGGCGAGTACAACACCAACTGCGCAGTATGTCAGGGAACTCGCGCAATACGTTGCCGGCTAGGAAGTTGCACTTATTGGAACTTGATGTGCTCTTTGGTAATGCATGAGCCTTGACGTTGTCATGGAAATGCCTACCACTGATACAGGGACACAATGGGGTGTTAACGATTGTGGATTGTTTCACTAAGGTGGTGCACTAAGGTGGCCACTAAACCATCACTTGATGCAATCGAGACTGCTCGTCTCTTTATTGATCACGTATTCAAGTTAACTGGCATGCCAAAAGAGATCATAAGTGATTGTGATAGTAGATTTACAAGCAACTCATGGCAGGAAGTTTGCTTGTACTTCGACACCACATTTAAGATATCCACTAGCTTCCATTTTCAGATCGATAAGCCCAACAAAACAAATAAACAGCATTCTGGAGCAGTTCCTCAAGCATTAGATGAAGTCTCACTAAGACAACTGAAACACCCTCCTTTCAGTTGCAGAGTTCACTGTTAATAATGCTTATCAGGAAAGTGATTATGGAAGTCATCCGCACACTCCTCTCACGCGCGTCATTTACGTTGAGGCTGGGATGTCAACCATGAGAGTACTAAGTGCACGCCAATTTGTCCATTCTCTGTAAGAGGTACACAAAGAAGCGTTGGCTTTGGCCTTTGCTTGAGATCGACTGAAAAAATCTGCTGATATGCACTGGATTGATTTGAGTTTTGAGTTGGCGATAAAGTACTTTTGCCATTAATAACCTGCAATTCAAGCACCCAGCTTCTGACTCGCTAGGTAGGCCCTTTTATCGTTAGTGCAATGGTTTGATCTATTGCATAACAACTAGATTTGCGAATCTACGGGGCAAACGCATCTTGTGTTTCATGTCAGTTTGCTCAAGCTGTTTCAATCTGACGGCCATTCTTAGCCACAAGCACCGGAATTGGGACTCACCGATGATGATAAGGCCTGAGATGTAGACGAGGTCTTAGAACATTGCTACACTTGTCATAAGCCTCCCAAGGGTGCTTTTGATCACATGGCTCCATCACAACTTCAATGGGGACTCGTACGAACTTCAGGACAAAATCCTACTACAATGCAGTGACCTGGTTCAAACAGTATTGATTACGATGGACTTTCACTCAGCAAGCTCTGTACCACGGCAGTGTGCTACCCGGTACAAGTTGTAATGTAGTGAAAATATGCAAAAGAGACGTGCGCAAATATACGCTCTTTTCTGTTCTTGTGATGATGCAAAGTCCTTTTGCTCATCGGTGTTTTCCGCTGATTACGGCCAGTATTGACACATAAGAATCAAAAGACGAGGCTTAACGAGGACGTTAAGTTCTTTTAAGGGGGAGGAGTGTAACGATGGTGAGATATTTTAGGCGTGTTTGGGACATTTTTTCCAATCACCTAAAATATGTTACGCCATTTATCAATATATTATTTGATTAACAATTGCATCTTGATAAATTATTTACCACACACGTGTGCCGACTAATCCCTGGTCAATTAGCAAAACGACCAAGATGCTATTGCAAAAAGCGTCGTAAAGTAATTTGACCACTTCGCAATAGTACAACATAATTATTCATGTAGTTACTTTGAATCATTATCAGATGATAATCTAATCAATTACGGATTGATTAGTTTATGTCGATTGTCATTATTTCGGATAGTGCACAATTACTGATCTCAAATTAACGACAAATCGTTCAACTCAAACAAAACAATTATGCAAAGTTACTTTGCATCCATGCGGATTCGAAACCTTGACCCTTCATTTGAGACGATTACACCTAAACAAATGGCGAAGTAGTTATTACAACTACCCGGTCATGACGAAAGCATTTGCGCACGACAAACGGTCACGTCTATTCAAAAACATTGAAGACATGACCGCGATTAGTCACGTCTACTTTGAAAGAAGCTTAGATGTGACTACGAACAATCACGTCTATTCAAAGGACGCGACTATGCCTATTTGGCGCAAAACGATTTGTTACGATTTGTCGCGATTTGTCGAAAATGTCAAAATTGCCAAATGGCACGATTTTGTGCATTCAGTCAAATGGTACACAAGTCACATCCATTTGACTGTTTTTGTTGACAGGATCGGTGCCCTTGGTGGTGACTATAAGCACTTAAGTGCCTTACTTTGAACAGATATAAGTACCTGCGAGAGTCATTGTATGTGCAACTCTCACAAGCACTACTTTTATAGTTTCGCACAACTCCTTTCTGAACAGCTTAGAAAAGATTCTCACGATTTCCTCGAAAGTCAGAATTATTACATGATACGTGTTGCGCACGTGTGTGTCCTACGAGCGTGAGGCACAAAGTGACTATCTTATTTAAGAGTTAGACGTTGATTCACATTCTGAAATTTTGTGGAGAGGTAGTCTTGTGAATTCAGATTCTGAAAAGGTTATCCTTTTAAAAGAAATATGTATTTAAGTCATGACAGTGGCACATGGTGGTCTGTTGCACTGTCCTGGAAGCCACATGTGTAAGGCAAGAAACAATCTAATTTCCTAATTTTAAGCTTGGAATCAGGGAAAACAAAGCATACGAATGAGTTCAGAAGGGTGGTATTTAATAGATTGCACAATTTTCAGGCTAAAAATGTCTGGAAAAAGTCAAGGGGGTGCCACTTGGCGTCTGGAGAGGTCACCATGAGTCATGCACACGAGGGAGAGAGTGCAGTACCTCTAGAAAGAGTTTGGCTTAAATATAAGGTAGCAAAGGGTACCAGTAGGTTCGAGAACATAGTGGGATCAGGTTCATGATGTAATCTGGTCAAAAATATAAGAGCACCACGAGTAAGCCACATGGCGCGACGAGGAGTTGGCACTTGTCCAAGAGGGCGAAAAATGAGTATTTTGGCGATTTGGCGGATTATTATGCATTGGATTCAGCTTTGGAGTATGTGAACATGATGGAGGGAGTATCTTACAACTCTCATGAAGATGTTGGCCTATTTGAAGAAGAGGAAGTTGAAGGCGAAGATGCATTTGTATAAGGAGACGCTATGTGTGGAGCCCACGTATGCGATGGAGCTTTGCAAAGTGCAGAAAATTTGGAGTACTTCGCATCATCTTGGAGCCTGTTCAAAACTTGCAACTTGTATAATATCTGTGTGTGTGCGTTTGTCTAGCGTGTATGTGAGCTAAATTCATCATACGCCGTCATTTATACATAATATGCGCCGAGGACGTCGCATCTTGAGAAGGGGGATGATGTAAGGTAATGAAAGTGTACTTTGTAATTTTCTAGAATTAATATGCATAGAGTGTGAATTTAGAAGAACTTTGGTGTTTGTTTCGAGTCTTCTGGATAAGTATTGAGAAAGTTATAAGTCACCTACATGGAAGGAGCCATAGTAGAAGCTTGTGGAGGTACTTTGCTAGAGAGGACACTTAGAGTTGAAGCATAACTAGGAAGCAAAAAAAGTAGAGAAAGTCTAGGCTAATCATCTATTCTTATCCTATCTTGTACACGACTTTTCTTAATGTAGTGATTTTTTTTCCACTCCTCTCTCATATAGCTCTCTTACTTTTGCAAGGGTGGCACACGACCAGGCCACTCCACCTTGTGTATGCAACTAGGAAAGGTCCTCGTGCACGCTTCCACTCGCAGGTGAGGGTGCGTGAGTGTGTAGGGGCGCACTCCCTGCACCCTTCCCCCTTTCAGGCAGCCTGTAAAATGGACCAACAGAAGGGTGAGATTCCATCGCCGTAACAAATCGAGAGACAATGCCGAACAAATTAGTATGATTGACCTCAATTATTTAAAGCCAATTTCTGTATGACTGAGAACATATGATAACTTAGTAAGGGCCAAAATCTGGTTATCGGCCATTAAGGCCAAAAAGATGGTTGATTGAAATGTTCGTGGCAAAAGAGGTTCAGTCGGCAATGTTCCACCGCCGACTTGTTGTGTGTCGGGCAAAGTGACGGTTAATGCTGGAGGATCTTGGATGATTGCTGCAGTATGTGCAGCGACAGCGCAGATAGCAACAGCATCGACGGTGTTGTTGGTCTCATGAGAAAGCCGAGGTAACGCTGGTTAACGAATAATAAATTTCCCGTGGTGAAGCTACGACGAGAACACCACTGGGCCAAACATATTTTGCAGAAATATGTTTCAACCACTGAATAAATAAAATCCTTGGAGTAACCGAGATTGCCCTCAATACCAATGTAATGTTTCTTCCAAAATGTTCTAACTTTGAGAATCTTTCCTCTGTATCCGAGGAATTTTTAAGAATAGCGAAAAGAAAATATATGTACTTTGAAATAATCACTAAGTCCTTGAGAGGGAGAGAAAGAGAGAGAGAGAGAGAATTATAGAGTTCATGCTTGTGAAAGTTACTATGATGAATCAGTGAATTATTTATTAAATTTATTACATATATAAATATAACACTAAATAAGGATTATGTGAATATACTCACATGTGCAAGTTCATCTAAATAAATGTATGTCGATATAATGCGAGTTTACTTACTTTGTCGAAAAGGTCAGCATGAAGTAATCTCGCATAGTAATGGTTAGTTTACTTAGGCTTAGTACGTTGAGAATAGACATATTCATATGGATAATTATTTGTATATACTGGCACATGTGACCGATTTGTAGTATACTGAAGGTCGGGAGGTTAACTGGGATTTGGTGAACCGATGTCCTAATACTAAGGTTAAATCCTGGGTAGGCGGTGTAGTGAAACAGATAGATAAAGTACTTAGTAAAACAGAATACTTTATCTATTCGAGACAAGGATCTTTGAACACAAGTGGTAGCTTCTTGAAAGAGAGATGGCTTCTTGAAAGTTAATATATTTCTGGATTTTGGCCAGTACAAGAGTGATTCTCCCCTGTCTTTTCATGCTCTAGCTCTTGTTTATATACTTGCTACATAAGTAATTTCTAGGAAGGTGTATGTTGATGTGTTGGCACCCAACACATCCCAAAACTTGCCACCTCTTTCTAGAATAATGTACACATGTCCTTTTGACCTAAAAATGGCACATCTGACTTTTGCCACATGGAGTTCTTCTAGGTCTTTCCTCTAACTTCGAAAATGCCTTGGAAGGTTCAAAGGACATGAACCAAGTTACTAGAGTACCTATTCACACTTGACTCCACACAATACTACTCCAAATATATTTGAAAACATTAAAATATATGCAAACTAATATATAATAACTCAAATCACTACATCACCCCCCCGATAGAAAAAGCGACGTCTCGGCGCGTCAAGTCAGGTCTTACACATGTGGAGCAAACTAGTCAACAGTTTCAAGTCAGATGCCACACATGTGAAGAGGACTAGTCAAAGGCGCCAAGTCAGGTGCTACACATGTAAGGTAGACTAGGCAAGGTCGTAGGTGGTGTGACCTTATTGGCTAGCCTACTCCTTAATGATAAAGAAAATTGTACAAGTTGGCCCAGAATCTGCCACGAACTCAAAAATTCATAGCGGCCACAGAACTGCTCCAAATCTGAAAATTCGAGTGCCAGACGGACCGCGTCGGAGAACTCTACCGGGTCACCAAATTTGAGAGCATTCTCATTTCTGGAGTGTCGTTGAGAGCTGAGAGAGTAGGCACTCCTCCAAATCTGTGCAGAAACTTCTGAAAATCATAAGTCCTTCTATACTTCTCCAAATTCTGCAAACTAAGTCTCAAACTGGGCGCTGTAAGATGTTCTACCAGAGTCTTGAGTTTCAGAGCATTCCAAGTTCAGGGGAAGGCACAATGTCAGAAGGCATATTCTGTCCTAACAATGCCAGCAGCCTGACCCCCTTCTACTTAGAGCATCATATCTCTCTCACCAGTGCTCCAAATTGAGCAAACTTGGACTCTAAATGACCGGCTACTCATGGACTACAGCCAGGTAAATTTTCAGAATTTATTATGCAGAGACCTATTACCAGTAGCAGTTTTAGTTTTCTGTCCAGAAACTGCGAGAAGAGAAGAGTGTCTAATGTCAATTTTTCCTCTTTCTTGTTCTTGCAGGCTGCCTCCAAGGGGTCTTCTGCTGCTTCTTGATGGTGGCAGGCTGCCTCCCTGAAGTCTTCGGGCTTCTAGTAGAGAGACTTGGGGCTGGTCCAAGATGGGGGTTGGCGGCATGGAAGCGCTTCAACTTTCTCTGAACTTTGTCAAGGTAGTGCGCCGCCACCCAACTATTCTCCGAATCTGGATATCCTTTCCACTTGATCAAGTATTGCTGCTGTCTCCTGAAATTTCTCATAGCCACTATGTCTTCCACTTCGTACTCCAAATGATCATCCACTATTGTTGGGGCTGGTGGGGTTGTCACACGTCCTGGGAACTTGTTGTCGGGTTGCACATATGGCTTGAAGAGGGAAGCGTGGAATACGGGGTCGATGTGCATAGTCTGGGGAAGTTCTAGCTTGAAAGCAACGGGGTTGACTTGCTGGATAATCTTGAAGGGTCCCAAATACTTGGGAGAGAACTTGCTGCCGGCAGGCCTGTTGTTCAGGGAAATGTTCTTGGATGATAGTAACACGTTGTCACCCACTCTGTACGTAATTTCTCTTCTGGATCTGTTCGCCACTCTTGCTTGAGCATCTTGCGCGTGTTGTAGAGCTTTCTTCGCTGCTGTAAGGGCTGCTTCTAATGTCTCCATAAAATCTGTGGCTGCAGGTACTTCATCATGGCCAGCCGTGAAGCTCAGTGGCGTGGTCGGATGGAAGCCATAGTTGAGGAAGAATGGGGACTCTTGGGTAGAGGCCTGCGTAGTGTTGTTGTAGGCAAACTCGAGGGGGGTCAAGTACATGTCCCAGTCTTGCTCGAGGGTAGACACGTAGGCCTTTAGAGAGGTCTTTAGGGTACGATTCATACGCTCGGTTTGCCCATCTGATTGTGGGTGGTAGGCAGTAGACATATCCAGCGATGTACCCAAGTTCTTGAAGAGATTTTTCCAGAAATGGCTTGTGAATCTTGGATCTCTATCTGACACAATTCTTGATGGTAGTCCATGGAGTCGGAAGATGTTGTCAAAGATGAGTCTTGCAAGTTGTGGTGCTGTAGCCTTAGTCGTCGTGGGAATAAAATGAGCCATCTTGGTAAGTCTGTCCACCACCGTGAGTATTGCATTATGGCCTCGAGGTGTCACGGGCAAGTCCACGATAAGGTCCATTGAGATGTCCGTCCATTGTCTTTCGGGGATTGGTAGTGGTTGGAGGAGTCCTCCCGCCTTTTGCGATGATGGCTTGATTCTTTGGCATGTGTCACAGCTCCTGCAGTACTCCTTGACTTGCTTAGACATGCCTGGCCAACAATAAGTCCTAGCTAGAACGCCCGTGGTCCTTAGGATTCCAAAGTGTCCTCCAAGAGGGTTGTCGTGTGCTTCTCGTAGAAGCAAGAGCCGGAGGTCTAAGTCATTAGGAACACATCTCTGGCCCGTATCTTGCCTCACCCAATAATTGCCTTCTTGCTTCTTGCATGGGTCCAAGGCTGCTTCTCCGTTCTTGTAGTAAGGGTCTCTTTCATAGGCGGCTGAAAATCGAGCTTCCAGATCTGTCTTCAGGGATACCATCACTGCATTTAATTGCAGTCTTGAGAGGGGGTCAGCCGGGTTTGTCTTGCCGGGCTGGTACTGAATCGTGATGTTGTATTGTTGCAAGTATCCGCTCCATCTTGCTTGTCTCCTTGAGAGATACGGCTGCGTTTGGAGGTGCTTTAACGCCTCGTGGTCCGTGGTGACCAGTACTTTGCGTCCTTCAACGTAGCAGCGCCAAACCTTCAAGGCATGTACAATCGCCAATGCCTCTCGCTCCGTGGTTGTATAATTTTGCTCGGCTGGATTTAGCTTCCTTGACTCGTAGGCGATGGGCTGCAGTCCCTTGCCTTGGTCTTGAAGCAGGATTGCTCCTATTGCATAGGAAGATGCATCGGTGATGACGTGGAAGGGCCAATCTGGGTTTGGACTTGGGAGTGTGAGCACCGGGGATGTGGTCAATCTTCGCTTTAACTCTTGAAATGCCTCTTCCTCTTTCTCGGTCCATGTATATAGCCTGTCCTTCTTGAGTAGATCTGTCAGGGGGGCTGCTATGTGCGAGAAGCCTTGGATGAATTTTCTGTACCAATTGGCAAATCCCAAGAATGACTGGAGTTCTTTCTTGGTCGTGGGGGTTGGCCATTCCTCCACCACCGTGGTCTTCTTGGGGTCTATCTTGATGCCATCAGCAGTCACGTGGAGACCTAGGAACTCCACTTCTTGTTTGGCAAACTCGCATTTTGACTCCTTCGCAAACAGCTTGTTTTGCTTCAATACTTCAAGGACTTCTTTCAAGTGTCTCGCATGCTCTTCAAGGGTCTTGCTGTAGATAAGGATGTCATCGATGAATACCACCACAAATCTGTCCAACATGGGCTGAAATATGGTGTTCATCATAGTCATGAAAGTTGCTGGCGCGTTGGTGAGTCCAAATGGCAGGACCATGAACTCAAAATGTCCATATCTTGTCCTGAATGCCGTCTTCTCTATGTCCGGTTCTGCGATGCGAATCTGGTGGTAGCCGCTCCGTAAGTCAATCTTCGTGAAGTACTTGGCTCCAACCAGCCGGTCCATGAGCTCATCCATGCGCGGCAGCGGGTATCGATTCTTGATGGTGATCTTGTTGAGGGCGCGATAGTCCACACACATCCTCAAGGTACCATCTTTCTTCTTGACAAATAGCACCGGGGCTCCAAATGGCGACTTGCTAGGTCGAATGAAGCCATGCTCCAGTAGCTCCTTGATTTGCTTCTTGACTTCGTCTAGCTCCGTGTATGACATTTTGAACGTAGGCCGAGAGATGGGCTTGCTTCCGGGCTCCAACTCTATCTTGTGGTCTACGAATCTTTTGGGGGGTAGGCCCTTGGGCAATTCCGGGGAGAACACTTCTTTGTAGTCCTCAAAGACTTCTTGTATCTCCTTGGGAACGGGGCTGCCTTCTTGACTCTCGATGTCTTTCTTGATGTCTTTTGGCGTGATCAAGGCCAAAAGAAGCTCGTGTCCCTTCCTCACAAGTCTCTTGAGTTGGAGGGCGGACAATAGTATCTCGTGTGCCGGCTTCTGGATGTCTTGGGTCTGGATATTCTGGATTGCGCGCAAAATACAGATTCTTGAAGTGATGTCATTCTTGATCTTGATAGTACCGGTCCTCCAATCAACTTGGGGGTTGTGCTTGGTCAACCAAGGCGTCCCTAGGATGACGTCGTACTTGCCCAATTGCATGGGGGAGAACACTACTCTATCCTTGAAGGACTTGATAGAGAGTGCCAAGGGGTACGTCTTCTTGGAAGGGGTAGTATAGGAGAATCCATCGGGCATCATAATCTCCTCGTCGTGGTCAAGAGTTCGCATAGTAATACCGTGCTTGGTGGCAAAATCTGCAGCAATGAAGTTGCCTTGAGCTCCGCTATCCACCAAGATGTGGACCTTCTCTCCTCCAAGGTAACCTCTCAAACTCATTGGGGCTGGAACGTCGTCTTCAACGGGGGTCTCCACCTCACTTGGCGTGTTGCCTTCTCGTGAAGTGGGTCTTGGGGTGGTAGGCTCCTGGCCTACCGGCGCTGTCCGTTTTTTGACAACTTTTTGGGGCATGAAAGTGCACGATGGCCCTTTTCCTTGCAATAGAAGCATAGTCCAGCCGTCATGAGAGCTTCTTTTTCAGCCGGGGAGAGTCTTGCTTTCACTCCTTGCTGGTTTCTTGCATCATAAGTGTCATTGGAGGGTCTTCCACTCTTCCGGGCAGCCGCGGGGTCCCTTTTAATAACTCCGATTTCCATGGGTGTGGGTCCAGATTCGGATGTGGAAGGGGCTGCGTACACCCGCGTCGTCGGTACCCGTGAAGATGAAGGCACGGAGTGCTTGAAATCCAAGGTATCCACCTTTTGGGCCACTTCAATGATCTTTGAGAAGTCCGTCAAGTCGCGTAACTCCACTTCCTTTGCCACCTTGGGTTTGAGGCCAAAGATGTAACGGTCAATCTTCTCCTCGAGAGACATGTTGGGGATCTCAAGAGTGAGGGCGTGAAATCTGGATGTATACTCTTGAACGGACGTCGTTTGCTTGAGATGGTGGAGCTTTCCTCGGGCAATCTTCTCCGCATTGATGGGCATGAATTGCTTCTTGAGGGCCTCACGAAAATCTGCCCATCTTGCATATGATGGTGGGGGCTCTTGGCCGAGCATGGGGTGCGCCATAGCTTGATATATAGCCGCTTGATAGTTACGCCACCATGATGTTGCTGCTCCTCTAAGTAAGGTAACGGCAAAGGGAACGTAGTCCTCCTCGGGTACTTCAAGGAACGCGAGGTACGTCTCCACTTGGTAGAGCCATAAATTCAGGTTGGCACCTTTCCCGGGGTTGAAAGTGTCGGGTTTGCCGGGCTTGATGAGTTTCCTTGCTCTCGTTGGCTCTTGTGGAGGCGCTTGAGCCGGGGCTGGATTTTGAGCATTGCTCGCAATAGGGGCAACCATGGCAGCCATAGCTTCTCTTGACGCTTGCACGGTTGCTTCATAGGTGGCCAAGCCCACTTGGTTGTGGACGGTCATTAGGAAGGCTGCCCACTCATTTGCGGGAACTCCTTGTGGTGGGGTCAACTTTGCTATAGCGGCTGCCACGGGATTTGACGGTGCTCCTCCTTGTGGTGCTTCTTGTTGTTGCAGATTTCCTTGAGTAGGCTCTCCCATCGACGCTGGAGGAGGGTGTGCTCCTCCTTGTGGTGCTTCTTGTTGTTGCAGATTTTCTTGAGTGGGCTCTCCCATCGGCGCTGGAGGAGGGTGTCTTGGAGAGGAAGGGCTTCCTTCGAAAGCTTGCTGTTGGTCTTGAGGATCGGCCATCTTCTTGTGCTACCAAAGTGCCTAGCTCCGATACCACTGTAGTGAAACAGATAGATAAAGTACTTAGTAAAACAGAATACTTTATCTATTCAAGACAAGGATCTTTGAACACAAGTGGTAGCTTCTTGAAAGAGAGATGGCTTCTTGAAAGTTAATATATTTCTGGATTTTGGCCAGTACAAGAGTGATTCTCCCCTGTCTTTCTATGCTCTAGCTCTTGTTTATATACTTGCTAAATAAGTAATTTCTAGGAAGGTGTATGTTGCTGTGTTGGCACCCAACACATCCCAAAACTTGCCACCTGTTTCTAGAATAATGTACACATGTCCTTTTGACCTAAAAATGGCACATTTGACTTTTGCCACGTGGAGTTCTTCTAGGTCTTTCCTCTAACTTCGAAAATGCCTTGGAAGGTTCAAAGGACATGAACCAAGTTACTAGAGTACCTATTCACACTTGACTCCACACAATACTACTCCAAATATATTTGAAAACATTAAAATATATGCATACTAATATATAATAACTCAAATCACTACAGGCGGAGCCGTCGGCAGTTGGCTGAACAGTTAGGACTTCAGTCAACCGACCAAATAATATGGTTGTTATACACAGATGCGTGGGTCCCAACTTAACGGGTCTCCCACGAAACGCCGCACCTTGCGCCGTGGTCGACCAGGTGGTCACTAGGTGGCTTCTGGTATCTCGGAGTCACATAGCGGATAGATTCCATGGTGTTGCACCTAAGTTAGTGGAATGTGTTTTAACTACATTGTGGTCATTTGAAGGAGAGCGGTTTTTCTATTCAGTCCTCTGATATTGTGTATGTGCTTATACATGCTTGTACGTTTGGTAGGCAAAAGGCCATGAGTTTCTAAAGGAGAAGCTCTAGTCCTCGAGTTCGCATCTTTCTTGTGCCTTGAGTTAGTGTGCAACTATGGCACACTACGGTAAGTGAGTCAAGGGGTATAGATGAGTAAACATAATTCATTGTAAGGGCCAAGACCGCTCCCTTATTTCACACGCTTCCACCTATCTCTGATTATTTGTATTTAAATGAAATATATTTATCTTTAGTTCAATTGCACTCACAATGAATCTCGTTTGGCATTCATATCCGTTCAACGTGAGGCACTTGAGTGCTTCGAGTCACCACCTAGGGCATGGGTCATGTTAACAAAAAATAGTCAAATGGATGTGACCCATTTGACTGAATGCATAAAATCGTGCCGTGTTGCATTTTCGAGACTTTCGACGAATTGTGCCGAATGGCGTCAAATTGTTTCATGGCGAATCAACGTACTCATGCCATTGCGACTTTTTGAATAGACGTGATTGTTCGTAGTCATGTCTTAGCTTCTTTCAAATAGACGTGACTAATCGTGGTCATGCCTTTTGATGTTTTTCGATAGACGTGACCGTTCGCGGGGTTGCGTGCACATGCTTTCGTCATGACCGAGTAGTTTGTAGAAACTACTTCGCCAATCGGTCAAGTGTGATCATCTCAAACGAAAAGTTGCGGGTTCGAATCCGCATGGATGCAAAGTAACTTTGCATAATTGTTTCCCTTGGATTTAACGTCTTCGTTCAGATTAACAATTACCGACTCGTCGGTAATTCAAATTTAGTGATTGTGCATTATCCAAAATAATAACAATCAAATTTGATAATTTAATCAATACGTAATTGACTAGATTATCATCTCATAATACTGAAAGTAACTTTATGAATAATAATGTTGCTCTAGTGCGAAGTAGTCGAATTACTTTACATCGATTTTTGCAATAGCATCTTGGTCGTCTCGCCAATCGATCACGAATTAATCGGCACACGCGTATGACGAATAATTCATCAAGATGCAATCATTTATCGAAGAATATATTGATAAATTGCGTAAGGTACTTTAGGTAATTGGGAAAGCGTCCCAAATACGCCTAAAATAGCTCTGATTGTTACCCATAGGTCTCAGTTGTTGAAGTGCTGTTAGCAAGAGCAGGATTAGGAAGTAAAATCCTTTGCAAAGAGTTGAACGAGCCCAGCCAGCAATGAAAATTGTTGGGCGCGATCTTGAGCCAAGAGCTCGGGCTAGGCCGCCATAGATGCTTTACTTTCAGCATTCTGTGAGCTGTCTTGGTGAAAGTTAAGTGAAAGGCCTGGTGGGCGATTTACTCTGAAACTTGGTGTTGCTGTATTAATCAACGTAGACTTGATTTTTGCAAACTAGAATTTGTTCACTTGTGCAACCCTCAACTTGGGCAAAAACCTATTTAGGAGTACGACAATCCTGTTTTTATACGAAAAGATGAGAGATAGAAATCTTTTTGCAAAATTGTGAAGTGTTGGTTGGTGAATATGGTGGGAGCAGCTTGGTATTGAAATATACAAAGTATGGTTTACTCTCATTGAGAAGTGTAAGTGCAGGAAGACCAGAAATTGGTGAGCTTGTCACCGACACACGCGTAAAGGGCAATCAACCAGGTCAACACCTCAAGTGCAGAGACGCACCGACTAGTCAATGACGGAAAGCCCACACGCGCAGAGGCTGGAAAGCCATGCACCGCCTGGAAATCCATTACGCGCTGGAAATCCACGCGCGTGCACAGATTCCAACACCTTGGGCACGACAGCTGTCGCCCGACTTGCAATTCTTGCCCATTATTCAATGAAAGTAAAAAGTCGGAGCACCTAGCATCCTTGGCTATTCCCTTGTTCCATAACTTTTTATATTCTCAATCCCGTCCGTGCACAATACGTTTTATCGAACTTCATAGTATCTGTCGTTCTTTGTCACCTGTCAAGCTACTTGCTACAGAACATTATTGTACCCAGTACTCATCGATGACACCCTATTTCTTTCCGCCTCAAGTCACCTCAAGTGGCCTCCATGATCCGTTTGGCCCGGGCGTACTGTTTGTAATTTGAACTTTAAGGAGATATACCGCGTCAGCATTGGACGACATGCTGCAATGAGATGTCGGAGACGTGGGCATACGTGGAGGACAATTTGACATCTGGCCCCCAACTGCCCCCAACAGTTGTTTTCCTTGGAGCAGGTATACTCGTCTACAACACTTCAAAATCTTCAAGGCTCTAAGTATGGAGGTCACCAGGGGGACCCTCCTTTTTAGGATCTGGGCATAAAGTAGGAAAAAAGAAAGGCATAAATCATGAATAATAATACATGCATGGATGCCAGTGCATACACGGTTAACCCACAAATTTTGTGTCCAAGTTTGGATTCCAAAAACCAGCACACGCACGGTCAAGAAACAGCAATGGATAGAGTATGCCAGGTGGGAAGGTAATATATAAGCCACGACCTGAGCATGCGTGCGAGTCTGGACTCTGGAGTTTTCTGGAGTATTCTGGACTCTGGAGTATACGATAGTCTGGAGATCACTGGAGATGGTCTGGAGCATGGGGGAGAAACTCCCTTCGAAAATCCGGGTGAAATAGCGCCCAAAATTCAAAGTTTTAAATTAGCGCCCTGAAATCAAAATGTCAATTTTAGTACAATGAATTAGAGTCATTTAAATCAAACAAATATTAGCTAATAGCGCCCTGAAATTAAACTAGGGAAATTTAGTGACAAAATTCAAAAATTTAACGATCCGAATTCTAAGTCTCGGAAAATTAGCGCCCAGTTTCCCCCCCATGGTCTGGAGCAGTCTGGAGCAGTCTGGAGCGGAGGAATTAATACACCTATTTCTCGGACAGCGCAAATAACTTCTTTGTAAAGACGGTATTGGCCACAAATAGCACTTGAAACAGGTGAATGAAAGAAATAAGCGTGCTCATGCAGTTTTGAACAGACAAAAAGGCCGCCAACATCTTACCCCCCGTTGTTTGGACTCTGGGGTCTGGAGGCATCAAATGCAGCTGGAGCCTGGAGGTAGCACCATTCATGACACATTTGGCGTTCAGGGGTCCTTCGAGTTGATTGTCAGCGCAGAGCAGAAGGCATTGTTGTAGAGCTGTCACGATTCCATAACGCCCACATGCAGTAATGGACAGTCTAGGAAAAGATAAAATAAGCGTTGGTGTGTGACGGTCAAAATTAGGCTACCGCGTTTATCGGGTTTCCGACAAAGCCTTTTGAGTGCGCCGCCGAAAGTATCGTTGTTCTGTGTGGCTGATTATTGTGCTTCTGGCTGTGAGGTAAAGTACACATGCAAAATTATGCACACGCCAAAAACTCGACATTGATTTCATTGCCGGAACTTCTGACATGAGTATGCCTAGTGCTCTGATCTGTCGTACCTTGATCGTACCCATCGTCCCCAGACCTGTATTTATGAACACTGAACGAACCTCACGAATCACCGTCGTCTTATTTCTACGAACACATACATTATCGAGGAGCCTTCGCACATTCTTGCTTTGCACAGATGAGCCACTTCTGTAGTACGGGCTACAACCGTGATTGAGTAGATCACATGCTTATCACCAGTATGAGAGACAGATGCATTCAGCTTCTCTTGTAAGAATATACTGCAATGTTTGTCCAAGTAACGAAAAAGACAAGAGGTCTTAAGAACTGTGAAAAGAAAGACAGAAAATTTACAGTATAATTTGCACCTCGACTTTTTGAACGTCCTGCCGCCTAGGTTGTTCTATAGTATTTTCTTGTTCCATGATCAATTGTGAGAGAAGAGTATAGTCGAAGTTATGGCGTCTGGCTTCAGTAGTTTCTGGGCCAATGCATTTCTTCGTTGGACGGTCTTCTTTTCTTTCACTCTGCAAGGCCTTGTTGCCCCTTGTATTGCAGTTGCAGATGTGTGCTACTATGACTTCAGCAACACGAACATGTTCTCCTTTGCTGGGTCCGCACAAGTTTCCCCTAGCGGAAATGTCATTCAACTGCTGCCAGAGGATGCATTTGCTGAGGCAGGCATGGTTACTTTGATGCAACCTCTCCCTGTAACGGGAGATGATTCCGGTGACTGTATCAGCATGAGGTGGAGCTCGTCGTTTGCTATCATGATGACACCTGGCCAGTACAACATGAACCCTGGCTTCACAGATTCCGGGGAGGGCATGGTGTTCTTCCTGAACCCGCAGCCAGACCTTCTGGGGGATTCTGGGGAGTACATGGGGTGGGGCATTGACAACCCCGGGGGTGTAGCTCTAGATGTATCGTTTGCCGTCGAGTTCGACATCAACGTCAACCAAGACGCGGGGGCCTCCGACCTCAGCGGGTACAAGAACCAAGTGGGGGGAAATCTCTATCACAGCATGAAGTCCAAGGTGCAGGCTGCCGTCACCTCGTTCGGCTTCGCTGACAGCAAGATAACCTACGCCTGGCTCGACTACTATCCGCCGACAGCTGGCCAGGTCACCCGCGTGGAAGTCCGGGTATCGGCCGTGAAAACGAAGCCCGCCTCTCCCATCATCTCCATCACCCTGCCCGACGACTTCTTCTGCTCCTACGGCGGGTTTGTGTTCGGCGGGTTTGCGGCTGCGGCCGGGACAACCCTAAACACCGTCCCAACCGTCCATTCCTGGTGCTTCTCCTCTGGGGTCAATTCTGCTGGTATGCCTACATACTGCGCCCCCCCTCTCTTAAGCTTGCCTATAGAAAGAAGAGATCGTGCAGGATCCCTTGCTGCCTCTCTCAATTCCTGCTCCTGGCTCTCCAGGATGCTGCCAGTATGCCCCGATTTCTGGCTCGCAAGAAGGCATACCCCCCTCCCTCAGAAAGGCCTCAGGAAGGCCCCGTTCACTCCTTTTTGAGATTGTCTCTGTTCCTCCCTGCAGCCTCTGTCCGCTCGCATGTGTCTTCCCTCAGCTCGGAGCTCCTCTGCAGATCGGCCCCATCTGCTTGCTAACATCGTCCTTCATCTCTCGGAGCTGACTTGATTCACATCATTCACAGCAGCTACAGCTGAGATGCATTTGGGGGTGCCCGTGCTCGCATGTGTGATCTCTCCAGCCTAGCCTCCTCCTCCTCGGCCTCGGCCTCACAGTCACGCACTTAGCGTCGGCCTAACTCTCAGCTAGCCGCACCCTCACTCCCTCACGCAGCCTAGCTTAGGCTCGCTCTCATAAGCCTCTCATTTAGCCTAACTCTCATTCAGCCTCACTCCCACTCATTCTTAGCCTCTCGCACTCCAACGCAGTGCCGTTCTCTCACTCAGCCTCAACCTCACTTTCAAGCAGCCTCCCTCAGCCCGCCTCAGCCTCAGCCTCAGCCCCAGCCCCAGCCCCAGCCTCAGCTTCAGCCTCAGCCTCAGCTGCTGTGCACTCCTCACTTCTTCTCACCTTTCCCTGCACTTACCCTAGCCCCTGGCGCCCGTGTGGCGGTCCCTCAATCAGGCTGACACTCCGAGCCGGTGTCTTGCGGGGCAGCCCCCCCTGCTTCCCCTGCTTCACCCATTCTCGGCACACGCATCACGCCTTACCTGCCGCCCGATGCTCCCTCAGACAACTCTTCTCAGCTGCGAGGAGAATCAGGAGTTGCATCATTCGGGGCCAATATATATTTTCTTTGTCTAATGTGTTTAGGGCGTTGTTTTTGTCTTGATTGGTCCTCTATCCTGTCCTTTTGGAATCTAAACACGACTTCGCTCCGTCTCCCCTCTGGCGGTGGGGGTGGGGGTGGGCGTGGGGTGCGCGCTTGATTGTTTTGTTCCCTGCAGCCGACTGTGCTGCGCTCTGCCCACCGCCGCCGACGCCGTCCCCAAGTAAGAGTCTCCCTCCCCCC
>WELA01008529.1:460306-471027 GCA_009602735.1 Mesotaenium endlicherianum | reverse complement strand
CCCCCCCCCCCCCCCTCCCTGCAGCAGCACGGGCGTCCGCCTTTCCAGCGGTAGGCGGCGTGAGCTTTCCGAACTTCAACAGCACCCCCGGCAGCAGCGACGCATTCACCTACGCCGGGGCCGCCGCCCCCTACGCGGGCAAGAGCGCTCTTCTGCTGACCCCCGCCTCCGGTGGGCTCAACGCGGCGGGCATGGCCACGTACGCGCGCCCGCTCGCGCTGACTTCGTTCAGCCTGACGGCGCCCTCCACCTGCGTGAGCGTCCCCTGGAGCACCTCCTTCGCGTTCCGCATGACCCCCGGCACGGGCCCGGGGTCGACGAGTCCCCGCCCCCCCACGGCGGAGGGCATGGTGTTCTTCCTCAACCCGGCGCCGGACCTCCTGGGGCTCTCGGGGGAGTTCCTGGGGTGGGGCTTCGCTGGCAACTACGCCGGGATCGCCACGCCCGCGGGCCCCTCCTTTGCCGTGGAGCTCGACGTGCACGTCGACCAGGACGCCGCCGCAGCGGACCTGTTGGAGTACGACAGCCAGGTGGGCGTGGACTTCAACTACAGCGTCACCTCCGCGGCGCAGGCGTTCACCGACGGGACGGTCGATCTCGTCTACGGCGTCGGCGGGGTGAAGTACGCGTGGGTCGACTACGCCCCCTCCCCCCTCAGCGGCGCGGCGGGGTCCGTGGAGGTGCGCCTCTCAAACACGCCGGTCAAGCCCGCGGCCGCCGCGGCGGCCCTGACGGCCAGCGTGCCGCCCGACTTCTTCTGCTCGTACCCCCCTGGCGGCGCCTACGCCGGGTTCGCGGGCGCGACGGGTCCCTTCTACAACACCCTGGCCACGGTGCACTGCTGGTGCTTCTCGACGGGCGCCGCCGCCGCAGGTGCGTGTGTCCCTCGGTCGGCCTGCCCGCCGTCACTCCCCTGCCTGCCTGGCTGGCTGGCTGGCTGGCTGGCCCTTGCCTGCCGGGCCCTGCACGGTCGCCTGCATGTGTGTCGCGTGCGTGTGCTGCGTGCATGCGTGTTCCACGGTCGCGTGCATGCAATGCATTCGAGTCGGGAGCAGAGCAGGCACTGCAGGGAGGTGGACTCTGCCATCCTCTTTTTCTCTGACGGAAGTCATGCCCATGAGTGCCGTTGTTGAGTCACAGGCCCAGCCAGGGCTAGCTGATCGCTCTTGCTTTATGTTTCCGGGCGGGCGTATTTCATCTTAAGGGGCATGGACTGCGGGGCGCTGACCTGGGGAGGGCTGGGACGTGGGCTGCTGTGATGGTGGGCGGATGGGGTGTGCTGTTTTCATTTATAATCCTTCTTTCTTTTCGCAGCCGAGTGCGCGTCAACCTGCCCAGTAATAACTGTTGGTAAGCCCCCCTTCTCACACCTTGCCGCGCAACGAGATGTCGATGGAACCGCCCCGCGCGCTCCACGAGTGGGATGAGAGCCCTGCAGGCAGTCCTTGCAAGAGCGTGCAAGAGCGTGCTAGAGAGTGTCTCCTGCTCTCACATGCTGCCGGAGCTCACGAGTGGGCTGCAAGCCCCGCGCCAGGGACTTGCAACTGAGGACGCACGGCACGCCAGCTCGCTCGGGCACTCCCGCGTGTCCGTCTCGTCGTCGTCGTCCTCGTCATCATCGTTGTCGTCTAGCTACCAGCCCCACCTCGCTCATATGCCAGCAGAAAATCATGTTTTTCTTCTCGAACTTTAGCACCTAGGCGTGACCCTAGTACCTACTTTCACGCTGAATAATTCGAGGGCTCTCCTCCCCTGGCTCCTGACCCCAGGCGAGGAAGAGGGCCCTGAGGCACACGCAGGAGGGGTTTTCCCTGCTGAGAAATTGACAAGTGTTGCCTCTTTGCTGCACGCCAGGGTCCGTCGCCTCCTGCCATTCTGCTGTAGACGCGCCCGCGGTCCTGCTGCCTCTTTTTTGCAACTAGTCTGAGGGGGCATGGAGGGTGGGCGGGGGGGAGAGAGGACTGGAGAGTGTGAAGGGCTGAGAAAACTAGGGGCGCACGCACAGATGCCTTGGCAGCTTGCACATCCTGTCACGCAATTGCCCGCCCACGTGTGGGGCCGGGGTGGCCACCATGAGTTGCAATATTTTCTCCCTACGTCGTATCTTGTGGGCGTGCCCGGGCGTCGAGCGAGCGCACGCTGTTCGGGGACTTGTGCTCGCACCGGCGACGGCTTCGCATGTCCCCCCCGGGGCCGGCACACAGCAGACCGGTCCTCTGAGCTGCAGCGCTCCCTGGAGGGCCCAGAGAGCCCCGCGTAGCATCAGCTGCTGCCGCTGATTCTTCACATGCATCGCGCGCTCGTCCGTGCTTTCAGACCCCGTCTTTGACGTCAAACGTGCGTACCTCTTTGCTCTATTTGTTTGTTTCGTTTTCTTTTGTTTTGGTTTTTATTTGCTTTTGTACAGCTGCATCACCACCTCCCTCGTCTCCGCCGCCATCTCCAGCGCCGTCTCCGCGTGCGACGTCCCCGCCCCCCTCTCTACCACCAACGTCTCCCCCTCCATCTCCTCCCCCACCTGTCCTGCCCCCCTCTGCTCCGCAATTGGCCCCTCCTCGTGAGTTTACTCAATCCGCCCTGAGCGGAAACACTTTTGGCCTCGGGAGTACAATTCTGTTGCGGCTTTCTGAGGTTCTGATGCTTACCATATGCAAGAGCAGCGCTTGCCGCGCTGTTGCTGGCGCCGCCGGCGAGTCTCGAGTGCTCCCACTCTGCCGCTCGGCTTTGTCGTTCCGGTTTGACAGGATGCATGGACGTTGACTCAGTCCCCCCTGTTCCTGTCCCTGTCCCTTAAAGTGCCTCTTGCTCTCACGGGCTGCCGGAGCTCACAAGTGGGCTGCAAGCCCTGCGCCGGAGACTTGCGAGCACGCAATGCACGCCAGCTCGCTCGGGCACTCGCGCGTGTCTGTCTCCTTGTCGTCGTTGTCCTTGTTGTCCTTGTCGTGGTCGTTGTCATTATCGTCGTGGTCTAGGTCCCAGCCCCACCTCGCTCGTAAACCAGCAGGAAAGCATGTACTTCCTTTTGAACCTCGGGACCTAGGCGCAACCCTAGTACCTACTCTCAACGCTAGATGATTTGAGGGCTCTCCTCCCGTGGCTCCTTACCCCAGGCGAGGCATAGGGCCCTGAGGCACATGCAGGAGGCCCTCACTTGCTGAGAAAAGGGACAAATGTCGCCTCTTTGCTGCACGCCAGTGCTCGTCGCCACCCAACTTTCTGCTGTAGACCCGTCGGCGGTCCTGCTGCCTCTATTATGCAACTAGCCTGGGGGGGGCAGGGGTGTGGGCCGGGGAGCGTGGAATACGGGGTCGATGTGCATAGTCTGGGGAAGTTCTAGCTTGAAAGCAACGGNGGGGGCGGGGGCGGGAGAGGGGGGGTGCTACGTGCGGACTGAATGGGTGGCATAGCACTCAACTCAAATCTCAAAATCCTAGAGAACTAGTGGCGCGCGCACATATGCCTTGGCTGCTTGCACATCTTGTCACGCACTTGTCAGCGCACGTGTGGGGACCGGGTGGCCGCGATGGTTTGCGATCCTCTCCCGGTGTCTTGCTTGCGGGCCTGTCTTCCAAGGAGGGCCATGATGGGGTGGCCTGTCTCATCTGTGGACGTGTGCTTCACTATTGCAGTGCCTCCTCCATCTTCGCCACCTCCACCTTCTCATGTCCCTCTATCGCCACCACCACCAAATTTTTTGCCCCTTCCTGCAATTGTTACGTCATCTTTGGACGCCTCTCAACCTTCATCCTCTATGTGCTGTTTTCTGTGTGTTGGCAATTCATGCAGTGGGTGACGTGATTTTGCCCAGCTCTTTGCGCATGTGTGCTCTTTTATTGCAGCCGTGATTTCTCTCATGTGCATGCATGGTCAGTGCTGAGGGGTGCATGGGCCCATACTTCGCAGCCCCATCCATCTTCTTGGTTCTGTTGAGGCAAGATTCATATGTGATCCAAATCAGGGGCTCTGGCTGGAATTGCTTGCGTCGGTGTATTACCTCGAGCACGGTTGTCGTCATGTTTGTATGCCATCAGTCGCCATCCTCCCTGCTGATGTTGGTTGGAGGTTGCCTGTCAAGGACGCGCTAAGGGGCCGTGACAACGTGAGCATAGATGTTTTTTATTCATGTTCTCTTTGGTGTGAGACTTTGTCGTGGTGCGCAGTGCCTCCTCCTCCATCTGCAGCTTCGCCCGCAATAGGTGCGTCGCCTCCCCCAGACCCCTCTCATAATTTGCTTCGCCGTGCTCTTTGCTGCTGACATTTTTCCCTTTCTGGAGCTGCTCAGCGAGTCTCACAGCGGGCTCTCGCTTGGTTGGCAGTTTCCTTCTGCTTCAACAACTTCAGCTCAGGACCCGATCTGTCCAGTCTGGTGTTGATGGGCGACGGCACCCTGGACGGCCAGTCTCTCGTGCTGACAGATGGCATCACTTATCATCAAGCTGGGATGGCGAGCTTTGCGAAGCCTGTGCAGTTGCTGGACCTTAGTAGTGGGTGCCGGCCCGTCCCTTTCACCTCGATGTTCTCGTTCAGGATGACGAATTTGAGGATTGTTTTGCCTCCGGCTGATGGGATGACCTTCTTCTTAAACCCCATCGCCGACAATCTGGGGAGCAGTGACAACTACCTGGGCTGGGGCTCTGCTGATCCTACTACGCTGAAGTCTCAGGAGCCATCCGTTGCCGTGGAGTTTGACATCTACGACAACGGCGGCAGCTGCGAGTTGAATGGCAACCATGTCGGAGTCGACCTCAATTACGACCCATGCTCGGTCGTAGCCGTGAGCGCTGGCGAGTTCGCGTCCATGACGGATGGAGGGGTGAAGTTTGCGTGGATCGAGTATGACGGTGCCAAGCTGGATGTGCGCATCAACACGTACTCCACCAGGCCGCCCACGGCCGTCCTCAGCTACGCCGTGGACCTCTGCACAAAGTTCACGGCACCCCTGCACTACATGGGGTTCAGCGGTGGAACAGGTGGCTTACAGACAAAGATAGAGATTTTGTCGTGGGAAGTGAACAGCCCCGGTTGTTATCCAACAGGTAAGGCGACCCTAGAAGGCCACATCAGTTATGGCCCTCTGTCACTCTGCAACTTTTGACCTTTACCTGAGGCTTTGCTTCTTACTCGATGTCTGACTTTTCTCTCCATTGGGCCTATTGCGCAGCCATGGCGCCGTCCGTTCCCGCAGCTCCTCCAATTACGACAGGTATGAGGGTTCTGCTCCTGATACATCTTCATGTATCAACGCAATGACTTTAAGCAGGTCCATTGCGCCGTTTGAGAGCTCACCCCATGTCGGCCCGCTGCTGTTGCAGATACCTTCGACCTGCGTACCTTTTCGGACGTCTCGGCGCTGACGCTTCAGGGCACGGCGAGCCAGAGGGGGTCAACGCTACGTCTGGCGGCACGTGGCAGCAGTCTGGCTGGCTGGGCAAGCTATAAGGTGCCCATCCAGATACTGAGCCAGACTCCCGGGCCCTCCCCCACGTGCAGCATCGTCCCTTTCGCGACGCAGTTTGTCTTCACCATCAGCTTGTCGCCCTCGGCAGCTGATGGCCTCACGTTTGCGCTGTCCCCTATCCCGGACAATATGGGAAGCGCTTCCAGCAGACTAGGGTGGGGCGGTGGCGTGCGCTCGTACGCGAGCAGCATGGCCGTCGAGTTCGACATCTTCCAGAACAGCGACGTGCAAGATGCGGACAGCAACCACGTGGGCATCAATCTCGACTACTCCATGGTGTCTCTCAGGGCCTCCTCTGCGATACCCACCCTGGCGAGCGGGACGCCCACGTATGCCTGGATCGACTACGACGGCGACGTGAGGGTGTACGTGTCGACCACGCCGCTGAAGCCGAGCGCTCCCGCTCTGGCTTACACGCTGGACCTCTGCGCGCATCTGCAGCAGTCGTATGCGTATCTCGCCCTGACAGCCGCCACGTCATCTTCGGGCCTCACCCACGTGTCCACAGTTTCCAGCTGGTGCCTCAACGCCGGCTGCGTACGCCGTGAGTTTCGTTGCTTGCATGCTTCCCTTCTCGGGTTCGTTTTCAGTTTGCGTCGTACGACCTGTGCATGCGCTGCAAGCAACGTGCGCACTTTGCCCTCCGCAGGAGGGCAGCCCGTCTCACTTGGGCATGTGTGCTTGTCCGCGTGCAGCGCCGCCCCCCCCATCGCCGCCTCCATCTCCGCCACCACCAGTGTCGCCCCCTCCATCCCCACCCCCTCCCGTGCCAGGTACGCCACCCTTCCACGCCTGTCTGCTTGCATATCTGATGTGCCCTTTGCCGTGTAATCCTGTTACCTGAGGCGGGCTGTAAGAGGGCTCCACCACCAACGTCTTCCCCGCCATCGTCCCCCCCACCTGTCCTCCCCCCCTCTGCTCCGCTATCGGCCCCTCCTCGTGAGTTTAGCCAATCCCCCCCGGCTACGAGTATGCAGCACCATGCAACCGGGCGGAATCCCTCTTGGCCTCGGGAGTGCAGTTCTCTTGCGGGCTTTCTGAGGTTTCTGCCGCTTACCATACGCAAGAGCAGCGCTTGCCGCGCTGTTGCTGGCGCCGCCGGCGAGTCTCGAGTGCTCCCACTCTGCCGCCCGGCTTTGCCGCTCCGGCTTGACAGGTGGCATGCACATTGACTCTGCCCCCCCTGTTCCTGTCCCTCCCTGTCCCTGAAAGTGCCTCTTGCTCTCACGGGCTGCCGGAGCTCACAAGTGGGCTGCAAGCCCTGCGCCGGAGACTTGCGAGAACGCAAAGCACGCCAGCTCTCTCGGGCACTCGCGCGTGTCTGTCTCCTTGTCGTCGTTGTCCTCGTCGTCCTCGTCGTGGTCATTGTCATCATCGTCGTCGTCTAGGTCCCAGCCCCACCTCGCTCGTAAGCCAGCAGGAAATCATGTACTTCCTTTCGATCCTCAGGACTTAGGCGTGACCCTAGTACCTACTCTCAATGCTAGATGATTCAAGGGCTCTCCTCCCCTTGCTCCTTACCCCAGGCGAGGACCTGGGGGGGGTGGGGGTGTGGGCGGGCGGGGGGAGGGGGGGCGGAGGCGGAAGAGAGGGGGTGCTACATGCGGACTGAAGGGGTGGCATAGGACTCAACTCAAATCATTGAACTCTTGAGAACTAGGGGCGCGCGCACCTATGCCTTGGCAGCGGGCACATCTTGTCACGCTATAGTCAGCGCACGTGTGGGGACCGAGTGGCCGCGATTGGTTGCGATCCTCTCCCGGTGTCTTGCCTGTGGGCGTGCCCGGTTGAGAAGGGCTGTGAGAGGGTGGCCTGTCTCATTTGGGCACGCGTGCTGGACTGTTGCAGTGCCGCCCCCTTCATCGTCCCCGCCGTCGCATTCGCCGCCGCCCGTTGCCTGTAAGTCTCCAGCTTTCCCTGCATTTCCTCTCACGTGCATGCACGGGTGGTGCTGAGTGGTGCATGGGCCCATTCTTTGCTGGCCTGATTCCTTCCCTTGTGCTGGCAAAGCAGCAGTGTGGGCTGGAGATGCTCGCATCGCATGTTTCTACTCAGGCACGACCGTTGTTGCATTTGGTCTTTATCGTGTGGCCAAACTCCCCAGCATCCTCTGTGCTGAACCTCGACGGGACGTTTGCGGGTGAGGATTCGGCATCTGTGTGCTGCATGTAAGATTTGTCCGCTGTGTGTGTGTGGCCTATGGGTGGTGTGCAGATCCCCCTCCACCCGCTGCTGCCTCTGGGATTGGTGCGTCGACCTCTCCTCGCCTTCTCCTCGCATCTTTCCCATGCCCCTGGCTGATTTTTTTACCTTTTTGCCGCAGCTCGTTGAGCTCACAGCGCGCTCCCTCTCTGTGCTGGCAGGTCCCTTCTGCTTCAACAACTTCAGCGCGGGGTCTGGCCTGTCCGGCAGTGTGGTCCTGACGGGCTCTGCAGCCCTGGACGGGCAGTCCCTGGTGCTGACAACCGGCGGTAGCCAGGCTGGAATGGCGAGCTTTCCGCAGCCCGTGCAAGTGCTGGACCTGAGTAACGGGTGCCGGCCCATCCCGTTCGCGTCGATGTTCTCTTTCAGGATGACAAAGTTGTCACCCGGCAATCCTGCGGCGGACGGCATGGCCTTCTTCCTGAACCCCATCGCCGACAATCTGGGGGCCATTGGGGGGAGCCTGGGCTGGGACTATTCCGCCGATCCGAGCAAGCTGAAGTCTCGGGAGCCGTCCATTGCCGTGGAATTCGACATCTACAACAACGGCGGCAGCTGCGAGCTGAACGACAACCACGTCGGCGTGGACCTCAACTACGACAAGTGCTCTGCCCTCGCCGTGAGCGCCGGCGAGTTCGCGTCCATGGCGGACGGAGGGCCGAAGTTTGCTTGGATCGAGTATGACGGCGCCAAGCTGGACGTGCGCATCAACTCGTACTCCACCAGGCCGCCCACGGCCGTCCTCAGCTATGCCGTGGACCTCTGCGCAAAGTTCACGGCACCCCTGCACTACATGGGGTTCAGCGCCGGGACAGGTGGCTTCAGCACGAAGCAGGAGATTCTGTCGTGGGGAGTGAACGACCCCAGCTGTTACCAGACGGGTACGGCAAGCCTGCCATCGCTGGCCCTCTGTCGTGCTGCACCTCTTGACCTGAAGACCCGGGGCTTCGCTGCTGACCGTGTCATTGGCTTGTCGCTCCCTTCGGCTACTTGCGTGCAGGCATGGCGTCGTCTGTTCCTGCGGCGCCGTCGACGCCGACCACGACAGGTATGAAGCGCAGCATGCCTCTCGATGCACTCTCTAGATGCAGGCCCCATGGGCCGACTGGAAGCTCACTCACCCCACGTCTGCCTGCTGCTGTTGCAGATACCTTCGACCTGCGTACCTTTTCGGACGTCTCGGCGCTGACGCTTCTGGGCACGGCGAGCCAGAGCGGGTCAGCGCTACGTCTGGCGGCAGGTGGCAGCAGTCTGGCTGGCTGGGCAAGCTATAAGGTGCCCATCCAGATACTGAGCCGGACTCCCGGGCCCTCCGCCACGTGCAGCATCGTCCCTTTTGCGACGCAGTTTGTCTTCACCATCAGCTCGTCGCCCTCGGCAGCTGATGGCCTCACGTTTNCCTCGGCAGCTGATGGCCTCACGTTTGCGCTGTCCCCCGTCCCGGACAACATGGGAAGCGCTTCCAGCAGGCTCGGGTGGGGCGGCGGCGTGCGCTCCTACGCGAGCAGCATGGCCGTCGAGTTCGACATCTTCCGGAACAGCGACGTGCAAGATGCGGACAGCAACCACGTGGGCATCAATCTCGACTACTCCATGGTGTCGCTCAAGGCTTCCTCTGCGATACCCACCCTGGCGAGCGGGAAGCCCACGTATGCCTGGATCGACTACGACGGCGACGTGAGAGTGTACGCGGCGACCACGCCGCTGAAGCCGAGCACTCCCGCTCTGGCTTACACGCTGGACCTCTGCGCGCATCTGCAGCAGTCGTACGCGTATCTCGCCCTGACAGCCGCCACGTCATCGTCGGGCCTCACCCACGTGTCCACAGTTTCCAGCTGGTGCCTCAACGCCGGCTGCGTACGCCGTGAGTTTCATTGCTTCCATGCTTCCCTTCTCGGGCTCGTCTTCAGTTTGATTTGTGTGACCTGTGCACGCGCTGCAAGCAACGTGCGCACTTTGCCCTCCGCAGGAGGGCAGCCTGTCTCACTTGGGCATGTGTGCTTANGGAGGGGGGGGATTAGGGTTTAGGGAGGGAGGGAGGGAGGGAGGGAACAATCCAGTCTGGTGCGCTGCAGCTCTACAGCTCAGAGCACGTCCTACTCTCGTGAGGTGCCATTTGCCGCTTCGGCCTTGCCTTCAAGAAACGCCAACTGCAGCAACTTGCCGCGCCTCCACTCACTGCCAGATTCCAGAGGGCTGCTCATCCGCATCGTCTCTCTCGTGTCTCTTGTGTGTGTTCATCATTTGCAGCACCGCTCTCGTCGGGCACTCCGCTGGCCACGCCGGGGCTGCTTCTCCTTCCTCCTCCTCCTGCTGCTGCGGGGGCGCCCCCCATCACATTCTTCCCCACCCCAGGAGCAAGAGCGCCCCCACCTCCAGGTAGGGTGCTTCTTGCTGCAACTCCTCTGTTCTCTTGCCACCCTGCTCTGCTGTTCAAATGAGGAGCCACCGCCGCTGCCCTCGCCCCTGCTGGAGCCACTGCTGCCCGTGCTGCTCTTTTTGCTGCTCTTACCGCTGCTGTTTGCTGCTGCTCCGACACACGACACGGTGGGGGACTGTCGACTCATCGCCCCAGCTGGCTTGCCCGGATGACGCCAGCACCAGCCGCGGCTGGCGATGTGCCCCACTCGTGCGGGTGTTGTCCCATCCAGGCTGCACTTTTGTCGCCCCTCGTACGAGGCGGGGCCGTGTTTCTGGCATCGGCAAAGCCTGCAATGTGTCATAATTGTGTGTCACAATCTACCCGGGGCTTGACGTGTTGCTAGGCTCGCGCACCTTGCCCCGGTTTCTGACTGCTGACGTGCGTACCCGTCTGTCCTTGCGACATGTGTCCCCCCTCTGCAGGCATGACATCTGGCCTGACCGTGCTGGAGGCCCTGACGAAGGGCGGCTGCAGTGGTTTCGCGGCGCTCCTCACGGCAGCTGCCCGCGCGCCGGCGCCGACGGGGGGGGCCTTTGCGCAGATCGCCGCCGCGCTTGCCACGAACGACCCCGCAGCGCTCGGCGCCCTTGCGCCAGGTGGCGTCACCGTGCTGGCGTACGTGGACACGCCTGCGGGCGG
>WELA01008529.1:399599-420195 GCA_009602735.1 Mesotaenium endlicherianum | reverse complement strand
CGCGGCGATGCTCCGCCTCCGCCACCGCCGCCTGCAGCTGTTCCCCGCCCTCCTCCGCTGCTCGCGTTGCGGCTGCCTGCAGGCGCGCCACCTCGAGCTGCGAGCCCTGCAGCGCGTGCTCCAGTGCGCCCACCTGGTCCCTCAACCCCCTGACCTCCCCCTCCCTTGCCTCCAGCACCGCGCGCGCCTCCTGCGTCTCCCTCGCCGCCCGCGCCTCCAGCGCCTCCAGCTGCGCGCGCGCCTCGCCCTGCCCGCGCTCCGCAGCTTCCACGGCCTCCATGGCTCCCGCCGACTCCAGCTGGCGCCCCGCAAGCTCCTCGTGCGCGCGGGCGAGCTCCGAGCGGGCCTCCTGCAGCGCCGCGCGGCTCTCCGCCAGCGAGGCGCCCAGGGCCTCCTGCTCCTCCTGGAGCTCTGTGATGCGCGCCTCGGCCTGCGCCCGCCCCTCCAGCGCCGCCTGCAGAAGCTGCTCCTTCTGTGACGCGCCCAGCCTGAGGGCTGCCACCTCAGCGTCGGCTGCCGCTGCGCTGGAGGCAGCTGAGCTGGGCCCCCCCTGCCCTTCCGCCCCCGGCCCTGCCTCCGCCCCAGCCTCCCGGAGAGCTTGGAGCTCCGCGGCCATGGCTGCCAGGTCCTTCTCCAGCTGCAGCTTCTGCTGCTCGATGCCCTTGCCCTTCTTGATGGCGCGCTGCAGCTTCTCCCGCAGCGACGCCGCCTGCTCCTGCACCTTGGCCAGCTCCTCGCGCACCTGCTGCTCCGCCTCCTCCCCGCCGCCGCCGGCCACCGAGCTCCCCTCGCTGCTCCTCCTCCTGCCCGACGCCGCCGCTGCGGCAGACGTAGCGCCGCTCTCGTCGTGCCTCTCCTTGCCGTCCTCCGTCGCCGCTGCCGTCGCCTCCGAGGCCGCAGCTGCGGCTGCAGTTGCAGCAGCCAGGGCTGCCCGGAGCTCGTCGGCCTCTGCCGTCGCGCGGGCCTCCTTCTCGGCCAGCTCGGAGGCGGCCCTGTCAAGCGCGCTTGCGCTGTCTGCCTCCGCCGCGGCGAGGCTGGCCTCCAGGGCAGCAACCCGGGCGGCGGCCTCGCGCGCATGCGCATCTGCGCGAGCTTGCGCTGCCACCAGGGCCTCTCTCAGGGTGCGCGTGTCCTCTGCAAGCGCTGTTGCGGCAGCGTTGCGGACGCCAGACGCAGCCTGCAGCTCGCGCTCTGCCTGCTCGGCCCGCTCCTGCGCCGCCAGCGCGCGTTCCTCGGCGGCCGCCAGCTGGCCCTGCACGGCCGTGAATTCCTCCGCAGCCCTCGCCTCGCTTGCGCTCGCGGCCTCCTGGGCGGCCGCGAGCGCCTCCTCCGCCGCCCGGACCTGCGCGGCCGCTTTCTGCTTGGCGTCCTCCACGAGCTCCTTCGCACGCTTCTTGATGGCTGCCACTTTGCTCTCAGCCTGGGCAGCCGCGGCAGCTGCGGCAGCGGCGGCGGCCGCCTGTGCGGCGCCGGCACCTGCGTCAGCCTTGGCCCTCGCCTCCTCTGCTTCTCTTGCCTTCTCTTCCACCTCGCCACGCAGAGCCGCCACCTGTGTCGCGTGCTGCTGCTCGAGCGCCTGCGCCTCCGCCTGCGCCGCAGCCTGCTGCCGCTCCCGCTCCTCCAGCAGGAGCTCCCTCTCGCTCTCCAGCCACTCCTTGCGCTCCCTCACAGACACCAGCACCTGCTCCTTGGCCTGCAGCTGCTCGCGGAGCTCCCCTGCCGTCGCCCGCTCGAGCGCAGCCTCCTTCTCCAGGCTAGCCACGCGCGCCTCCGCGGCCCTCACCGCCGCCACGTGCGCGTCGCCCCCCTCCTCGCGCGCCCTGAGCAGGCCCTGCGCCCTCTCCGTGTGCTCGGCCGCCTCAGCGCGCGCGCGTGCACTCTCGGCGCGTGCGCCCTCCGCCGCTGCCTGCAGGCCCTCCACCTTCGCACGCAGCCCCGCCGCCTCCTGCCCCAGACTGTCGCTTGCGCCGGTGGCGCGCGCCAGCGCCTTGGCTTGGAGCTCCGCCTGCGCGCGTGCCTCGCCCTCCACCTGCTCCTTCTCCGAACGCAGCTTTGCCAGCCGCTCCTTCTGCTGCTTGCACGTCTTCGTCGCAGCCGCGAGGCTCTTCTCTAGCTGCGCCACGCGCGCGGCGCTGCCCGCCTGCGCGCCCTCCGCCTCCCTCTCTGCCCTCTCCCTCGCCTCCGCCCCGGCCTCGGCCTCCGCCCGCAGCTGCTCCTTCTCAGCCTGCAGCTGTGACAGCCCCGCCTCGTGCTGCTTGCACGCCTCCACTGCCGACGCAAGCTCGCTTTCAAGCGCAGCAACGCGGGCGGCAGTGCGCGTCTCCAAGTCCTTATTGTCGAGCTCACCCTTCTCCTTCCCTTCCCTGGCCTCGGCCAGCTCCCTGCGGGCCTCCGCCAGCTCCTCGCTGCGGCCGGCCACCTCCAGCCTCAGGTTTGCCGCCTCCTCCTCAAGTCGTACAAATTCCAGGCCCCGGGCCGCCAGCTCGTCGCTCGCCCTCGCCAGCTCGACGCGGGCGGCCTGCTGCGCGCTCTCAGCCTCCGCCGCCACTTGTGCACGGAGGTCAGCCAGGCCAGCCTCCGCTGTTGCAGCACTCTCGCGCGCGCGCGCAAGCTCTTCCTGCGCCTGCTCCAGCTCAGCGTCGCGCGCAGCCAGCTCCTCGCGGTACCCGTCGAGCGCCGCCTGCAGCTTCTCGACCTCCTCGGCAGCCTGCGCTAGCGCGCCGCGCGCGCGCTCCTCCACCTCTTGGGCCGCCTCCTCCGCCCGGGCGGCGAGCCCGCCCTGCGCCGCCTCCAGCTGCTTCTCGCGCACAGCCAGCGCCTGCGTGAGCTCGCGTGCGCGCGCCTCCGCGCCCTCCGCACTTGCGTGCGCCTCTCCAAGCGCAGCGTCCCGGGCCAGGAGCTCGCCTTGGAGCATCTCCAGCGCCGCCCGCGCAGCCTCCGCTTCCCCTACAGCTTGCNTCGCCCTCGAGCGCGCCGGCCGCGCGCCGCACCTCGTCCGCGTGGTGCTCGAGGTCAGCGGCTGCGTGCGTCAGCTCCTCCACCTGGCTGCGCAGCCGCTTGACCTCGGCCTCGCGGCTGGCGAGCGCCGCGCGCAGCCGTGTCGCCTGCGTGCTCTCCTCCTGTTTCTTCTTGGCCCCTCCTGCCGCCGCCGTTGCCGCCTCGACCGCTGCCTGTGCCTTTCGCTCGGCCTCCGCCACCGCCGCCTCCGACTGCGTCGCGGCGAGCGAAAGTGGGCGGGAGTGGGACAACCAGGGGAAGGAAAGATGGGTCAGTTGTGGAACCACAGAAAAACTGATTGGAAGGAAGTTTCCTCCTCCGCCTTTGCCACTGCCACCGCTGCCTCTGACTGCGCTGCGGCGGGTGCGAGTGCAACAGACGGGCAGAAGTAAAATACGTGTCCCGGACACTTTGATATCTTACACTCATATGAGGAGTTGCCATACACATTGCAAAAGTTTCAAAAAGTGGAAGATGCATTCACATCGACCAAACACGTTAATAGACATCCACGCGTACACATAAGCGCGTACGTTTACGAAGTATGGATGCACATAAGAATCTCGCAGCCGATATGTCCTTGAGCATGTTGCGCCAGTCAGCGATGCATGCCACACACTGAATCGGATGACCCCGGGAAGGACAACCAAAAGAAGGCAATCAGCAGGGCGGGAAGAGGAGTGTAGCCTGCAAGCGGCTCAGGACGCAAGCGGAGATCAATAAACACGATATATACAAGATCGCCTCTATACAACAAGCAAAGACGACAGGCGCCCCGGCTGCCTCAATGTCCACGAGCAGGAGCAGGAGCAGCGGGAGCAGGAGCAGGAGCAGCTACCTGCTGCTGTGTCTCTTTCAGCTTCTCCTGGGCGGCCGCCAGCTTGGCAGTGGCCTTGCTGCGGGCGGCAGACAGCGTCTTGACCTGGCCCTCCCGCTCCGCCAGCATGGCGCGCACCTCCTGCAGCTCCTCGCTCACCTTCTGACACCTGGCCTCGGCCTCTGCCAACGCGTCCTCCCGAAGCGCCATCTCTGCAGGACAGGCAGAGCGTGCCAGCACAACGTCAACCAAGGAGAAGAAAGCCCTAAAAAGGTGCACCCTAAACCAGCACACTTGGTAAGGCAGCTTAGCCACACAGAGCCGGCACACCTTCATCTGCATGGCCTCTCTGCCAGCAGCCTCTAATGCAACCCCAAGCTTCATGTGCCAAATGCAGCATGGGGGAGGACTGGGAGGAGGAAAGGCAGAAGGAAGGGTCGGAGAGGGTAGAGAGGGGGGAGGGGGGAGGGTGGGGAAGGGGGGGAATGGGGAGGGGGCCAAGGGGGGGAGGAGGTAGGACATGGGCAGGGAAGTGAGGAGCTGCACGAGCACAGTCTATTCTAATCGTACTCCCTGCTTCAGGAGCACAACAAAAGCATTAGCCTAGCAGATCTGCGCACTCGCGCCCCGCGGCGAGGAGGCAGACAGCCTGCAAGCAGATGCACCCACGCGCGCCGGTAGGACAAGTATAGCCTCTGCAAGCAGATTAGAATTGCACCCAGGGCACATGCCTGCATCTCAAAGTAGTGGAGGAAATGGCAGGCAGGAGAGTCAAGAGACCAGCCCCCACCTCTCTGGTGCGAGTCTGCCTCTTCAGTCCGCAGCAGCGCCTCCTGCTTCAGGGAGGCGTGGGCCGCCGCCAGCTGGCGAGCGAATTCGCCGCTCTCTCTGCGCTCCTCAGTCAGCTGGGCAGAGGCCAATGCCACGTCAGCACGAGCGCCAGCCAGCGCTTCTTCCAGCTCCGCAGCTCTCGCATGCACCTCCCCGAGCTCCGCCACCTGGTGCTCTACCTGCTCCCGCGCCTCAATCAAGCTGCCTTTTAAATCCTCCACCTGGCCCCTCATCCTAGCATGCGCGTCCTCCGACGTGGTAAGCCTCTCCTGGAATTCTGCCACCTGTTCCGCCAGCTGGCGCTGCACATCCTCCACCGCCTTCTGCATTTCCTCGTTGTTCCTGCCAGCTGTCGCACTCTCCAGCCTCTTAAGCTCTGCTCGCGTCCGCTTGAGCTCCTCGTGGGCCCCCCCGGCCTCCTCCCGCAGCGCCGCCAGGTCAGCATGCGCTGCGTCCACTTCAGCCCTCAGCCCCGAGGCCTCCTCCACCACGCGGCCCAGCTCCTCGGATACCTCTGCCAGCTCAGCAGAGAGCCGCCTGCACTCGGCCTGCGCCGCGGCTGCCTCCGCCGCCCGCTCCTCCGAGCGCGCCTTTGCCGCGTCCCGCGCCTTCAGCGTCGCCTGCATGTCCGCCTCTGCCTGCTCCCGAATCTCCTCCAGCTGCCCCTCTGCCTCCGCCTTCTGCGCTTCCACCTCCGCCTTCTGCACTGCCATCTCCTCCCGCAGCCGATCCAGCTCTGCCAACCGCGCCTCCTGCCGTTGGCACCGGCCTTCCGCCGCAGCCTTCTCTTCCGCCACCTGGCGAGCCGTTGCCTCCAGCTCCGCCACGCGCGCCTCCAGCCCCTGGCTGCGGGCCTCCGCCGCTGCCGCCTCCTCGCTTGCCACCTGGCAGGCCCTTGCGGCCTCCGCTTCAGCAGCGCTTGCACGCCGCTCCGCCTCAGCCTGCGCATCGGCAACGAGGGCCGCTGCCCGCTCCTGCTCCTGTACCCCTGCTCTCAGCCTCTCGGCATCCTCTGTCAAGCGTGCGATGCCGGCCTCCGCCGTCGCCAGCAATGCCGCGAGCCGCTCGCGGGCGTCTGCTGCAACGTCCCGCTCCTCTGCCAGCTGACGGTTCTGCGTCTCCAGCGCCGCGCGGCGATGCTCCGCCTCCGCCACCGCCGCCTGCAGCTGTTCCCCGCCCTCCTCCGCTGCTCGCGTTGCGGCTGCCTGCAGGCGCGCCACCTCGAGCTGCGAGCCCTGCAGCGCGTGCTCCAGTGCGCCCACCTGGTCCCTCAACCCCCTGACCTCCCCCTCCCTTGCCTCCAGCACCGCGCGCGCCTCCTGCGTCTCCCTCGCCGCCCGCGCCTCCAGCGCCTCCAGCTGCGCGCGCGCCTCGCCCTGCCCGCGCTCCGCAGCTTCCACGGCCTCCATGGCTCCCGCCGACTCCAGCTGGCGCCCCGCAAGCTCCTCGTGCGCGCGGGCGAGCTCCGAGCGGGCCTCCTGCAGCGCCGCGCGGCTCTCCGCCAGCGAGGCGCCCAGGGCCTCCTGCTCCTCCTGGAGCTCTGTGATGCGCGCCTCGGCCTGCGCCCGCCCCTCCAGCGCCGCCTGCAGAAGCTGCTCCTTCTGTGACGCGCCCAGCCTGAGGGCTGCCACCTCAGCGTCGGCTGCCGCTGCGCTGGAGGCAGCTGAGCTGGGCCCCCCCTGCCCTTCCGCCCCCGGCCCTGCCTCCGCCCCAGCCTCCCGGAGAGCTTGGAGCTCCGCGGCCATGGCTGCCAGGTCCTTCTCCAGCTGCAGCTTCTGCTGCTCGATGCCCTTGCCCTTCTTGATGGCGCGCTGCAGCTTCTCCCGCAGCGACGCCGCCTGCTCCTGCACCTTGGCCAGCTCCTCGCGCACCTGCTGCTCCGCCNCCCTCGAGCGCGCCGGCCGCGCGCCGCACCTCGTCCGCGTGGTGCTCGAGGTCAGCGGCTGCGTGCGTCAGCTCCTCCACCTGGCTGCGCAGCCGCTTGACCTCGGCCTCGCGGCTGGCGAGCGCCGCGCGCAGCCGTGTCGCCTGCGTGCTCTCCTCCTGTTTCTTCTTGGCCCCTCCTGCCGCCGCCGTTGCCGCCTCGACCGCTGCCTGTGCCTTTCGCTCGGCCTCCGCCACCGCCGCCTCCGACTGCGTCGCGGCGAGCGAAAGTGGGCGGGAGTGGGACAACCAGGGGAAGGAAAGATGGGTCAGTTGTGGAACCACAGAAAAACTGATTGGAAGGAAGTTTCCTCCTCCGCCTTTGCCACTGCCACCGCTGCCTCTGACTGCGCTGCGGCGGGTGCGAGTGCAACAGACGGGCAGAAGTAAAATACGTGTCCCGGACACTTTGATATCTTACACTCATATGAGGAGTTGCCATACACATTGCAAAAGTTTCAAAAAGTGGAAGATGCATTCACATCGACCAAACACGTTAATAGACATCCACGCGTACACATAAGCGCGTACGTTTACGAAGTATGGATGCACATAAGAATCTCGCAGCCGATATGTCCTTGAGCATGTTGCGCCAGTCAGCGATGCATGCCACACACTGAATCGGATGACCCCGGGAAGGACAACCAAAAGAAGGCAATCAGCAGGGCGGGAAGAGGAGTGTAGCCTGCAAGCGGCTCAGGACGCAAGCGGAGATCAATAAACACGATATATACAAGATCGCCTCTATACAACAAGCAAAGACGACAGGCGCCCCGGCTGCCTCAATGTCCACGAGCAGGAGCAGGAGCAGCGGGAGCAGGAGCAGGAGCAGCTACCTGCTGCTGTGTCTCTTTCAGCTTCTCCTGGGCGGCCGCCAGCTTGGCAGTGGCCTTGCTGCGGGCGGCAGACAGCGTCTTGACCTGGCCCTCCCGCTCCGCCAGCATGGCGCGCACCTCCTGCAGCTCCTCGCTCACCTTCTGACACCTGGCCTCGGCCTCTGCCAACGCGTCCTCCCGAAGCGCCATCTCTGCAGGACAGGCAGAGCGTGCCAGCACAACGTCAACCAAGGAGAAGAAAGCCCTAAAAAGGTGCACCCTAAACCAGCACACTTGGTAAGGCAGCTTAGCCACACAGAGCCGGCACACCTTCATCTGCATGGCCTCTCTGCCAGCAGCCTCTAATGCAACCCCAAGCTTCATGTGCCAAATGCAGCATGGGGGAGGACTGGGAGGAGGAAAGGCAGAAGGAAGGGTCGGAGAGGGTAGAGAGGGGGGAGGGGGGAGGGTGGGGAAGGGGGGGAATGGGGAGGGGGCCAAGGGGGGGAGGAGGTAGGACATGGGCAGGGAAGTGAGGAGCTGCACGAGCACAGTCTATTCTAATCGTACTCCCTGCTTCAGGAGCACAACAAAAGCATTAGCCTAGCAGATCTGCGCACTCGCGCCCCGCGGCGAGGAGGCAGACAGCCTGCAAGCAGATGCACCCACGCGCGCCGGTAGGACAAGTATAGCCTCTGCAAGCAGATTAGAATTGCACCCAGGGCACATGCCTGCATCTCAAAGTAGTGGAGGAAATGGCAGGCAGGAGAGTCAAGAGACCAGCCCCCACCTCTCTGGTGCGAGTCTGCCTCTTCAGTCCGCAGCAGCGCCTCCTGCTTCAGGGAGGCGTGGGCCGCCGCCAGCTGGCGAGCGAATTCGCCGCTCTCTCTGCGCTCCTCAGTCAGCTGGGCAGAGGCCAATGCCACGTCAGCACGAGCGCCAGCCAGCGCTTCTTCCAGCTCCGCAGCTCTCGCATGCACCTCCCCGAGCTCCGCCACCTGGTGCTCTACCTGCTCCCGCGCCTCAATCAAGCTGCCTTTTAAATCCTCCACCTGGCCCCTCATCCTAGCATGCGCGTCCTCCGACGTGGTAAGCCTCTCCTGGAATTCTGCCACCTGTTCCGCCAGCTGGCGCTGCACATCCTCCACCGCCTTCTGCATTTCCTCGTTGTTCCTGCCAGCTGTCGCACTCTCCAGCCTCTTAAGCTCTGCTCGCGTCCGCTTGAGCTCCTCGTGGGCCCCCCCGGCCTCCTCCCGCAGCGCCGCCAGGTCAGCATGCGCTGCGTCCACTTCAGCCCTCAGCCCCGAGGCCTCCTCCACCACGCGGCCCAGCTCCTCGGATACCTCTGCCAGCTCAGCAGAGAGCCGCCTGCACTCGGCCTGCGCCGCGGCTGCCTCCGCCGCCCGCTCCTCCGAGCGCGCCTTTGCCGCGTCCCGCGCCTTCAGCGTCGCCTGCATGTCCGCCTCTGCCTGCTCCCGAATCTCCTCCAGCTGCCCCTCTGCCTCCGCCTTCTGCGCTTCCACCTCCGCCTTCTGCACTGCCATCTCCTCCCGCAGCCGATCCAGCTCTGCCAACCGCGCCTCCTGCCGTTGGCACCGGCCTTCCGCCGCAGCCTTCTCTTCCGCCACCTGGCGAGCCGTTGCCTCCAGCTCCGCCACGCGCGCCTCCAGCCCCTGGCTGCGGGCCTCCGCCGCTGCCGCCTCCTCGCTTGCCACCTGGCAGGCCCTTGCGGCCTCCGCTTCAGCAGCGCTTGCACGCCGCTCCGCCTCAGCCTGCGCATCGGCAACGAGGGCCGCTGCCCGCTCCTGCTCCTGTACCCCTGCTCTCAGCCTCTCGGCATCCTCTGTCAAGCGTGCGATGCCGGCCTCCGCCGTCGCCAGCAATGCCGCGAGCCGCTCGCGGGCGTCTGCTGCAACGTCCCGCTCCTCTGCCAGCTGACGGTTCTGCGTCTCCAGCGCCGCGCGGCGATGCTCCGCCTCCGCCACCGCCGCCTGCAGCTGTTCCCCGCCCTCCTCCGCTGCTCGCGTTGCGGCTGCCTGCAGGCGCGCCACCTCGAGCTGCGAGCCCTGCAGCGCGTGCTCCAGTGCGCCCACCTGGTCCCTCAACCCCCTGACCTCCCCCTCCCTTGCCTCCAGCACCGCGCGCGCCTCCTGCGTCTCCCTCGCCGCCCGCGCCTCCAGCGCCTCCAGCTGCGCGCGCGCCTCGCCCTGCCCGCGCTCCGCAGCTTCCACGGCCTCCATGGCTCCCGCCGACTCCAGCTGGCGCCCCGCAAGCTCCTCGTGCGCGCGGGCGAGCTCCGAGCGGGCCTCCTGCAGCGCCGCGCGGCTCTCCGCCAGCGAGGCGCCCAGGGCCTCCTGCTCCTCCTGGAGCTCTGTGATGCGCGCCTCGGCCTGCGCCCGCCCCTCCAGCGCCGCCTGCAGAAGCTGCTCCTTCTGTGACGCGCCCAGCCTGAGGGCTGCCACCTCAGCGTCGGCTGCCGCTGCGCTGGAGGCAGCTGAGCTGGGCCCCCCCTGCCCTTCCGCCCCCGGCCCTGCCTCCGCCCCAGCCTCCCGGAGAGCTTGGAGCTCCGCGGCCATGGCTGCCAGGTCCTTCTCCAGCTGCAGCTTCTGCTGCTCGATGCCCTTGCCCTTCTTGATGGCGCGCTGCAGCTTCTCCCGCAGCGACGCCGCCTGCTCCTGCACCTTGGCCAGCTCCTCGCGCACCTGCTGCTCCGCCTCCTCCCCGCCGCCGCCGGCCACCGAGCTCCCCTCGCTGCTCCTCCTCCTGCCCGACGCCGCCGCTGCGGCAGACGTAGCGCCGCTCTCGTCGTGCCTCTCCTTGCCGTCCTCCGTCGCCGCTGCCGTCGCCTCCGAGGCCGCAGCTGCGGCTGCAGTTGCAGCAGCCAGGGCTGCCCGGAGCTCGTCGGCCTCTGCCGTCGCGCGGGCCTCCTTCTCGGCCAGCTCGGAGGCGGCCCTGTCAAGCGCGCTTGCGCTGTCTGCCTCCGCCGCGGCGAGGCTGGCCTCCAGGGCAGCAACCCGGGCGGCGGCCTCGCGCGCATGCGCATCTGCGCGAGCTTGCGCTGCCACCAGGGCCTCTCTCAGGGTGCGCGTGTCCTCTGCAAGCGCTGTTGCGGCAGCGTTGCGGACGCCAGACGCAGCCTGCAGCTCGCGCTCTGCCTGCTCGGCCCGCTCCTGCGCCGCCAGCGCGCGTTCCTCGGCGGCCGCCAGCTGGCCCTGCACGGCCGTGAATTCCTCCGCAGCCCTCGCCTCGCTTGCGCTCGCGGCCTCCTGGGCGGCCGCGAGCGCCTCCTCCGCCGCCCGGACCTGCGCGGCCGCTTTCTGCTTGGCGTCCTCCACGAGCTCCTTCGCACGCTTCTTGATGGCTGCCACTTTGCTCTCAGCCTGGGCAGCCGCGGCAGCTGCGGCAGCGGCGGCGGCCGCCTGTGCGGCGCCGGCACCTGCGTCAGCCTTGGCCCTCGCCTCCTCTGCTTCTCTTGCCTTCTCTTCCACCTCGCCACGCAGAGCCGCCACCTGTGTCGCGTGCTGCTGCTCGAGCGCCTGCGCCTCCGCCTGCGCCGCAGCCTGCTGCCGCTCCCGCTCCTCCAGCAGGAGCTCCCTCTCGCTCTCCAGCCACTCCTTGCGCTCCCTCACAGACACCAGCACCTGCTCCTTGGCCTGCAGCTGCTCGCGGAGCTCCCCTGCCGTCGCCCGCTCGAGCGCAGCCTCCTTCTCCAGGCTAGCCACGCGCGCCTCCGCGGCCCTCACCGCCGCCACGTGCGCGTCGCCCCCCTCCTCGCGCGCCCTGAGCAGGCCCTGCGCCCTCTCCGTGTGCTCGGCCGCCTCAGCGCGCGCGCGTGCACTCTCGGCGCGTGCGCCCTCCGCCGCTGCCTGCAGGCCCTCCACCTTCGCACGCAGCCCCGCCGCCTCCTGCCCCAGACTGTCGCTTGCGCCGGTGGCGCGCGCCAGCGCCTTGGCTTGGAGCTCCGCCTGCGCGCGTGCCTCGCCCTCCACCTGCTCCTTCTCCGAACGCAGCTTTGCCAGCCGCTCCTTCTGCTGCTTGCACGTCTTCGTCGCAGCCGCGAGGCTCTTCTCTAGCTGCGCCACGCGCGCGGCGCTGCCCGCCTGCGCGCCCTCCGCCTCCCTCTCTGCCCTCTCCCTCGCCTCCGCCCCGGCCTCGGCCTCCGCCCGCAGCTGCTCCTTCTCAGCCTGCAGCTGTGACAGCCCCGCCTCGTGCTGCTTGCACGCCTCCACTGCCGACGCAAGCTCGCTTTCAAGCGCAGCAACGCGGGCGGCAGTGCGCGTCTCCAAGTCCTTATTGTCGAGCTCACCCTTCTCCTTCCCTTCCCTGGCCTCGGCCAGCTCCCTGCGGGCCTCCGCCAGCTCCTCGCTGCGGCCGGCCACCTCCAGCCTCAGGTTTGCCGCCTCCTCCTCAAGTCGTACAAATTCCAGGCCCCGGGCCGCCAGCTCGTCGCTCGCCCTCGCCAGCTCGACGCGGGCGGCCTGCTGCGCGCTCTCAGCCTCCGCCGCCACTTGTGCACGGAGGTCAGCCAGGCCAGCCTCCGCTGTTGCAGCACTCTCGCGCGCGCGCGCAAGCTCTTCCTGCGCCTGCTCCAGCTCAGCGTCGCGCGCAGCCAGCTCCTCGCGGTACCCGTCGAGCGCCGCCTGCAGCTTCTCGACCTCCTCGGCAGCCTGCGCTAGCGCGCCGCGCGCGCGCTCCTCCACCTCTTGGGCCGCCTCCTCCGCCCGGGCGGCGAGCCCGCCCTGCGCCGCCTCCAGCTGCTTCTCGCGCACAGCCAGCGCCTGCGTGAGCTCGCGTGCGCGCGCCTCCGCGCCCTCCGCACTTGCGTGCGCCTCTCCAAGCGCAGCGTCCCGGGCCAGGAGCTCGCCTTGGAGCATCTCCAGCGCCGCCCGCGCAGCCTCCGCTTCCCCTACAGCTTGCGCCAGCTCACCCCTCGCCCGCTCCAGCTCCCGGGCGCCTTCCTCTGCGCTCTCAGTCAGCGCAGCAGCCCTGCTAACCTCCGCAGCCAGGGCTGCCCTGAGCTCGCCGGCCTCCGCCGTCTCGCGCGCCTCCCTCTCAGCCAGCTCAGCAGTGGCCCTGTCCAGCGCGCTTGCGCTGTCTGCCTTCCCTGCGGCGAGGCTGGCCTGCAGGGCTGCGATTTGGGCGGCGGCCTCGCCTGCGTGCGTGTCGGCGCGTGCCTGCGCCGCCGCCAGGGCCTCCCTCAGCTCACGAGCCTCCTCAGCAAGCGTGGCCGCGCCAGCAGACGCCACTTGTAGCTCTCCCGCGGCTTGCTCGGCCCTCTCCTGCTCCGTAGCCAGGCGCTCCTCGGCCGCCGCCAGCTGTCCCCGCACGTCCGCCACCTCCTCTGCGGCCCTCGCCTCGCTGGCCGCTGCAGCTTCCTGGGCGGCAGCGAGCGCCTCCTCCGCCGCCCGCACCTGCGCCGCCGCCTTCTGCTTGGCCGCTTCCACGAGCTCCTTGGCACGCTTCTTGATGGCCACCACTTTGCTCTCAGCCTGGGCGGCCGCTGCTTCCACTGCCGCGCTGGCATCGGCTTCAACCTTGGCCCTCGCCTCCTTGACTCTCCCCTCGGTTGCAGCCAGGGCCCCCTGCAGAGCCGCCAGCTGTGCCCGGTGCTCCTCGAGCGCCGCCAGCTCGGACTCACCCGCCGCCAGCTGGCGCTCGCGCTCCTCCAGGGAGGCCCGCAGGGTGGCGAGCTCCTGCTGCAGGGCGTCCGTCTTGCTCTCCTGCGCCTCGGTCCTCTCCCTCGAAGACCCCAGCTCCCCCTCCTTGGCCTGCAGCTGCGCCCGGAGCTCCCCAGCTGCCTCCCTCTCGCTCTCCACTTCTCTCTCAAGGCTGGTTACGCGCGCCTCCGCGGCTTCAATGGCAGCCGCATGCGCGCCAGCGCTTTCCTCCAGAGAGCGTTGCAGGCTCCGCACCCTCTCTGCATGCTCGGCCGCCTCTGCCCGCGCACTCTCCGCCGCCGCCTGCAGGCCCTCCACCTGCGCTCTCAGCTCCTCAACCAGGTGCTCCTTCGCACTGACTGCGTTGGCTAACGCCCTCTCCTTCTCCTCCGCCCCCGCCCCCGCCTCCGCCTGCAGCTGCTCCTTCTCAGCCCGCAGCTGCTCCAGCCTCGCCTCCTGCTGTTGGCACGCCCCGATCGCTGATGCAAGCTCGCTCTCAAGCCCAGCGATGCGGGCTGCACCGCTTGCCTGCAGGCTCTCCCTCTCTTTCCTGGCCTCGGCCAGCTCCCTGCGGGCCTCTGCCAGCTCCTCGCTGCGGCCAGCCACCTCCAGCCTCAGGCTCACCGCTTCCTCCTCACGCCGCGCAAGCTCCAGGCCCTGGGCCGCCAGCTCATCGCTCGCCCTTGCCAGCTCCTCCCTGGCAGCCTGCTGCTCGCTGGCAGCCCCCGCCACCTGTGCCTGGTAGTCAGACAGCGCAGCCTCTACCACCTCCACCCTCTCGCGAGCCTGAGTCAGCTCCACATGGCGCCCTGAGAGCTCCCCCCTGCGCCCCTCTAGCTCAGCTTGCAGCTCCTTCACCTCCTCCTGAGAGCGGGCAAGCTCGCTTCTTATCTGCTCAAGCTCCCTCTCCAGCAGGGCTGTGCCCTGTGCCTGAGCAGACCCATCAGCCCCAGCCCGTTCCTGAGCCTCAAGCTGAGCCTCCCTCTTCCTGAGCGCCTCCCTGAGCTCCCCCGCAGCGGCCTCTGCAGCCTCGGCCCTTGCCTGAGCTTCGGCAAGTGCCCGCCCCTCCTCTGCGCCTGCCAGCTGCTGCTCCCCCAGGGCCCCCTCTAGGAGTGCGTGCGCCGCCTCCAGCTGCCCCTGCAGCTCGCGGACGCGCGCGACGGCGGCGTCGCACTCGGCCGCCTTCTGGGCGAGCGTCTCCTTTAGCATCTCGCGCTGCTGCACCACCTCCTTGCCCTTCTTGATGGCCATCGTCAGCTTCTCCCGCAGGCTCTCCGTGCGCTCGTCCGCCTGCATCAGGTCTGCCTTCAGGGCCTCGTTCTCGCCGCTCAGCCGCCCGCACTCCTCCGCCATGCGGTGCGCCTGTCCCATCAGCGCCTGGACCTCCGCGTCCCTCCTCGCGACGGCGGCCGCCGCTTCCTCCACCTGGCGCGCGAGGGCCTGCGCCTCCCCAGCCTTGAGCGCGACCTGCTCCCGCAGCTCCAGCACCTCTGCTGCGACTCCATCCCCGACCTCAGCCTCAGCCCCAGCCCCGGCCCCCTCTTTGCTCCCGTTCTGCCCGGGCATTCCGGGCAGGCCCTCCGCGTCACCAGCTGCATCGGCAGCACCAGCAGACTGCCCATGGCCCTTCCCAGGCGCGTGCGCCTCTCGAACCTGCGCCTCTAAGGTTGACCTCAGGGAGGCCTCTCTGGCGCGCTCTTCCTGGAGGGCAGCCACAGTCTCCATGAGGGACTGGGACTGGCCCCGAAGCGTTTCCAGCTCCTCCTGGAGAGCCTCGCTGCGCTTGCGCTCGGCCTCGGCCTCCTCCTCCCTCTCTCCCAGCGCCTGCAGCAGCTGCCCCTTCTCCTCCTCGACCTGCTTCCAGTGCTGCATTGCAGCAGTGACCTGCTTTGTCAGTACCCCAGCCGCGGCTTGCATCTCAGCCTGCTTACTCATTAGCCTCTCGGTTTCCTCCTCTCTCATGGCCTTTATTTGGCCTGCAAACCTCTCCACGGCAGCGGCCCGGTCCTGCTCTAGGTACGCAATCCTCTTATCTTTCTCACCCAGCCTCAAGGTCAGCTCCTCGGCCTCGGCCTTGTGCCTCTCGACCAAGTCCACTATTCTGGAGGCAGCCGCGTGCGAGCCCCCCAGCCTGGTGTGGGAGGAGTACATTTTACCGTTCGACGCGTCGGCTTTGTTCGACACCTTTGAGGCTTTAAGCTCGCGCTCGAGGACCCGCAGCCTTTCAGTCTTAGAGGTTAGTTCTTCCCGGAGCTGGTCTAGGGTTGCAACGGAGGGACTCCCGTCCAGCATGGTGGACAGTCGCCTCTGCAGCTCGCACAGCTTATGCTCCAGCCGCTCGACGTACTTATCCGAGACGTTGCTGCTCGTGCTAAAATTGTCTGAGAATGCTCGCGAGAAGGGACTGTCAGCCATGGAGGGCGACAAGGGGGACGTCGGAGTCACGGCTCGAGGCAGAACCCCCCGCCCATGCAAAGCACTCCCAGTTACCTGCATGGACGGGGTGCAACTTCGTCTCAGCCCTCAAATAGTTTTGCGTGCTCCCTCCTCCCCCTTTACCCCCCCCGGGACGCAATTCGAGCTCGGGCTCGGCCACAGCATGAAAGTTCGCATGGACTTCAAGAAGGTTCTAAGGTTATTAGTCTATTCTCTCTCCTCAACAGCTGCAAGGCCAGCAGTGCGACTAGCAGTCCAGGTGACTTAAGGAAGACTGACTGGCAAAAGAAAGATGTGCTGCTTGGACTACGAGATCCACCCCTGCACCCCTGGGATGCTCTGACCACTGGTTACACATGAGGCATCGCTGAGAGGGATGAGAGAGGAGCAGGAGGGGAGTAGGAGGGGAGCAGAAGGGAGCAAGCGGGGAGCAGGAAGGGAGCAGGAGGGAGAAGGAGGTATGCCAAGGAGGTAGAGAAGACTTCACCTGCGACAAGGCAACTGCCCCAGGCTCTGCAGCACCCGCCATATCCCCAAGGCTCGTTCGGCTCGGAACAGATATGGAGAGGGGCGGAAGGGCTCCTGAGTGGGGGCTGCCAGCAGGAGTGTCGTCGGGAGTGTAGAACCCTGATTCTGCAGGCGAGTCAGTCTCCCCGTCCCTGGCATGCAGGTGGCCTGTTCTTCTCCTCCTTTCTGAAGGCATGCTTGCGCTACCTCTTTGTATCTTGTTGGATTCCCCGGACATCCGCCTACTGCCCCCCTCTGAGTCAGACAAGGAAGTCTGGTCAACTGCGTCTTCAAGTGCATCACTGAAGCCGGGATCAGCTGACTCATCGTCGTCTGGAGGGGCGGGAGAACGAAGTTGAGAAGTCTCCGGAAGGCCAGCCTGGAGCTTGTCCATATCTAGAACATTGTCCATACTGTTGCCATTGGGGAATGTGACGGGTTTAGTTTCAGGCTGACCCTTAGCTTCTACCGGTTCTGCCTCAGCTATACTTTCTTCCTTCGCCTGTCTGTTGCCAGCACTGCTCTTGCTGGATTCACCCTTCTGCTCCTTTTTCTTCTTGTACTCGGCCAGCTGTGACAAGACAGAGGTACTGGATGAGCATAAGCATATGACAGTGATCACAACCCTTGCAGTAAAGAATAGGCATAAGCCACAGCCTGCCAGAAGTACATACCCTTCTCTTCCCTGCTGACAGTAGATCTTTTTTCTCCATTGTCTGTGGGAAAGGAGAGCCTCTTGCATCAAGCTCCTTGTGAACGTCCCTGATGGGCAGATGGGCCCCACTCCATGTCCACAACCTAAGAGAGTGATCGGATCTGTTGACACTGACTGAAGGGGGTTCTAAGCTGAACTCCTACCAAAGTAGAAGGTAACGCAGAGAAAAGGGTAGAGTCGGGCATCATTCCCCAACAAAAGTACTCCTCAAATGATTCACCCACATCTGGCACTACAAGTGCGCGTATGGCCAAAGCGCTTACAAAGGATACATAGAAGGCTACTATGAAGAAGGTGTGCCTATGGAAGCGCGACGTCCAGAACCTTCAACCGTCTAAGTCGCGCAAAAAGAGTTCCTCCACTGACTGCAATTCGAATACAAGGCCAATGAGGACAAATTGATATATGTCGTTACAGCTTCTTAGTCGTAACAACTCTTCATTAAATCGTAATGAAACGGTTTTGACGGTTTATGAAAGCTTCATGAGTGCAGTACAAAGGTAAGCCTTCGCTATCAAGTTCAGGTTATACGCCGTTGCATTAAAGGCCACTTCACTATCAACAAGACAAGTGCAGGGAGACTATGATCAAGCTTTGCATTGTAGCTCCTCTGCTAATGTTCTCTGCTAAGTTTCTACTGAAATCGACAAATGTGAGCTTCACTTTATTCCTCAGCTATCCTGAACCATGCAGGAGAAGCTCATATACCTTCGTTGTTTCAACCATAAAGTTTGAAGACGAACATTTTCCCCCCTTGTAGCACCTTGTAGGGTTCGTCCATTTTGGATTTCATCCGTCTTTACTCACCGCGCGTGCTGAGCATGCCAAACGGTTGAGGTCAACCCCCGCGTTGGTAGGGCATCTTCCTCAGGGGGAGGGGACTCCCCAATGTTCCCCGGCCATCGGCCCTAACCAATTAAGCACCACCTCCTGAAGATGGTTTCCTTGCCAGACGTTTCCCGCTGTTTCCCGCAGTACGTCCCCTACAATTTTTTGTGGGGAGTGATGTTGACTTGTTTGACCTTCCTATCCTCCATTTAGATGGATTCATGTTTGTCGATAAAAATATACTGGCTGTCACCTGCAAATCGTACATCTTCCAATTTCTAAGCTAATCAAAAATTATTCTCGGCTTCACATCATTTCACATGATTTCAGCACGCGCTGGGTTCCACTCTGCTGCCCAAGTTCCATACTATGCATTCCGATTTCTGGTGGAAATCTGTCGCTAAAATTGTTTCTCGAATGCTGTTGCTGGTTTTATATATTAAATTTTCTGGTAATTTTCTATATATTTGAAATTTTAAGGGAAGACCTGATTATATACCAAACTGGACTGAGAATAAACTGCAAGTATTCTCCCGGTTTTGGGAGGGAAACATAAGCTTGTAGAGATGGTCGTACATCTGGGGAGCTACACTCAGCTACTCTGACATTAAGCTTTGATTGCGACTAATTTGCTGTCTTAATAGTTTGTTTGAGCTTGTTTTGAGACTAATTTGTTACATCAAGCGCCTAGATATAGCTGCTAGCTTACATTGTACATAGAGACAAGTAGTGTTTAGATTTCCGACTAAGTCTGTTGAGCCTACTTCATATACCTTGTAGTCTGCTTTGAGCTGAGGACAATGACGAGCGTAGCATGTGCGCAGCTATTAGCAAGCACACCTCGTGCTATTGTTACTAGCTCTGCAGGGAGCAATTTCTCCAGGGCATCGGGTTGCCAACTGGCATACTCGCGTTCAATTTGCCATGAAGTAAATATCACGTCTACCTATGTTGCCAACAAAAACGAGCTGCTCCAGGCAAGGGCAAGTCCACTAGTTGGCAGCGGTTTACTTTCGTTGAGAAAGAGGGGGGACAGCAAGCCCAGAGCTTCGTTCACTCCAAGTGTTGTATGCAGCGTTGCAGTTCAAGGTAGCTTCCTTATCATATTTCTTCCTTCCTTCAACTCCTGTGGTGCTACACGTTCCAGTGTGAATGTGCATTATCTTGTGAGTGCCAGTCACCTGCCATCAAAGCTTCACATGAGGCTATGTCTACTTGGAACGCACGTCGTATCTCTGAGTGTTTCCAGAGAATGACACACGATTTTTGCGAGCTGGTTATTGGGGAAGGTAGTTTAGGGAGCTTGCGAAGGGAGTTGTGAAAGTGGGTGCCTGCAGAAAGTAGTCAGTGGGGGATAGTGCAGCTGCAGTCATCTTCATCTGACAATTGTCCTGCAATGAAGTGGCTTCCTACGGAGCACGTAAAAACATTCGAATAACATTGTAGATATGAAGGTTTTACCTTCCCCTCTGTCAGAGCCAGCAGCTTTGTCTTCTACACTAAATCACTCAGCATTTAAGAAGGGAATTGTTGCGGAACCTCCTTTAGCTGTTCCTGACTTTATCTTGTCTAGTGAGCTGCAATGTCCACAACCATAGGAATATATAACAATCAGGTTTCGGGGTTGTAACACGAGGAGCTGCTTGATGGACACGGTGCTGAACTCGATTCAGCTCCAAATCCTGTTCCATGATGGCCTCTATTTTTCACCTCTATTTTTCCTCCTCAAATGTGTATAGAAGACACGAGCACTTTTTATGTGGGAGTGTGTCGGTGTACAGCTCAAGCAAACGGATGAAACTGTTTGTTACATGTGGGATTTATGAGGACGTTTTATTGACAGTTGTAGTGCTTGCAACAATTATCGGTGCAAGGCGAACAGTGATAAGGGAATCCGACAGGCTGACATTTGGCACCACTTAATGGCATCCTAGCTCCATACCCCACACCTTCCCGCCCTCCACCGGCAAAGTTGCAGTTGTCACATTTCTCCCTCTTTGTATTCTTGAACTCTTATCTACTGCCTCCAATACCCTCAAAGACTGGGTCAGAGACTGCCATTGCCCTTGCTGCGGGATTTCTCCCTTTCTTTTGCTCCTTTTAAAACTCAGCAGGGTTACTCCTTCCTCCCTTACGTTATTGGGAAGGACGATGGAGGCAATGGTGTGCACTGCGAGGATTTGGGGGGCGTGGGCGTGGGCGGGGGCAAGGGGGAGGGGGAGGAGAGGGGGAGGAGGGGGAGGGGGAGCAGTAGGGAGCGTAAGGCGGAGTGTGCTTTCAGTACATGTGTCATATATATTTGAGCATTTATGATGCCCAGGGAGCTTCCACTAAAGCTCTAGCTTTGGCAGAGCATGTGGTAAACCCCGGCTTAACCCCTGACCCTGTACCACAAGCTGAAATTCTCATCCCCCAAGGTCTAGCCGAGGTAACTTCTGGAACTTCCATATCGGGAATACGTGACGCGCGTGACGTGAATGATGTCACGGGTTTTCAAATGTATTGTTGTTCGGAAACTCTGCGCTGCTTGAATTCTTCCCTCGTGCTCAGACTCCTGACTACCGCCGCGGCATTCTTTGTGGCTTGATTCTACATGACCGTGCTTTGGAACGCGATCATGTTTGTTTCATCTTTCTATCATAACATGCCCTCAGGCAGTTTGAGCTGAGTTCGCTGCCGGTGTGCCGCCACTGAATCACCCACATACAGTGGAAAGGACCGTTTGGGAGCTCTGCAGAAAAAAGCACCAATTACATGTTTGTCAGGTTATACGGTTTGTGAACTTAGTAGTCTAAACATCCAAACTAAGTCGTGTGACAGGAATTACTAGGTGACACCATACGAGGGGGTGGTGCACGTGAATGCATGATAATGAAACACAGCACAGTGATTGAAGTGGGTGGTGGCGCGTGCGTTTGTGCGGGTCTGCCACGTGCGTGCGACGAAACGCATTTATCCCCATCATCATGTTCCACACCGGCGAAAATATATAACTGGTGCTCGAGCGTGGGCACGGGTGGATCTCTCTCTCTCTCTCTCTCTCTCTCTCTCTCTCTCTCTCTCTCTCTCT
>WELA01008529.1:331442-341484 GCA_009602735.1 Mesotaenium endlicherianum | reverse complement strand
GGGGGGGGGTCCATGCAGTACCTTGTAAGGTGGTGTTGCAGAGAATTGCTTGCTTACCCCTCTCTCTCTCTCTCTCCTCTCTTTCTACACACAGGTGGGTGTGGAAGGGGAAGTTTACATTTTGGTTCCTTCCTGTCTTTCATGAGGGAGCGGAAGGGGGCAAAACGAGGGGCAGAGGGACAGGAATCTGAAGAAAGCAGGGGCTGTGTTCACTCAAGCATGCGCACACGGCATGAAGAGGCACACGTGCGGGGGGGCACGAAGGGGCAGACCGGGGGCAGTGGGATGTGAAGCATCAGAAAGGCAGGGGTTGGATTCACACAGGCCTGTGTGCCCTCCAGGGAAGACACTCGGGGGGAAGGAGGGGACTGAGAGTTGGGCAGAGGTACGGGCAGAGGGACAGTGAGTATAAAGATTTCAGCGGCTGGGTTGGCTCAGGCACTTGTACACAATGAGGATAGACATATGTGCCGGGGGGGGGGGGCAGAGGGACGAGGGGAATGAAGCTGACAGCAGCTGGGGTTGGGAGGGCTTGCCTGGGGGAAACCCTAATATCCTGGAGTAGATGTGTGAGCAAATTGTCAAGCACGCGTTTGTGGCTCCTGTTGTAAATTAAGTCATGCTGTACAGAACTCAGTGGGAAAGTTCTCTCTTCACGGGGAGAGGGTGTCTGACGGAGAGCCCCGTTTCTACCTCTGAGATTCCCTTGTCAAGCAGTCGACGACGCACTGCATGCATGCAGATATTGAGAGTGTTAGACGGGAGGGAGTTGGCGCGAGTCTCTCAGGGATGGGGGAGGAAGGGCTGGAGAGAGGGAGGAAAGGGTGGGGGGGAAGTTGTAAGGGAGGGAGGGAGGGAGTGAGAGAGGGAGGGTGGAGGGAGAGAGGGCGGGGACTGAAAGAGAGGTGGAGAGAGAGGGAGGGAGGGGAGGAGGGAGAAAGGGAGGGGGGGATTTTTTTCCTGGAAGGTAGGCTTTGCGCTGCGCTGCAAGCGGCTCTGTCACGGCGCACAGCTCTGTCACCACCGNCCCCCTCCCCCTCCCCTCTCCACGTCACCAAAAATCAGTCCGGAGTGCACGCTTGCTGTATGGGACGGCGGTTTCTGCCGTGTCCTCGACTTGAGCAGCGGAGCAGAAGGGAGGCCCGACCTCCAGCCCCGTTAGAGTGTGGCCCACCATCTGCCACGCCTAGCTTTCTAGTTCCCAGCACGCCCAGTGTCGAAAACCTAACGAAAAGGACTCGGGAGCACACATGTCAATCCCCCTCCAAGCCCGCGTGTCAGCCCGCGGTTGCATGTCAAGCCTTGAGCATCGAGGGTTCTAGCCCTTTGATGAAGGGTGAAGGGTTGAAGGCTCGAAGGTTTGGGTGGGTTGGAGGCGAGAGAGAAACGATGCTGGAAGGTAGAGTTTCAGGTCGGGGCGTTGGCGTTGGCGTTGGAGCTGGGTTGCGCTCACTTGGCTCACGAGGGGCTCTGGCTGCCCCTGCAGAGTCCGTCGCCTTGGGGTTTTTGTCGCTCAAGGTTTTAGAGTGTCAGGCTTTTGGCTCCTTGCCTGGCACGCCGTACGGCTACCGGTCTCAACTTCATACCGTGGCTTGTTTTGCTGCTCTCTTTCTCTCTCTCACACGCACTCTCACATTCTCCCTCTGGTGCCTCTGAGTGAGGATGCAAAGTTAGGGTTCCGCCTGTCTGGATGCGGGTCCATTTCCGGAGTCGGGAAGTGCAGCGTTTGAGGGGAGGGCACGCAGTCTGGTGTCTTTTGGGCATCAGGGCAAGCAGGGCCGGGGACTGGACTATATACCTGGCCTCTCAGAGCCCCCCGACAGCCGGCTGACAGCTGTCACCCGTCGGCTCCCGCAGCCAAGTTCCACGTCTCGACGTTAGGGTTAGTAGCTGGCTCCTGCAGGCCCGCCTCTTGTCTGTCTGTCGGCATCAGGACACGCAGGGCATGCGAGGCCCTGGGCCGAGAAGTCTTCTTGACGTCGTGGGACCCATTACGGTTGGCTCGAGCGGCCATGTCTTGTTACTGGAGTTGTGGGTAAGCAGGATCGGGGCCGGGGCCGGGGCCGGGGTCGAGTAGGGGCCGAGTAGGGGACCCCTTGACCCTGCTCCTGACCTCTTGGGACTCGTGAGCCGTGTGACGCGCAGCCGGGGCTGGCAGCCATGGATGTTGTGGTGGACCTTATTTTCTTCCTTCGTCCCGTCTCGTCTTGTCTTGTCTCGTCTCGGCCCGTCTTGGCTCCGCCCTGCACTTGGCATGCGTCTCTACCAAAGGGCGCCCTCAGGAAATCATCATCATCACCTGCTGCTCTCTTAGTTTCCCCATCTTCTTTATCTCAAAACAAAGTTCATACCTACTCGCTAGGCTAACCTGTGCTGTGTCCGTGTGTGTGTGCGTGTATGTGTGCAATTGTGTGTGCGTGTTTGTGTGCGGAGGGGGGGGGGGTGCTGTGTGTGCCCATATGTGTGTGTGTGCGCGAGGAGTGTGTGCATCGTGTCCCTTGCGTGCAGGTGGGCGATTGTGTTCATCGCGCAAATGCACCCCCTGGTGGTGCCCATCCTCAAAGCCGAAGGCGAGTAGAGCGAACTGGAGGAGCGCCCTTCGTCCCCCCCTATGTGGACATTCTGTTATTAAACCCTTATTTTGAAACCAGAACCTTGACTCGAGACTCCTAGACGTGCATTCTATTTTGAGGGCCTTTCAGTGATGACGAGGAAGGTAAACGGTGCAAGCTAGAGTAGGCTTTAGAATGCTAGGATGGATCTTCTTTGGCGATGCACTGCATAGGCCTCCTTTTTGCGCAGTGGAGGCCAATCTCCTCTCAAGTGTTTTCAATCATGCTTGCAAGGACACGGCCTCGAGTAGCTAAGGCACCCCGTTGCAATTCTTCCAACTCTACAAATTTATTCTCTCAAGCATTGCTCTACGACCAATCCTCAAAAAGCGTGGCCTAAATGTGAACATGAAGGACTACTCATTTGTGATGTGCATCGATCTAGACCAATTTTGCTTGCATTCATGCGTATGAGATAATTTGATAAGGTACATATTACAAAGCACTAGCCAGCATTGCCTTTACTACGTCAAAATCGGAGAGCAGGCTAGCTCGGCCTAATCAGTCCCCGCTATCTTTCTATAGGTAGGGTTGATGAGTTATTGAAACTTTGCTTGATGGTTTCCTTGTGCATGTACATGGTATATATGGAACTTTGCGCATTTGTTGAAAGTTGCATCTTGGAGACTTGATGTCAAGCTGTTAGTGTTATTCGCTCTATTGCACGTATAAGCTTTGTATACTAGCCATCTGTCATCAGATTTGATCATCCTTCATAAATGAATCACATTCTTTTACATGTTTTGCTTATATACATTATTTCAGAAGAGTTGTTACAAAATGGGACAATATTTTTTATCCCTCGTGCTAAATAGCCTTAATTACTTTAGAAAAGCGCTCGTTGTATGAAGTCTTGTTTATTATTATCATAGTTGAGGTTTCAGCAATTGAGAATGTATACAAGTTCACCAAATTTCTTGTGGCTTCAGGATGTAATAGAACTTACTTCTCAGCTGACATTTGTTTCTACAATTGAAGGATTGGAACTTTCTCTGGATTTTTTGCCTACTTTTTTGTGCATATGTCACCAATTGATTAGCTAAGACTAGTAGCTTTCTTCATTCCCCTCATTTTGATACCTTCCACCTAAATAATTTTTATTTTTTAACGTGTTGCCTAGAGTAATTTTTAATATCTCATATATTTCATTGATACATAACGAGATCGTAGTGTGGTCCAGCTTGAATTGAGAACACTACTAAATGTTGATAGTTCTTAAATTTGCATGTACGTACTGCAAATTTTTGGTAAAGGTATACGTATCTTAGCGGTCTGTCCAGCGACGCCACGTGGATGTGGGACATTACGCGCATAGAAAATGATTAAGCTAAGCCTACGAACTCATAGTGATGTCGTCTCATGATCGGGTAAGAAGTATGTCTTGATTAACATAAAGCTATGGACGCATACAATGATAAATCAAAATTGTGTAACACTATGATAAGATAATGAATTAGAATAACGAGACACCGTATGCGGTATGAGTGGGGTTAATTGGTAATGCGAGGAGGTGTGAGCGAGTATGCGGAGCGGAGGAGAGAAGTTGTATGAGACTAGAGATATAGAGGTGAAGAGATAGTAGTCCAGGTTATGAGAACGGTGATTCTCCTTGTGCTCCCTTACTCGACAATATTACTACTATCTCTTCACCTCTATATCTCTAGTCTCATATTACTTCTCTCCTCCGCTCCGCATACTCCCGAGCAGGCCCCAAGATTCGATCAAAAATTGGAATTTTGAAAACATTTGGGACCTGACGCGCATAATTGTTTATAACATCCGATAGGGATAAATACTTTTTTACCATCGACTTGCATTGCTATACCAACTTCACCATCGGTTTGTGCAAACTGGACAGAAATACACAGATTCTGCCGATTTGGACAAAAATACCACTATTTCGTCCCGAACGCCTCAAGATATGTAGCAATGAGAACACAGGCTATTCTTATCGTTAAGTTCTGTCGCTAAACTCGTGTCAATTAGGCTTGACACGAATGAACGAGGGTGTGAAGTCGTTGCTCTCAATGTTTGCATTTTGTTCCTGAGGAGAGAATCTTGGCTTTTTAGTCAAAATTTTTGAAGGGTATCATAATTTGAAATTGAATCCGAAAGTTGAAGGACTGGAGGGGAGGGCCGAAAAATCTCTGGGCCTAACTGTGAGAAGGTAACGCTATAGGATCCAAGTTTTCGGGTTTATGGTAAAGAGTTGTAACAATATAAGCTTTCAGAAAAAATAGAAAGATATGCTGCTCGTATATGGTCACTGAAATTGGTCACTTATTCACTTCATTTTTTTGCTTAAAAAAGGACTGGCAGAAGACATTCGTGTGGAGATAGTTTGCACGAGTTATATGCTACATAACTTAAAGTGCTCAAAGACACTCGCAGTACAAAGTATACAGTGAGAAAGCAGCAAAACAGGTTCAGGACGAAAAAGTGGCAATTTTGTCCAAATTGGCAGAATCTGTATATTTCTGTCCAGTTTGCACAAACCGATGGTGAAGTTGGTATAGCGGCGCAAATCGATGGTAAAAAAGTATTTATCCCCATCCGATATTATTCAGGTAATGTTTTAAGACTTCTTTGTGTTTGGAGAAAACATACGAATAAAATTGCTGTAAGCTTTATAGAGAAATGCGTGCTTTTGTGAAAACAATTGCTCTCAATGACCAGGATTTCTTTCGAAATAGAATACGATTTTGCATGATTTAAAAACATCCAAGAAAACAAATTACATCATATATTACTCGAATCCTGGGGCCTCTCGAACCACTTTCGAAGGGCCCACCGTTTAAAAAGCACGGATGCGCGGTTAACGTCGCCGTCGCCCATAAGCGGGGAGTGTACGGCTGGCGTCGCGAAAAACGTTAAAACACCTCAAAAGAGTCACAACCCTCACGGGACGTTGCATCCGTAGCACAACGTGTTTTAGCCCCTGCATGCACAACTTTCTAGAAGTCACTCGTCTCCATGCACACTCTAGAGCAGTCGAGAGGCTTCAGCATGTAGTCGATCGAGGCTCGAGAGAGCTGGAGGTTCTTAAACTCGAGTTCTAGAGTTTTCGTATGCTCCTCGGGCACAGAATAGCACAGCATGGTTCACGTGCCTCGTGAACCATGCTGTGCTGTTCTAGATGGTTACAGACTGTCCGAGAGACGGTCCTAGGACGGGAGGCTCCCAGGAAGACAGTAACCTTCTGGAATGGAATGTCATCCAGCATCTTCGAGAATGGGCAGGATGGAATGTGCGAGAAGTTGTCGATGCAAGCGGTCAGGGCAAGCTAGGACAAGTTAGCAAGGTTGCTGTAGGTATATATATCCGCCAGTCTTCTCCTTTCACTCCATCAAAGTATCGAGACGACAAACTTTCCTTGACATATAGAAGCTCTCACACATATTCCTCACGCATCCAGATCTTCGTAGCAATCTCTCGACATTTACTTAGCAAACATGGCCCTTAGTCCTTTCACCAGCTTGCTTGGGGACGCGCCCTTCCTTGGAGGCAGCTTGCTCACGTTCCCTGACGAGTTTAGCACGCTTTTTGATGCTCCTACCTCCAACTTTGTCAAAGATACCCGAGCTCTAGCAAACACAGCAGTGGATGTGAAGGAGACTCCGACCTCTTACAACTTCATAGCAGACTTACCTGGCTTGAAGCGCGAGGAGGTGAAGGTCCAGATTGAAGACGACAGTGTCCTGAGCATCTCAGGGAAGAGGCAGAGAGAAGCCAAGCAGGAGACTGACAAGTATCACAGAATTGAGAGGAGTGTTGGGAGCTTCCAGAGGAGATTCCGCCTCCCAGAGAATGCAGACACAGGCAAAATCTCTGCTGCCTGCCAGAATGGTGTTCTTACGGTGAGCGTTTCCAAGAAGGCCCCGAAGGAGCCTGAGAAGCCCAAGGTGATTGACATCCAAGTCCAGGGCACCAATTAAGGAGGCAACTGAACCTTCCGCGGAGCATGAGAAGCCCAATGATCATCAGCACAAATTATAGGAAGTCAATAAACATGGCGTTCATAGAAGCTAGTTCTTCTACTATAGTCGTCCTCTGTGTGCATTAGGAGGTGGGCATTGGGGGTTCTATTGGATAATTTCCAACTTGAGAAGCAGCTTAATGTGCTTAACAACATCGTCGGACGTATATCATTTGAGGTCATTATGAAAGATGTAGCTTGGTAACAATTTATTGCTTGCAGATGAAGGTCCAGCTGTGTAGCATAGCATGAGCAAACTAGCCTGCCAAGAAGAGCTGTGGGCTTAAGGCACAGGATGTCTTGCGTCTAGCCTCTTTGCAGCTCGTGCTGTGTGTAAAAAGTGGTATTAACGCTTCATATATGTTATATATTAGTGTGGCAGAACATAGAATAATAAGTGCTCTTCTGTGCAGTGGGTAAGGAGAACTATTTGAAAACATTTTTGAACTCAAGTGTACCTTCTCTGTTATAATTTTGCATTTTCCACCCAAAAAGGTGTTTTTGTACATCAATTGATCCCTTTGCACATTCTAGCGTCGATTTCTGCAGTGCCCGCCTTACTTGCCTCCTCTTCCTCCCTCCCTCCCTCAAATTCATATGCTCCCCTTCTTTGTGCCTTTTTTTTGCTGCTTGAGATGCATTTGTGTATAGCGTCATAGGAAGTAGTAAGTGACTTCAGTCTAAATTTCAAGACCGCATTCAATCTGTGTACTGCATGAGTGTTTATGAATGCAAGTTGTTGCATAGCACGTGTACACATTTATGTGGATGTATAAGTGGACTGAAACAGCCTTGTGAATGATTTTAGTTTCAAGCGTGCACACTTCATAGCTATAACTTTTCTCTTATGGCAGACTGCATGATAGATATAGTAGAGGGGATGGCCAAGTGTGCCAAGTGTTCCCAAACGGCTGTACTTTCTGTAAGGAAGGCAGTACTTTTCATCAGTCAAAGTTTTTCATCACGTCATCGTCTGCTGTTAGTATGCACATTTCTGAAACGTAATATGTGACAAATCCATCAACAACAAAATCTATCATCATACATGGCATACTGATCACACTTGCGCCTAGAAGTTGCACAACATTTGGCACCTCTGAGGGCATTTATCCTACCAAAAAGTGTCCTTCAGTTGGCCGTACGTTGACCGCGAAAAAAGGAGAGTTGAAATTTTCTTCTTGTGTTCAACAAGGCGCCAGAGCATTTTTGAACACTACCAACTCGACACAGCTTCCGCAGTCTGAAAGCACTCCTTTGATCTGGGCAGAATGGATGAGCCGGACAACTTGAGACTGACTTCAAGACTCGTGGCTTCCCAGAGCCGATTATTTATGCGATATGCAGAATAGATAATTACTGCTACTATAGGATATAATATTTGGGGGATGCATACTACTCGCTGGATGATGCATCATCCCGCTCACCAAGTCCTAAGCACGATGTCTCGTTTTACTTGAAGCAGGTGTGCCACCGCCGAGGCTAGGCTCCTTCAAGAGGATGTCAAAGATGACATCCACCCAAGCGTCAGACACGCCAGCTTCGCAGAAGTGGTTGCAGTCGTCGTATCCGCCCTTGGGCACGACGCCATCTGTTTTTTTTTTTTTTTTGAAGGACCAAATGGAGGTAGCAAGTACAACGAAGGATGACAAAGAGTAAACTTCTCAGTAATCAGGTGAATGGGAAGACTGGAGTATGCATGAGTAGTCGCTACACAATGTCAAAGCTTTTTACACACGCACACGCACACGCACACGCACGCACACACGCATGCACACACACCGTGAGAGAGAGAGTGGCAAGGCGCCCAGGGAAAGACGCATCCAGGATAAGATGTCCACACAAGGCACTCAGGGGAAAGAGATTGGCACAAAGCATGCGGGCGAAGAGACTGACATAACAAGACAACAGAAGAGACACAGACAACAGGGGCAACACAGAGTGAGAAAAGAGACTGACGACGCACACAGGGATACAGATTGATGAAACACAATCCCAGTTTGATAAGCCCAGTTCTGGACGTGCGCAAGCATTCACAAACGGAACGACAGACGATGCAATCTCGGTGCAGCATTGACACGGCGCAAGGCACGGGGTGGCGTACTCCGATAGGCCCAGTTCTGGACGTGCGCGTCGATGCGCAGGTACGTCATCACCGTGATGTCAGCGAACCTGAAGATCGGGAACTTGGCCGCCACCTGTTGCTGCACCGCGATCAGATCCCCGGCCTCGTCCATCCTGGCCGTATACACCGCCTGCAGACGAGCACGCGGAAGCACACCACAGGAGGAGCGCGCATGCGTATGCCACATGCAAGGTCTAGGAGCTTAGGAGTTGTCTAGGTTGGAGGAGGGTACCCAGGCGGCATGAGCACGCCAGAAGTTGTCTCATTAAAGCAAGCAAGTTAAGGGAGAGCCTCAAGGGAGAGCCTTGGAAGCCAACACCCGGAGACAGTGAGGTCCTCAGGAGCAAGTAGGAGCCTGTACAAGTAGGCAGTCGCAATTTTGCATGCGCATGCACATGCGCGCATGCATGCGCAAAGGCACACTTATACACACGTACATGCGCCGGGCAGACGCGCACACACACATAGACATGCACATGCACACATGCACACATGCACACACGCACGCGCACACACACATGCACAAAAGAGTGCACGCATGCATACATGTGAACACACATACACTCACTCACACACACCCAAGGAAGAGAAGGAGAGACGGGGAGAGGGGGAGGGAAGGGGGAGGGAAATTGCCCCTGTTTTAGCTCTTGCCCTTGCTCGGCCGCTCGCGCTCTTCTCCACGCACATGCTCATTCTCGCTCCCTCCCCCGGCCCCTCAACACCAAGACCCCCCACACAAGCGCTCGCTCTGCCCCACCCTACCTGCTCGCACTTGCACTCTCACTCCCACTCCCACTCTCGCTTGCGCTCCCACACTCTCACGCGCTCGCTCTCTTGCTCGTCTCGCGTACTTGCACTCCGAATCTCGCCCGTGCTCGCTCTCCCGCTCGCGCTCCCACACTCGCAATCTCACTCCCACTCACAATCCACTCTAACTCGTGCTCGCTCTCTTGCTCTCTCTCTCGCCCGGCCAGCCCGCCCCCCCCCCCTCCTCACCTGCTTGAGCGTGAGCGGCGCGAGCGCCTCGCATGTGGACCCCTTCTTCACAACCACGCCCGCTGGCAACTTGGAGTGAGAGGGCGCGTGTCCCACCAGGACCGCAATCCCCCCCCACCCCTTCTGCCTCTGCTTCTCCAGGAGCGCCGCGACGGTGCTCATGCCCAGAAGGTATGCCTGCGCGTCGGTCAGCTTCTTCTGCACCTTGCCCTTGAGAGAGTAGCGCGGGCTGTGGCCCCGCGAGTACCAGTGCGTCGCCTGCGGGAAGGGGAGGGGGGAGGAGAGAGGGGGAAAGAGGGGGGTTGAGGACAGAGGGCAGGGGGCAGGGGCAGCGAG
>WELA01008529.1:293861-298982 GCA_009602735.1 Mesotaenium endlicherianum | reverse complement strand
GGGGAGGGGAGAGGGGGGGGGGGAGGGACGAGGACAGGATCTCCGACGCAAACGCCGCCAGCACACGCCTGGCCACGACGCGTGCACGGGCCTCGGCGACTGCCTCTTTCCGCCGTGCAGTGCTGGCTGCGTGCCAGGTGTCGGGGAAGATTGTCAGGGTGGCTGACGGGGGTGAATGGCACCCCTTGGGACTCGACTGCCGCACGAGCGCGAGGAGGACAGCGAGCCGGAGGAAGAAGAAGAGAAGGAACAGAAGCTCAGAAGCTCGAGACAGGAGGAGCAGGGCCAGTTTTGAAAACCACGCAGCGCCTGGACTCGGGGTAGACCGCGCGATTTTTGTCCCCAGGCTTGAAGCTGACCGGGGTGCCGCTCTCGTGCGGGAGCTGACCGTAAATAATGGGCAGCAGCACAAAGCGGCTCTCAAATAACTCCCGGGGTCGGGCAGGGGGCGCGAATTTTTGAACGAGCACCTTCTGCCCCGCCCCATAGAATTGGAGGCCCACGCTGCGGCTGCCTTCCCTTGGGCAGAGAAACTTTCCCCTGCCCGAGGAGGCAATCTCGATCACCCTCCTGGTGCGCGCGTCCATCACAAAGGGGCTGCTGGTGCCGTTCATCTCACCACCATTCTCGGGCAGCTGGAAGGTGGGAATCTCCCTGTCGTACCCCTGAAAGTGGAAGTCGCACAGCTCTAGGGGCAGCTCTGGGCAGCTCTCGAGTTTTGCAGCCTTGTCTGTAACTTCTCCCCCTTCCTCCTGTCCTGTCTCCCCCCTGGAAGGCTTTTGCTCTACGCCGAGCATACGCCTGCTGAAGGATGATGACGAGGACGACCGGAATCTCGCTCTCCCGTTGCCAGATGGCACGAGCTCAGTACTTCCAGCGTTGCTAGAAGTTACGCTCTCATATGCAGCAAAGGCACCTCCTGTGGCCGAGGCACCCCTTAGGTCCATGGCTGCAGCAACTGAGACGGAGACTATGAGCAGATGAAGAAGAGCAAAGCTCGCGAGATGAGGAGCTCGCTGAAGTCTGACTCCGGACCACATGGACCTACCCATGCTGGAATATTAGAAGAAGATAGTATGCGTGATAAATCCTGCGAAACCCCTATGAAGGAAGACGGACACCTACGTAAGGGTCTAATCGCTTGGTTTGGCAAGGCAATACCAAAAGCCAAACTCCAAGTGCTTCCGTTTTCCCCCGGGAAACTGAAGCAAGCCCGGACTCCCTGAAGGCTACTCTTTGGGCCTGGAGGTGGTTATGCAATCCGTGCGATGTGCAGACTGATGATGCCCCACTTCTATGAAGTCCAGTAGCAAAGCGTACAGCTTCATAAAAAGCTGCAAAGAGAATGGGAGGTTCTTGAGGAGAAGTGAAGGTCGGCGTTTAATCACAACTTCTTGCAGATACACAAAGGTAAGGCCCTATTATAGCTGATGAAAAACTATTTTGAGTCGTGCTACACAATACCTAGGGCACTGAAAAACTCGAGCACAACAACTTTCACTGATAGCTGCGTTTTCCAATAATCACCCCTGCGGACAATGAGGATGTCTTCAGAAGTAGATGTGAACTTCAGAGTGTGATCTCCAGTCGCCTATCAAGTTACTCTCCGACTGCCTGCTGCAAACATGTCAAGTCTTAAGGTGGTTAAATAATTGGCTGCATATTGCAACCAACTGCAGTAAAGTTGGGGCAAGGAGAGAGTCAGAACATGCGGGCGCCAGTTGACCATGGGGAACTCGCACGAGTCCAGGTTCCAGCGTGTCCGACTCTGTCTCACGAAAGCTGCACGAAAATGACACCTACGGTCACTGCGGCTGGCTGCGGCACACGATGGGCGCTTTTCCGTGTTTGTGGTATTTAGTGGGTCGGTACATCATTGTCTGTTTCGGAAAGTTGGGCGGCTAGCCAGGTCCGGGGCCGGTGATAGACGGTGCGATGCTGTTTAATGCAGTCATGCCGTCAAATAGATGCAATCACCAAGTGCACCGGTTGCCATTACGCTCGATCCAGTCGATCGAGCTCACACAGGTGACAGGAGCCCAGAAATGTCACGCACTTGTGGAATGCTCAGTTATGACCCTACAAGCCACTACAAGCCCAAGGCCTGACGTCGCACCAACGTCGCACAGTAAGACAAGCGGTAGAATCACAATCAGTCAAATTGACTTTTGACCCGAAATATGTATGGCGGCTTTGGAGCACTTCGCAGCACTTCGGAGCACTTAGGAGCAGTTTAGAGCTTGACGTGCGGCGACGACAAGGTCGTGAATACTGGTCAATGTGGAATTGGCAGCCGAAATTGGCAATATTGACCAATATTGACGCCTGATTCTGACTAACTCCCTTTGACGAGCTCATTGACCCAGAGCACACAACATCTGGACTTCCGACTGCTTCCGACCACTTCCGACGAATAGCCTGCTCAGAGCTCACTTGCCAATCACTGGCAGTCACCTGTGCTCATTATTCATCGCTGTGTGATTACATGTGTGCTGGCCAGCGCTGGCACCTGCCGCCAGGTGTGCTAGTTGAAAATGCTCGTAAAGCTCGGGAACCCCCAGTCACCTGCAGTCACCCCAGCGTCGAGTCAAGAACTTCGAAATTCGACATGAGGTCAGGTCGGGTCAGGTCGTACTCAATCCTAGCAGTCGTCGTAGTCAACAATTTGCTGGTGAACATCGAGGGCAGATCGAGGGCACAGGCTTGCACAGCTAGGCTGGGGCACAGCAGTCTCGCACAAGGCAACACCCAGGGCAATCTGGCTGAATTTGGCGGCTGAAAAGTACGTAGATAAAATTCACACCGAAACTCAGAACTCTGTCGAGACTTGCCAAGACTGGCCGTGACTGCTCTAGCCGCTGCAGACCGCTCCAGCTCATCCAGCCGTCAGATGAACTTTGACCGCACAAGGTCGCCGCCGGGGCTGGCCGAGATGGCTGGACCATCATTTGACTGGTTGAAGTAAATACAAGTGAACGTCAAACTTCACATTGCCTGGCTCAGCCATGGCTCATGGTCGCTCACCGTGGCTCTGCCTGGCTGGTCTCCCTCAGGCCCAGGGGCACCCTGAGCTTTGGGGGGTAACTTCTTCTGGGGTTTCGGTAAAAATAAAGTAAAAAATCAGAGGTCTACAAATAATCAAAAATGGTCCTGGGAAGTACAGCGCCAAGAGTCGAACCTTGTGTCGATCAACCAAGCACCCCCACAGAAATCATAGCAAACATCATAAAAAAAGCCACTTTACACCCCAAGCTGAGCTGCCCCTAGAGGACCCCTTAGGAGTAAGTCCTTGGCACCCTTGGCTGCCATTGCCCTGCGTGGACCTCCCTGGACCTCTCCGCCGAGTTCCTACCCCGCTGGTTGCTCCTTGTGTAAACCACACCTTTCTCCGTTGCAATTGTGCATCTATATTGATTCAAAGTAATTTCTATGATGATGTAGGAGAATGTAAGACCATGCAAAAGATCAACTTGGACAATTAGCAACAATCAAATGATGAAGAAAATGTGCTCCATTTCAAACCGTGTTGATTTTGTAGAGATAGTACATTTGGCGTCTACTATATTTAGGAGGTTTGTCATATGTCGCAAGTAATTCCCATACTATCAATGGCGTACTTTGACTGACTCATAATGCTTGATGCCTCGTCAAATACTTGTCAACTACACTTCTATTTGTGAACAATAACATGGATTCTTGAGTGCTATGTACGAAGAAACAATCTTATCTAGAGAAAACGATAAAATATTTAGCTAATTTTCATATCATTAACTTTCATTAATACTAATTAATTCAATTAATTGTCAACTTCTGGGCTTGAGAAGGCTAGTTGCTTCTTCTGAGATGGCAGCCCATGCAGCTTCCACATGACGCATCTCTGTTGTGACAGCTCCAATCGCAATCCTCAAAGTGTAAGTTCCCGAGAGGACCTGCATAACCTCACACAACGCACAAAATATAATTCCACACTTGAGCCTTCAGGTCAAGACACGCCAAACACATTGTCTAATAATGCAGATGAAAACAAGGTGGCATTTTTGTGGACGGATGTACGTCAAAGAGGATATGACTTCCAATATAGCTTAGAGAATCCAAACTGTGTAGGAAGTTTTAGTGCTTCTAAGTATTAGTTCACTGACGATATGCATACAACGCCCCTGAAGACCATATACGACAACACACTACATCGTCCATTTTATATTGCACGATGTGTCACATATACACCAAGGGTGCAAGTTGGCACACACACACACACACACACACAGAGAGAGAGAGAGAAGCACATGCACACACACACACACACAACCCCCGCATGCCCCCACATTTCAAGCCGATTTCTTCTTACGGCATATGCAAGGCAAGCCGCAAGGTCCAATCTTGCCATTCCGTAAGGCTGAGCAGCTCAAAAACTCGAGGAAAAGGAGCTCAGTGCGCCAATGACCCAAAAAGAAGAGCACCCCCTATAGGTGCCCGCAATACGGAATGAAGAGCCCTGTCCCACCTGCCCCGCCCCCTCCCACGCACCCACTCACCCGCGCACCCACTCCCGGACCCACTCACCCACCCACTCACGGCAAAACCCAAACCCTGGTGGAAATGGAGTCTGGGGCTCGCGCCTTGTTGCCATACTCGTTGCCATAATCGTCGGTTGTGTCCCACATTCGATTTTGTGAACCGCCATGATCCCATTCAAGACAAGGGCGAGTTTCGACAAGTTCAAGGAAACCAAAAGAATTTGCCGAGCACTTTTTCGCACAGGCTCGCCTCAGAATCGATCCGGTGACAGATGATGACTCACCGTATGCGTGAAGAAAAGCCGGCCGCTTGCGTTGATGTTCTCGAGCAGTGTCGCATTCAGCGTCTTCCCGTTGTCAGGGTCGCCACTTGGAGGCTTCACGCGGAAGCAGACGAGCGAGAATGTGCGAGGCGCCACCATCTGGCGCAATCCCAAAGCCCAAATTTCGCAGTGTGGTTTTATAAGATTCATACACATCGTTGTGATCGACGTACGTGCGTGTATAAATGAGTGCATGCACAAAGTGATGTGATATAATGCGATGTATGACGTGATATTTTGCGATGTAAGTGCGTGTGCAGGTAAGTGCGAGTAGAAAGTTGCAC
>WELA01008529.1:288861-291361 GCA_009602735.1 Mesotaenium endlicherianum | reverse complement strand
TGTGCATATACATGTGTGTGCTAATATGTGTGCATGTGCACATTAATCATTCAGTAATATGTACGTGCATATACTATCATATATGAAACATGTGACCCAGCCATAGACTTCTCGCATCGGGTGGGCTCATGAGTCGCGCAGTTGAGTTCGACGAGTGGCGGTTGGAAGCGGACCTGCCCCTTTACAAATCATCGAGGAAATACATTCAAAGGAGACACGCAACACGCGATAGACCAAAAACCCAAAAGCGCGAAAGCACATGAGGCCATTCCGGAGGAGGAAAAAAGCCTCTGGTACAGATTCAAAGCAAAGCACCCCGCTTTTACCCCACACCCCACAGACAAGCGATTAAAAGTCACGACAGCTAACGTGCACGAGCTGACCACGAGCGTTCAACACAGAGACGATCTTTGCCAGCATGCTGAGATTAACACTGGTTTTTTGGAAGCCAGATTGTTGACAGCTGTCCTTGCAAAAGTACGGACGAGATGGACTCCTGAAGCCGTATGCACGACAACACACATATATGTATGTGTATATATGCATGCACATGCATGTAAATATATGTATATATATACACATACGTCAAAACTGCGTATATATGTACTGCAAAAACTGTGAAAAGAGGCACGACCGAAAGTACTGATGGGACAAGCCCAGAAGAATCTTGCACGAGAAGATAATAAGAACCAACAATATGATAAGAACCTCCGATAAAAAAATGAAGACAAATGAGGCTCACATTTGTATTGCACGGAATATACGCCAAGCTGCAGCAAGATATTGTCCCCTTTCACTTCAAGAAGGTAAAAATAAGCATTCTAATTATAAGAACATCGGATTTTATCGTGAACCCGTACCCCACGAGCCTCTCGGAGCCAAACTGCTGCTGCTGCAGCTGCTGCTGCTGGCAGACCTAACCCACCACCCCCTGTTCTAAAACGTTATGCAATGAAGAAGGAAAGAATAAAGGGTTTGCTTCCTTCCTGTCTTTATGAACACAAACACACACCTTGACGAGGAGGCACGAGCAGTCAAAGTTGGTCAGCATCCACTTGTGCGCGTTCATGTTGAACGAGTCAGCCTTCTCCACCCCCTCCAGGTGGTGCCTGTATTCCGGCAGCATGCAGGCGGGGCCCGCGTACGCAGAGTCCACATGGAGCCACATGTCGTTCTCCTGCGGCGCCACTCACACCATGCCACTTGTCCCAGAATATGCAATCAAAAAGTCCATAGTGCAAATCAACACCCCGACGAGGCGACTAGTCGAAATGCTCAACGCAACAACTCCGTATCTTCTCGACTTCCGATTTTAGGAGTACAGCTTCCAGTTGGTATCATAGCCATCGAATTCGACCCCACGATTTCTCGACTTCCGAGTAGGTAAAAAATCATATCATATATCGCCGGCAGTCAGGTTCTCATGTCAAGATCCGACAACCACACTCGACAAGATTATCAAGAGCACTCATGAATTTGCCCAGGAAAGAAATTACGTAAAATATTTAGGTATATAAGTACGTATGCTTCAGTTTTAAGATATGGCACATGCTGTTTGCACTCACAGAGAGTTCCGCACAGAAACTAGTCCGATAGCGCCTAAGTATCAAACGATTCTTGTTTTCTTTTCCCCACAGAATTCTAATATCTGGCAATTTTCTCCAGGACCATGAGGAAGAAAACCAAAGTCAAGTCAGCCCTCTATGCATGATACACAGACGCACACATACATCAACTCGAAGTAACAACGTGTTATAAGAGTCCACATTGGGAGACTTTGCTAGTTGCAAACCTCGACAGACATGATGTGCACAGATGCAAACTTTTCCGCCTGCATACTTGCGCCCACAGTCACAAGTAATAATACTCAGATTGAGAAAACCATAAGAAAACCATACAACAACAGACACAGATGAACACACACATACGCACGACCTTCGGTATGTAAGTCAAGTCATGAGCAGCTGACTCACCATAGCAATGTCACCGAGAGGGGAGAGGGGGTCGACAGCTGTCGACGACGTGGTCCCCACCTGTCCCATAGTTTGACAAGTAGCACAAAGTCAAGCTAAGGTCTATAGGACCTGCTCCGCACAAGCGCTAACAATCGTACACTCCACTCATAGACCCCATATACGTAACATCTGTCACGACTTCATCTGAAGCGAGGTTAAGACGTCCTGATCAATCATCACACCATCAAACGCAAAGGCTGCGTCACTTGTAACACATGGCAACCCACTATTGCTACTGATCCTGCCAGTATCAACTTCCGTCATGTGAAGGAACGCCAATTTGAAGTTTTGAATTCTGCCACGCGCGTTGTGTTTTTGATGGTTGAAAAGTGCCGATTTAGTGAAGTCCAAAGGCACGAGAGGCATTGGAAACAAACGCTCCGTTGCACATACCTGATGTCATCCGAAGTGTGGCACTATGAGAGAATACTTGCGAAAGAAGCAAAAAACTCAAGAAACTCTAGAAAACTCAAAAAGTAACTCTT
>WELA01008529.1:278861-286361 GCA_009602735.1 Mesotaenium endlicherianum | reverse complement strand
GGAGGCAAGAGGGGGGAAGTATCGGTGGGTGGGTGGGGAAAAGGAGGAGGAGGGGGGGGTAGACAGAGTAAAAAAAGGTCTCATTGTTTTGACTATGTGGGCAATGATGCTACAATAAAAGGAAGGGCTGAGGATTGGAGCTGCCGCAAGGACGGTTGCCAATTCAAGGTTTATCCCCAACGAAATCGCAAAGAAATTCAAACTTGGAGCAAACAAAATCGGAGCAGATGCTAAGCTTCAGAGGGTGACATCTGTCGAGCACCAAGTGATGAGATCACTGCCCCAATGAAAATAAGAGAGCCTCAAGGGAGAAATTGCGCAACAGGATCAGATCAGACAGAGGCAGCACCTCTGGAGGCCCCCTCCCCCGAGGGTGGGCGCTCGGGGCTGCCAGCTGGCAGACAACGAGGACATGGGACGCAAGAAACTGGTGATGAGCCATGTTGTTGGCAGGGATGGGCACCTCCAGGGCGTGCACGAGCATGACTAGGTGTGTGACTGTGCGCGCGCGCGTGTGTGTGTGTGTTGTGTGTGTGTGTGTGTGCGTGTGCGTGCGCTCCTCTGAGTGGGGGTGGAAGGGAGGAGGGAGGGGGCAGGGCGGAGGGGAGAGCGCTGTGCAAGTCTGTGTGCTTCTCTGCATGCATTTGTGTGTGTGTGTGCGCGCGTGTGTGTGCGTGTGTGTGCGTGTACGTGCGTGTGCGTGTGTGCGTGCATGTCCATGTGAGTGTGCGTGTGCGTGCGTGCATGCGTGTCCACATGCCCCTGTGCATGATCAAGAGTGCTCGCTCTTAGCCACCTAGTAGTGTCGGCACGTATCTTGAAAGATTGAGAGCAATCAAGTACAATAGCAGGGTAGGGCAATGGGGTGAGGTGCGCGTGCGTGCACCTTCCAGTATGGCAGATAGAGCCTCGGGCTCTTCGGGCGCTTCCTCCGGGAGGAGGGGTCGCAGGTACCCCGGCTGCAATCGCAGCACGCGTCGCACAACAATAACCATATTGAAATGTGGAAAGAAACATATAGCTTCAAATGCAAGTGCCCGCTGTTGGCAATCTTGCTGCAATATAGTTCCTACTCCATGCTGTGATAAGAAAAAAATCCAGACCCTAGAACGGGCTCCAAGCAATTTGCCACATTATATATGTGTGTGTATGAAAAGAGGCCCCTGCGTTTGGCCCTACATGCAAGGCAGTGGCCCCCCCAAGCGAGACGTACAGCGCCAGATGTGCAAGTGTACGGGAGCCCTCTGGGACCTCAGTCGATTGACACTTGGCAGGCGCACGTCGAGCGCACGGTCAGGTCTCGAGGTGCAGGTCTGGAGGTGCAAACTGCAAACTCTATTCAGGCCTACTACGTGATGGGGGGGGGCGGGGGGGGTGCATGATAGCAGGGTTTGGGGCGGAGCGCAATCAGGGCAGAGTGGCAGAGTGGCCGAGTGCTGCGTGGCGTCAGGGTGTCGACGGTTGAAGCGGTTTATGGCGTGCCCAAAACCCTCATGGAACAGTATCCGGGCTTTGAGCCATGGAACGTGAAAGGCGAGTAGGTGAAGAGCAGTGATACGAGGCGGCCTTGACCCTTGACGCTCAGCTCTGCAGAAGGGGCAGCAGACCCGCAGCTGCCACCTGGCGGCTGGCGCCACGACGTGCAAACAAGGCAGGGAGAGAGTTTTGGACGGCAGGATGAAGTAACCCAAGAAGTAACCAAGCCCCAGAAGCGCCTAACCCAAAAACCCCGCAACCTCCAAATCTTCGATTCTCAATCCAGAGACCTGGAGCGACCTGGGCCTAGCGATGTAATGGGGTTGCTACAGTAATGGGGTTGCCTACGACGTGCACTTCCACAGAATGGAAGCTATTGGAGCGGCACTCCAAAGAGCCAGGGCACAAGCAGGGCCTTTGCTTCACGTTGCGGGAGGGGAAAGGGGTACGTCTCTAAGCTAGGGTTTTGTGAAAACTCGACAGCTTCTTGTGCATGACGATCCTTCCAATCCGATGTATCCGATACGTACGTAAGGGTTTGTTATGACAGGTGTCTTTCGAGCGCCCCTGAAACACCCTCGTTTCTCTCCCCCGGAACCCTCTCCCCTCTCCCCTCTCCCCTCTTCCCTCTCCCCTCTTCCCTCTCCCCTCTTCCCTCTCCCCTCTTCCCTCTCCCCTCTTCCTCTCCCCTCTCTCCCTCTCTCTTCTCCCACCAGTTTCTCAGACCGTGGCATTTGCGTGGCCTTGAACAGCTGGCACGCTGCTACACACAAGAGGTGATTTCTTTTCTATGTGTATCGGATAAATATGTACAGGGAACAGGGTTACGAAGAGATGGTAGAGGGAAAGAATGGTAGAGAGGGGCAGAGGAAGAGGGGGGGCAGGGTTTTGGGCGGTCTCTGTGAGTAAGTCGGAACCTCAGGACACAGAATCTGATGGGTGCATGGATCATGTGGGTGTGATATCCGAGTTCTAAGTCGACACCGTTGCCACTTGGCTTCTGGCGAGAAAGCTCTCAGCATGTGGCTCAATATTTGAGATTAGGAGTTAAGACAATTGCAGAAGTGTGGCTTAGAATTTGAAATGAGGAGTTGAAGATTTACAGTTTAAGGTATCAGGGTTCCTGAAATACCTCCACTTGGCTTCTGACGGGGAAGCTCTCAATGTCACGGTAGTAGTCTGCAATGAAGTCGACCATTCGATGGGCATGGGCGCGAAACTCCTCCACGTCCAGGGGCTTTGTAAGCACGCCACCTGGCGATGCTTCGTTGACTGAGCCCATGGGTGGGTTGGAGATGCTGCACTCAGTTTTCCAGCTGACGGCTGGAAACCAGGTTGTATCAGATTAGGAGAGGGCACGGGCTGCGAATTAATCTATGTAGGAAGCGAGGTCAAAGGGTTGACTACAGCAAGAAGTGCAATGTGAAAGCAGTATTCTAGAAACTGCAGTCAAAAGGGTGTGACACAGCTGGTGAAATTCATGTGAGGAAGTAAGAACCTCAAAGCACTCACTTCCTGTCTGTCATTCACTATTCATATTAAAGGAGTATGTCGTATGATGTTTTCTCTGATCACTCCCTGTTGAAATTAACGACTACTTCTTGAGCCTTTATAAGCGATATTGTCGCCAATACGAGGGAAATGACTACTTGCACGGTCTACGATAGCCTCCCACAATTGACAAGGAACTATTATACGAAGGTATTCAAAGCTCTGCATCAAAAACTTTACGTAGTGAAGAAAAACATGGCTCACTTCTTTCAACTGGAGTAAAAAGGAAGCGACGTGTCATTCCGTAGTAAGGAGCTGACGCCTTATTGACCGTAGCTGTCAAAGCAACTGCCATGGTCATTGACATCTTTCTGTTGAACCGCAGTGAACAGCGTGTCCGAGGAGCAGCTCACTGTCGACTGCTGCGACTCTTCTCGATGGCCGTCGAGCACTCTCGACCACTCTCGACGGCAGCTCAAGTGCCCTCCTCGAGAGTGCTCGAGGGCTCGCCTTCTTGTCGAGCAGGTGGTCAACGTCGCAACCTTCGTATGCCATTTGCCATTAATCAATGCTTCTTACCTAAGCCAGACCAGTCAACAACATTCGCCGTAGAAAAAGCATAGGCCACCGACGTACGGACGTTGTATGAAAATTGTCTCGATAACTTGGTCACCGTCATGTTTTAACAGATCGGAGCCAGTGGGAACAAGTGGGAAGCCAAAGCCACGACAAGCTTTAAAGTTTTTCAAATAAAAGTGAACCCTGTCAACCTTCAATGAAATCATGTCATGAAGGAGCGCTTGAAGAGACAATTTTTATCAATGAGACAGAAGAACGATATACTGTAAGCAGCATAGTTTCCCCCGCTTATATTTTTCTCAGACTACACAGTGACGTACCTAGCTCGAGCCAGATCGCAAGACTCGCCCAGGCTGGACGGAAGTCCCGTTTGTCGGAATAATCTGCGCGTTAACAAGATCGACAGCTTTTAAACGCCATGCAAGAACACGAAGAAAACCAGGAAGATTCTCAGGATAGGTCGGGAGAGGTTTTGAGAGGAGAGAATAATGATGCACATGTGAAAGACGTTGTTCCTGGAGCTGATGATGACGTTGAAGAATCGAATGCTGCTGATACATTCGGCTCCAAAGTTGCCACCATGATGAATGCTATACTTCAGGAGACCCAAACATCTCTCGAATTCCTCCTGCCAAGTATAAGGTGGTCACCTCAGACCATCATACATAGCATTTCAATTCCCATTAATCTGTTCACCTCTGCATGAGCTCTGCTTTCAGGCTTGTGCATGCATATGTTTCAAATTCTACTGCCCGTCTTAAGTGGGCTGTTACACCCCTCATATCTGCTCACAGTGCAAGCGTCAGCACTCCTTACATTGTCCGAGGACGATCAAGAGTAGCAATTAAAAAGGTTATGCTGGGACAGCAGGCAGAGTTGTGATGCCACAACTAGTTGCATATGTTTTCTGACAGCAGGAATTTTATGTTGGCCTTCTTTAAGCAGCACAAAGAAATATTATGCAGCTCAATCTTGGTCTCATGATACTGGTTGCTTGAATATCAGAAGAAACAGTTAAAATTGCATTTGAATAAGTCATGTTGATTGACTTGCATGTGACTTGCATGTGCAGTGAAGTTGAAAGCAATGCCCTTGACATCAGTGAAGATTTGGTCCGTACGCGTGAGCTTGCTCTTCAGCGGAAAAAGATGCTCGAGGAAGAAAGGGATCGAGTGCAAGAAGCTGCCAAGCAAGTGCTGGACGTCCTTCTCAACTTCCAGGCATAACTTTGTTGAGCAAAGCTGGTGATTCTACAAAGCTCGACAATTGTATGTCTTAAGAAAGTTGTCAGTGCGATCCAACTTTTTGATGAGATTGCGACTTGGTTGAAACTCTCATCCAATTTCACATGATCCCTGTATGATACTCTACTTACCTTGAGATCCAATAAGCGGAACAAGCCCCAAGACTAAGCATATGATTATTTGGACACGCGCATGATGCTGGCATTAATCATGGATATTCATTGTAGATGCAGATGGTTCTGGTACAAACAGGACTCCTACAGTGAGGCGACAACGTTCCTTGACAGCCAATACTTTGTGACATTTTAATGTAGATGCTTGACAAATGAGTACTATAGGGGAATAAATGCCAGTCTCAATGATCTCTCTCATCGGCAATCTCATACATGTTAAATACTTCAAAAACGCTTTAGTGCTGCCACCGTAATTCATGAGGAAAATATTAAAGTTGAGGCAATTTTAGAAGACTGAGAAATTAACATTTAAGGAATCTTTTGTATTCATGATCAAAGTACAAGCAGGCCCACGCTGACGATGAACTGACCCAATAGGGCTTGTTCTCACTACATCTACACTTGCTATCTGTCTGCAACATAATCAAAGTCACATGATGACGAAAAGCTTACAATTTTGTTAATAGTACAGGTATTGCACCTACAACTGCAATCAATTGTGGTGTTCCAGATACACTAGGCCTTTGCCTTCAACAGATCACTCAGCTGGTTGGCGTAGAAATCGGGTTTGATTTGGTTCTCAGGGTCCTGCAGAGTCTCCAAAGTGGTCACACCTGGCACCAGGAAGATGTACAGAATATTGCTTGTCAGTGCCATGAAGGTGCAAATAAGGATGCTTCCTGCACTAGCAAATAAGTACATGTATCATGTGCTAACATCCTTGATGTGCGGGTGCCACTCACATAAGGCAGTTACATGTCGTCCTCTATGCCAACCCTCTATTTAGAGAAAGAACTCATCCCGCATGAATACTGAACGCAGTCTCCTGTATGCTTGTGTGTGTGTGTGGGCACGCGCGCAAGTAATGAGTTGTACACCAAACATCATATAATTTACATCTTTATGACGCAATTGCTAATGTATGTGGCTGTGAACGCAACTTGCCTATCTACGCATTGTTTTCTCAAGCTCTCACGTATAAAGGCGTACCTCAGCAAAGATACATGTGTCAGGTGTCTGTGCATACATGCGTCTCAACATCTCCCTGTCTAGAAGAAATCTTCATATGTAATCTTCACATAGAATCCGAAATACACTAGAATTTGAGGACGGAGGGCTCACACTACACACACCATCATCACTCCTATCCGGTGCCTTAAGACGTTGCAGGATAGGACAAATCTACTGATGGAACGTACTTAAGAGAGAACTAGCTGAAGCAGAATCAGCTGTTCATCGTCAAATAACCAGGAATGAAGTTTGAGAGAATTGGTCACGCCACTTGTTTGAGAGGAACAAGATCCACGAAAATGAAGTGGCATTTCTGACCAACACATGGGCTGGGGCAAGCCAAGAGGTTCTTCAGACTGACTTCGACTGAAATCTTCATTAAGTAGGTCATTCAAATCTGATGGGAGAAGGAGACACATGCATTCACAGTAGCACTTGATGAAACACAGCATCTCTACACATTCCAGTGTGTCATGCGTAGGCCCCTTGACCAGTCACTACACACACTCCTCAAAAAACTTCCAAGGTAAGCAATTGCGAGGAAGGAGGCTGAATGATAGGAGGTGGAAAATGAGAAGTGAAGGAACATAAAGGAGCAGAGGCACAGCAAGAGACAGCAGAGGCACAGCAGAGGCACAGCCAGAAGCTTCAGGGGTTGGGAGGGACTGCTCCCCACACTTTTCGCAACGTTCATCAGAGAAGGAGCCACGCGCAAAGATTTTCACACACGGTCGAGTTCTGTAGTTCAGAGACCCTGCTGAGGTTTGTGCTCCCAGAGTTTGAATATTCAGCTTTCCTCTGATTGTCGCAAGCCTCGAGACACCTCGAGCTAAACCCCCACAAGCGTGTCGGCACCGCTGTTGCTGCTTCTTTTCCTTCTACTCCTTATTTCATTCACTCATTCACTCGTCTCGTTCCTCTAAGACAAGAAAAACACTGCGTACGATACTCATTCTTTCAAGTTCGTTGCAACATCATTTTCAAGTCGGGGAAGAGGGGGATACGAGATAAATAAAGCGGGGAATGCCGGGAACGCAAAGAATGGGGGGAATACAGAGAATGTGGGGCACACAGGATGGAGAGGGGGGGCGGTGGTGGCACACACCGGAGAGTACGAGAAGTGTGCGGCAGCCGCCGTTCTGCCCGAACAGGATGTCGGTGTCGAGGCGGTCCCCCACCATGCAGATCTGCGACTTGCTGATCTGGAACCTGCTCCGTCCAGCGCACAGGTTATAACACAAAAAAGGGAATCAGAGGGAGCTGCGAGAGGCCACGATTAGGAACGCAGAGTTCTCATGTACACTTATATGTACACATACATATACACATGTATATATATATGTATACATTATCTTATGTCTACATACATCTGATTGTATTTAGCTATACATACATATATACATACATACATACATACATACATATATAGACACATATATATATATATATATAGAGAGAGAGAGAGAGAGAGAGAGAGAGAGAGAGAGAGAGAGAGAGAGAGAGAGAGAGAGAGAGAGCGAGAGAGA
>WELA01008529.1:168268-179547 GCA_009602735.1 Mesotaenium endlicherianum | reverse complement strand
CCCCCCCCCGAGCCCCCGGAAAATAACCTCTTGTCCTTATCAAAATCAGCTCTTTGCAAATAGATAGCAAGCTCGGCACTGCATGGCACCCGAGAGCTCAGCACCTGCCAGCTCAGCACGCGACAGCTCAGCACCCCTCACCTGCTTGGAGGCGTCGGTGAGCTTCTTTGCGAACTTGGAGTAGCCCATGTTCTTCTTGCCAGAGGCCTCCTGCATGCACGCCGCCACGCCTGCCGCCGCAAACTGCAGGGGGGAACGCACGCACGCAAACGCACACGCCCACACACACGCGCACAAACATGCGCATGCGCACGTGGCAGCGCGTCAGCAGAAGCGTGCCAGCTGGCAGTGCGAGCAGCAAGCGCTGGGCTGCAGGCGCGTCACTGACGAGAAGACAGAAATGAAAAAGGGGGGGCTTCTTCCGAGTCCACCCGATTTCCCCAGCTGGCAACCGGCACGCCGTCCGCACTATGCCTCTTTGAATTGGTTTTTTTGGGCCATTTTTTTTTGTTTTATTTTCTTTATGTTCTGTTTTGCTTTGTTTTGGTTCTTTTTGAAGGTCCAAGGTCCCACAGTTGGAGGAAGGGGGTAGAGAGAGTCACGCAAGGCACTCCACCATTCGACCCTCTCATTGAAATTTTGGGCCCCTAGCATGCATGAGCGGGGGAGTGCCTGTGGGGCACGCTTTCTGCATGGTCATATCTGAGGGGCCAGCAGACAGCATAATTTTTGTGCGCGCGCGCGCGTGCATGTGTGTGTGTATGTGTGTGTCTGCGCGCGTGTGTGTACGTGTCCTGCGTGCGCGCGTGTGCGTGTGCGTGTGCGTGTGTGTGTTTGTAAGCCTGTGTGTAAGGCCAGGTTAGAAGTACTCTGGCGAGACAGAGCTTTTGTCAGTGCGTTGGTGTCTATGTGTTAGTGTGTGTGCGTGTGTGGTAGTGTGTGTGTTAGTGTATGTGCGTGTCTGGTAGTGTGTGTGTTAGTGTGTGCGTGTGTGTGCGTGTGTGGTTAGTGTGTGGGCGTGTGTGGTTAGTGTGCGTGCATGTGTGTGCGCGTGTGTGTTAGTGTGTGTGCGTGTGTGTGTACACGCATGGGGCCAGGCTAAAGTAGAGGTCAAGCCAGCTGACAGATCTTGTGGGTGTGCAGATGTTTGCATGGACTGAATGAATGAAAGGTAAGCCCCAACCCTGCACGACATAAAGCCCAAACCCCCGGTGTGTCCCCCTCCCCTTCTTGTATTGCACCCATGTTAAGTGTCTCATCCAAAAATAGCTTCTTTTTAGGCCGAGCAGCACAGATCTCCGCACGTTAGAAAGTGATCAATTGCGAGTTTCCCAGCTGTAGGCTTTACATGAAACAGAAACGAATGTCCACAATTATAGTTTTCATAATTTGAGAGAAAACGCCAGTTCCATCAACTTCCGCGCAAAGGCTAATAACGATGACAAAAATTAGGATAAGAGTTATTTGGGCTGACCTGGATGGCGAGCCCATTGAGCAGCCAGCTGTCCGTCCACGGGAACAAGATCTGAGCTGCCATTCTACCCGGCCTTTCCTCTACGTGTGCCCACGATCAAATATGATACCACACCTAACAAATCCCAACAAATAAGGATGCTGCTGGAGCTGGCGCTAGCGCTGGGATCGACTGCTTCTTGTCTCACTATGCCGGAGAGAGTAGTTCACTGACACTTTCCTTATTCTGGCGGACAATCACGTCAATTTCTCCCCATGTACACACACCTCACTCTGATTGCTTGTGATAGTCCTGCTTTTCAATCGACGCCGAGCTTTTCTGAAGATTTATCTGTCTACACACGCTCTCCGAGTAGACGTATTAGCTCGGTCTAAAGTTGCATGAATAGATCGACAAGGAGAGCCTAAATAATACAGGTGTGTGACAAGCAGATTGGGGACACCCAGCCTCGAGAGCGCTCCTACAGCTACGTCTCACCATGCTGATTGGTCACGCTGCGGCAAAATATAAGGCGTGGCCTGCCGTGGCCTACATCCTACGCGCCTTATTCTGCAATGATGGGAGCTTGTGGGAGCTCGTGAGCTCGTGAAATAGCAGAACTGGCGACCAGCAGTGCCCAGCGCTGCTCCGATCTGCTCTGATCTGGACGTGTGGGCTCCGGTAATGAGAGGTCCCTCGTTCGACTACGTAGTGCGACGTAGTGCCCTTTAAAGCCGTTCCAGTTGAACGCGTGCTACTTGCACGCACCAAAGTGTACCAAAGCGCGATGTATGCTTCTTCGTACACTTCGACAGGCGTTGGACCTCGAACATCGTGACGTCAGTCGTGTACGGCTTCAACGCGTACTCGATACTAGACAAGTTGGTAATAACTTCGTATGGTACACAGTAGCATGGTGGTCAGTGGTACTTTAGAGTTCTAGTAGGCTTTGAAAACAGTTGAAAATGTTGAGCTTGGTGGCGCTTTGTCAACCGTTGAAAAATGTGGATTACCGAAAGAAGCTGGAAAGAAGACTCGAGTAAAATATAACGTCATATCACGTCATATCGTCCTTGCTGAACACTTCGTCATGCTGCGTATAGGATTGCGTTAATTTTTGCCAGTCGATGCTAAATCGACGGCTATTGTTCCGTCTGTCAACGTCAAACATTTCTCGTGAAGCAAATGGCACCCGTATGAGAGATTAAGTGGGCGGGAACATACAGGACCAATAGTCCTGTCCTGAGCCTCGACTTTGCACAACAAGGTGAGTGCCTGCAAGCTAGCGACCACGGCACAACATGCAGTCAATGTCAATGTAAAGAACGTGTAGGAGATTGCCACAGCTGGAGAGAAAAAGCGATAAAACTTGGGCAACACTATCGATAATTCTGTTGACGACTCTGATGTGCACCCAAACTTTCCGTGTTTTCACCAATACCCTCATTTGGAAGTTCCTCAGAGTCACCCAACTTTGACTCCATTCTTCATCGATACTAATACACGTCTCACGGGGTTGCCTGTTCTTCTTTGAAGCATTCAAGCTCGTCATAATATAAGTGTAATTCACAATTTAGAAGGCTGATTTGTGGTTCCCAAAGAGGATGTTGAGGCAGAAGGGTAACTTGTTCTATCAGCAGGGTCTAAATGAGGCATTATCGCCTGCTCTTCGTGAATGCAAGCTTCAAGAGGCAACTCGTCTGTACAGACAAGCCCTGATAGAGTGCGATGGAAACGCTCGCGAACAGGCTTCTTGTTACAAGAACTTGGCGATACTATTTGGGAGGCGTTGTGAAATTATGATGAAGAAGGCTTCAAAAATGGAGTGTCTCTTGGAGGAGGATCAAGGCCTCTTCCAATACAACCTCATGCAGGCCTTCTCTGCAATGATTTCTGCCATTACTTTAGGGAAAAGTGCTCAATCTGACGATTGGATTCATGACCTACAGGATAAGATGGCTGACTACCTCACGAAAAGCAGACACTTCATAGTGAAGTTTAAGAGGGCGTTGTTTGAACAGTGCATTCGCAAAATGTGTTCGTTTTCCCAGACAATGCTGTCCTTTTCGCCTTTAAGTACGGCCATGGCTGCCGCAGCAGGGCATGTCAACCTTCAGTTGGCAAGCATCACCTTTCACAAGTGCCTGCCTTTGTACGAGAAGTCCTCCAACTCCAACCTGCCGCCAGATGGAGCCACCCAAGACATTTTCTCCATGAAACGCCACCTGTACGACTGCTACACACCACTCACAAGGGCAGAGCAGTTTGCCAGCAAGGCAGGAGGGGAGTTTCTCGCCAAGGAGATTGATGACCTCAGCAGCCAAGTATACCTGTACATGTGCATTTCCGATTCGCACCAGGCAAGGGCGGAGGGGCAGCGCTTGCTAGAGAGGGCGGTCCAAGACAGTGAGGTGCTGGATATGGACACCGTGTGGCTTGCGCTAGACAAGTTCAAGGAGTCTGCCGTTGTCACTAAAGAGAGGGACAGAGAGTCTGAGGGGCTGGCTCTGACGGAGGTGGCAAGAGTTTATGCGAAGGTGCTGCGGCTGGTTGACACTGGGCACAAGTACTACAACCTTGCCCTGCAGGTGGGCAGGCAGCCTGACACCTGTGCATGGCCTTCCTAGTCACCTATCATGCATGTGCTATAGAAGTGAGCATGAGCTTCTGTTTACTCCAAGATGCTGTATGTATATATATGTGTACACATATATATGTATATATGTGTACACATATATATGTATATGTGTGTGTTTTAATTATATGCCCGAATTTCCCAAGGAATCTTATGAACACACTCCTTTGTTCATACTAAGTCTTGAAGCATCGGGGCGCAGTATAAAAATACACAATGCCAAATCATGGATGATCAAAATTAAAGTGTGCTCTTCAGATGCATGTGCCAGGCTCGATTGCTTCCTCACAAAATATGGCTCCTCAACAATTTTGCCCCTCTAGCTTTGACGCACGTGCGTGTGCGTGTTGCGTGCGTGTTGAGTTGCATGCGCGTGTGCGTGTGCCTGCGTGCGTGCACGTGACGTGTGCGTGCGCGTGTGCATGTTGCGTGCGCAGCTCGGCGAGTGCGTGAAGGAGATTCGGCCGAACGTGGCGCTGGAGGCGTGGTACAAGGAATGCGCTGATTCAGTGGCGGAGTACGTAGAGCGCAAGAAGGCGGAGGACCTGGAGAAGATGCGCGCTCCCCTGCTGGAGGAGCTCAAGGAGGTCCTGGAGGAGCTGCGGGAGAAGTCGTACGAGAGCGCCGAGAGCTTTCTGAAGCACGTCTACAAGGAGCACCCGCCGAAGTATGAAGGCCACCAGATGGGCGAGATTGGGAAAGGGAAGACGAGGGGGGCGCTGCGGACGGCGATCCTGCACTACCACCCGGACAAGAACGGCGCGCGCGCGTGCGGCGCCAAGTGGCACGTGCTGTGCGAGGAGATCACCAAGCGGCTGAACGTCAAGTACGAGTACTACAAGGAGGTCTGAAGAGGGCAACTCCGAGGGGCTGAGACGGACCCTGCTGGTGCCACCTGGCAGTCAACTCGCTGCTTTGGGCTTCAGCAAGGTCTGGGCGCAGCTCTGGGGCCTCAGGGAGGCCCAGCTGCTGCCACCTGGCGGCCAGCTTGCTGCTCTGGCAGGACCGGTTTAGAGTATGCACACAGTTGGCGGCTTCGTGGGAGTTGCGACAGGGCCGAGAAAGGCTTGCTGCCACTTCTGCTGCTGCTGCTGCAAGTCTGAAAAGGACCTCAAGACTCTCTGGTTGCTGGCAAAGGACCTGTCTTTTGTTTCAAACATGCTCATCTGCTTGCCTGTAGTTGGAGCCGGGCTTTTATCTGCAAGGATTGTAGGTACCTGCACCCGGTGCCTGACACGTGTAGTGTGTACACTTGTAGTGTATATGAGGGTACGTCAGCAACCAATGATGTATACTAGATTGACTTCATAGACCCATATGTAGTGTGAATGTTGAAGGTCTCTAGGTGAGATTTGCTCGGTTTTTTTTCCTTGCGTGAAAGAAGTAGAGTCCCCGCTTCCTGTCCTATGCCCCCCCCCCCTCCAAAGACATTCTCCTGTGTAATCATGTTGTGATCATACATACATACTCCTTAGAGTGCGGTGTATATACAGACCTCAGTATAGAAAAGAAAAAAGTGAAAAGAGGTCATTAGATCGAAAGAAGCTGCTGATTGAAAGGGAAGCCTGTGCACCTGACAGCTGGCGCCTTGTGCTTATATCTTATCGGTTGACTCTGGACCACCCTTAGGTGGGGGCTGTTCATTTCGTCGAGGAGCTATATATTTTGTAATATTGTATTTACTTAGTAGATGTTATGTCTTGCAGCTTCTCATGATTATGTTCTCACAATTGTATATAGTGAACAGTCGTTTTCAGCCCACTTGATATAGTAAGCTAGCTTGCAAGTTTTGTGGATGGGCCGACAGGTCTCTGATGTGGCAAGTATAGAGAGGATGCAGGTGATGGCAGTACGCACAATGGAGATGAACTTAGTTTTAGTGAGGATTGTAATTACGTATTGTTCAAGGTCTCTGGGGGACACGGGCGCATGCCTTGCATATGGCGCTGCATGAAACTTGGAAGTAATTTACCTGGATGTCGACATTTTGAAATTAACCTTTTTTCCTCACATGCCAGGGATGCCATGCACATGCTGATTAGGACCATACAAATACATGAATGTACCACACTCGAGTTGGACTGACTAAAAAAGTAAAAAAAGGTTGACAATTGGTGGTGGTGGTGGAGAGAGATGAGCACCACGCCCTCCTCATATGTAGGCTAACACGTAGTTGAAGCAACTATTACCCAAAAACATTCCAACTTGTGACATCACAGCAGATATTGTAATTAACTTTTTCTGACCGATTATTATCACTGGTGAACTTTTGCGAGGTATACATACTCGGCTACACGCTAATCAGGGCTGAAGCAGACTGCTGTGATTCTTCATAGTTATAAAAGTGATTCATGAAATTTTCAGGCTACCTTCCCCTTCATCTACAAGTTTTTTGGCTGCCCGGCTTTCCCGTTCACTTTGAAATCGCCAAAATGCGGCCAACAAGCTGCCAACGACTGAGTGGCAAAGCGAGGAGGCGGCGCACGGGGCCGCAATCAGCGGATCGGAAAAATGCTGAGTGGCCAACACGACGCCCAGGACCGAATTCTGGCCACCAAGACAAAGCAAAGCAAGACAAAGCAAAGCAATCGATGAGAAAACGTCATACATAGGGCCATTTCTCATACTGCGAAACTTAAGTGTAGCTTGCATGCATGCACACTGCAGCATTCCGCGTCTGTAACTCGTGAGCCAACAGTGCCAAATTGTTTCTATACAGAACACAAGGCCACAAGGCCACAAGGCCACATTATTGACATATAGTACGATATAAACCGCGGAGGATGATCCAAGGGCTACTATTATTAAGGTCTATATGATCCAAGTGCAGTTCATAAGATGGTCGCTGACGTGAGATTTCTTCGACTTCGACACGATGCCTGAGAATGCAGCTATGCAAGAGAGAAGTAAGTGAAGGGTATCAAGTAGCGGATTTGATCATCGATTAGGAAACAGAGNTGAGGGGGGAAGGGGGTATGGGGAGGAAGGTTAGCTTCTTGGAAGTGAACGACGGAGAATAAGGAGCAGCAAATACTCAAACACAGAGTAAAGAACGCACGAGCACCAGCACCCACAGGGAGACGTGTCCCGCAAGACACGGGAGTCACTCGCGCCGCTCACCTGCATGCCGACTTCGATTGAGATCGTCCGCGAGGTCGGGGGGTCGAACCCCAGAATCCTTGACATCAGGAACCCCAGCGCGAAACCCCCGCCGTGGAGGCACAGGACGGCAAACGCCAAGCTGCCACCTGTCACGCGGATGGCGGCGGCGTTGCTGGCGATGGCAGAGCCTACCATCGCGGCGACCGTGAGCACGGCCACCAGAGGAGCAACGATGGAAATTTTCTTCACTGCCCGGGGGAAGTAGTGGGCGGCCGCCACGCCCGTGACAACTGGCAGGAGGACGACCTGCCAGCCGGGCCGCGCGAGGGTCCAGGGGCACAGAGGCACATAAGGAGTGTTTGATGGTCATTTTTTTTCTCTTGTTTTTTATTTACGTGTATGAACACAACTTATGATGCTTTTACTACAGCGATGTTAACTTCAGAACATAGAATGGGCAAGAACCTGAGCACGATACTCTAAACAAAGAAAGTGATGTCCGCACTTTTACAGATTTCCCAAAAACGAGGGCCTACTTTCTTCCACTACACACGCGCTTGAAGGCTTTATGGCTGTCTTAAGCGAGTAGAGCATGATTCACAAAAAGATTGCTGCTAATGATAGCAATCATATACGCACATATAACCACGTACACATTTACCTATATATACACACACACATATATAAAACATACACACATTCCTCGTTCGAGAGGAGCGGCTAAATAAACAGAAGAAGATAATAAAAAAGGGATATTTGCAAGGATCACCATTTTGAATGCCAGGACCACGCACAGCAGAACACCAATTCTAATTACTAACAAGTGTGTTCATGGGTGGATGGGTAAGGACAAGAGGTCAATATGCAGAAACGGAAAGAAGGAGAACATAGCCCCCTAACCTCATTAAACCTCATCAAGCGGCTGATGCGAAGTCCCTGCCCTTCACCCTAACCCTAAAACTCTAAGAGCCCCAAGAGCCCAACGTCCGGTGCAAACATTCAGCCTTGAACCCTAAACCCTGTCCACAAACCTAAACGTATGAGACCTAGCCTTGTGGTGTCCTCGGCAGGCAGGGGGCAGGGGGGCAAGGGGGGAGAACCTGGACGGTGGAGAGGAAGAGCGCGGCGCCGTCCACGGGCACCAGCTGGCCCGCCAGCGAGGCGGTCAGAACAGGTGTCATCACCTGGGTGGACGGGGGGACGGGGAGAGCATCCGGCGGGACGCCACACGCACGCACCATGCGCGCAGACATACATAAGTAGAGTACAAAAACAAGTAGGAATACAAGAAACAAGTCGGAAGACAAAAATTTAAAATACAATGCACACATACACATATATGGATGTCGGGTTGTACGCGAAATATATGCTGTCGTGTGAAAGTTCCACGAGCCAACTGGATGTAACTGTTTGAACTGAAATTCAAATTTATCCGACATTGTCCCATTGCTTTATGCAATATTTTACGATTTTTTTCGATCAAGAAAGGCAGGAGGCCCGGCAGCCATCGACGATCGCTGGGTGCCGCTACGCCATGACACAGCACACAGAGAACGCTGGAGATGTCAGAACACGGAAAGTAAGTGGTAGTAACATAGAGAGAAGAGTCAGGCAGAGAAGACTTTTGCTCAGATGCAGGCTCGACTCCCACTCAGATTTCAGTTCCCTCAGAGGGGAAGACGGTCGTGCGCTGTTGTGCGCGCGAATTCAAAATTCAGAACACAGGTGGCGTATGATGGGCCGCGGGGGGGCCCGCCGGAAGCGCTCACCACGGCCAATAGCGTGCTGGCAGCTGTCATGAGCACCGACAGCGCCACGTTGCCCCTGCTTGCAACTCTCCGCCCACCCGCCCCCCCGCACACACGCCCGCCCGCCCGCTGCAATTGAAAGAGTTAAGCTTATTCCAATTCTTCCAATGAGACGCCAGCGGCCTCTTACTGTCGGAGCTACATAACGCACGCATGAGCATATGTACACACAAAGACAGACATACACACACACACGGACACACTCTCACACACAAACATACACACATGCACATACACGCACACAAAAACATGCACATCACCCATGCACGCACGCACAGGCGTGCACGCGCATGCACATACACGCATATGAACGTGCGCAGACACGCAGACAGACACACACACACACACACACACACACATATGAACACACACACGCGCGCGCATGTGCACGCACCTATGTACGCACAAGCACGCACACATTCATACAAAAACACACGTAAACACACGCATGCACACACACACACACACACACACATACATGTGACCATGTACGCACACATGCACGCACACACACGCACACACACACACACAGACAAGCATGCGGGTACGCGCACACGCACGCACAAATGCACACATACTCACACAAACACACACGCGCACATGCACACTCACACCCACACCCACACACACGTACACCCAGGCACAAACGCACACACACACACAATGTATCGAGCAGCACAGAGAAGAAGAAGCTGGAGGGCGATCCCACATCGAGCTGACCTGGCAAGGTACGTCACGATGTTGCTCGCCGTGCCTGCCCCGCCGCCACATCGCCGCATGCCATTGGTCCACACAGGTCCAGCCTCAGTCGCAATCGCAATCACAATCGGGGTCCGACTCAAAAAACGCACGACTCTAGCACGGACGCGGGCCCCCCCTGGGGGCCTGTCGAGACTATCAGATAAGAGCACTTTCGGATGAGAGCACTATCAGATGCTCTGCTCCACGTGGCGCTTTCCAATCGCAGCGGGGCTTTTTGCCAGCACATGCTCATTGTGGGGAGAGAAAAAAATCAGACGAGGTGAGATCGCAAGCCCAACCAGTAAATGTGTGCAATTACTCTAGACACAATTATACACGCGCGCATGCGTATCAAGGACCAGCGTCGTGGGCCGCGCAGCAGATGCTCACAAGACGTACAGGTTGACGACGCACAACACTCCGAGCAATGACATTCCGGGAGATGTCGCACACGCAGTGTGTGCGCGCGTGCGTATATGTGTGTGTGTGTCTGTGTGCGTGTGTGTGCGCGCGCAATATCTCAACCTCCGGGCAGCAGGTGCCCAAGTTGATGTGCGCGCATGCATGTGTATGTGTGCGTGCGTGCGTGCTTGTGTGCGTGTGCGCGTGTTATGTGCAAGCGTGCGTGGGTGTGCGTGTCCTTGCGTGTGCGCGTGCGCGTGCCACTCACCCCCGGGGCAGCAGGCGACCAGGATGATCCCAAGGGCGTACGGCTTTGACAACTGGTGGGTGGCGGCAATTAACGCGCCCAGCAGGGGCATCACCTGCAAACGACGCAAAGATCACGAGAGTGTTGTACTGCAATATAAATATTTGGTAAAAAGTGATAATATATGGTGCATGTACGGTAATGCGTCTGCTGTGCACGGACGGATGTAAGCGCACAAACAAATTCTTGCTCATAGAGAGGCGTAATGCATATATGAATGTAGGCAGCTACCTGCAGCCGTCGCATATATACGAAACAAAATTATACAAACGTGCACACATGCGCATATTATATACAACGTTGTAATGTTATAATGTTGTTATGATGTAATAATGTTGCAAATTGGATACACCTTGCACAATACAAAGTTGCCGTCACAGCACGCGCCTAACAAAGTCAACGGCAGTATGTGAACCAGGCTTAAAGCCTCCAGAGTTATTTAGAAGAAGAGAAAAAAAAGATTACGCAGGCACAAGACGGACGGCGACAGCGACAGTGACAGTGACAGCTGGCGCAATCAGGGGGTGAGCGCGAGGGCGGGGACGGCCCCTGCCGCATGTGGCCCTCGTTCAAACCAGTTCAGACAGCAGGCCCTCACATATGTGAGTGCGCACATCCATGCATGCGAACGTGACATCCTGACACTCCGACATGTACTGACATACGCGCGCGTGCAGAATCACTCATATGCGTGTAGTGCCCACGTGTCGGCACGCACATGCGTGGCCTACCACATCAGCAAGTAGGTGCGTGACAGGTGACACCGGGTAGGGACAGGAGCTTATTCAGGGAAAGTGTTTTTTTTTTTGTTGTTGTTGTTGTTGGGGAGGG
>WELA01008529.1:125300-137987 GCA_009602735.1 Mesotaenium endlicherianum | reverse complement strand
GGGGGGGGGGGGGGAGGTGGCACTGGGGAATCAGCCAGACAGACGCAAATCCTAACCCTGGACTGTTCTGGCAACCAACCCCTTAGCCCAATCGTCTCGTCTAGTCCTGAGAGGCAGAGGAGGAGGAGAAAGCTACTTGCAGGACCGGCAGGGGGCTATTTGCCCGATGTGGGTGTGCGTGAGAAGGAAGCAAATCAGATCCCGCTCGCCTCACCCCACCTTACCTGGCTTCCAACACCTGAGCCCAAAAAACCAATACGCTTACACCTGACGACTACAACTAGAGGACCTCCATCTCAACCCCTAACCCTTAATTTGACACTAACCCGAATCCCAACCCCAAGCCCAACCCCAGCCCCAACCCCAGCCCCAAACCATTCCTTATTCTGTACAGTGGCCTGTTTTACCTCACCCCGCTTGGAGCTGAGTTGCCAGCACAATCCCATTCATCACGATGTACCCCCCGGGAGGAGGAGGAAGGAAGGGGGGGCGTATGCGAAGATGGAAAAGCTCCTCAGATAGAATGGCTGCCGAGGGAGATCCCTCACCCGCAAGGCCTGAGCGCCGACATAATAGACTGGGCCATGCTGACATGCATGCGTGCAGATCTTAGTTGCTGCGTAGTGTGTGTGTGCGTGTGTGTGTGTGTGTGCGCGCGCGTGCGAATGTGTGCGTATGGCAAGACAAACACTTACACTTGCGAAAAAGGACTTGGCACCACAGAAGATGAGGAAGGTTTGAACCATATCGCAAACTGCCCCGTGGTCACCCCATGATACATTTCTAAAGAACACAATTTTCTGATTACTTTTTCCTGCATGTTGTACCTCTATTTCCTTCTTTTTTGTTATTGCCACAGTCGGCAACTAGAGAGAGCCAGCCGCAGTATAAAGAGAAAGACGGCAGACATTAAGCAAGTGCAACGTAATTCTGATAGGCGGAGTATGCAGGAGCCCAAAACCAACTACCATGTACTCACTCACACACACACACACACTCACATAGGTATATGTACACGTATATTTGTATGTATATATACATGTATATAGATGCACATAGACATATATATATATATATATATATATACATATTCTATCTTTCTTTCTTTTCATATCTATACAAACATATGTACACATATGTATATTCACTTGCGTGTTACGTACAACAAAGTTCTGCCCTTGAATTCTAAGCTGACCCCAAAGAAGTTTCAAGGGTTTAATCACAGCTACAACACCTTCAGAGGGCAGCTCCTTTCCATCTCAACCAGATATGCAAGCGGCCTACAACAGAGGATGTAGAGATTAAAGTGAATAGAGAAGCATGTCAGGAAAAGCTTCGACCCCTGGGAGGAGCTTTGAAAAAAGAGCCCATCCATCACATTTCCACACAAAAAAATCACAGTCGAGGTCATGAGGGGGAGCATAGCTAGAACATGGTTGACATGGTTCTTCTTTCAGAAAATTTTCAATACATCAATACGAGAAATAGAACAGAACAAGACTACATATCCAAACACCATGGAGATTATTGTCCAGTAGACCCAACAGGTAGTGTGCACGCGGCCACCCTTAACCACCTGCGTTGTTTGTGATAGCAGTGTTTAGTCATGAACACAAGATACATAATGAGGTCAGCACGAACCAATACCTGGACAGAGCACTGTTGCAAGCCACGCTTGAAGGCATTCAGGAAGTGGTTTGGATCACGCCCCTTGGATGCTGCCTTTGGTATACTCATTTGATCTTTAACTTGATCAAAATATGGGAAAAGCAAATGCGTTGTCCAAAAATAAGCACACCCAAGGTTCCTCGCTGAAATAAGTCCTGTGCACAACCTGAACCAGCTTTATAATGCCACTGATACCGTCCCCCCTCCAGTCACCTTATACTGAATGTTTTGGGGAATATTGTCGCAAATTCATCCCCACTCACGAGCCAAATGTTTCACTTGCAAGATCCCTGTGACATCTACGTATAAGGGAGCTGGATGACTATGTAAGAAGCAGAATGGCTGAAGATGTGTTCAATTGTTAAGATTCATCTACGAAGAAGCAAGTTGAATTTTCATGTCGATATGTCATTGCAGACACATCCTCGATTGATTTGTGAAAAATAAGATTCAAAACGTTTTAGATCGTTTAATAAGGAAATATTTTGTCCTCTTTCGGAGTTTTTTGTGTACGGATAATTGACGTGGTTCAAGAGGCAACGCACTTGTGATCGATCACTTGGAACACTTTGAGGAATGCAAGAAAGAGCTTGTGAGGAAACTGCTTGTGGCTTCAGTTCATGTTGCGTCCATGTGCAGGACATGAGTATTTAAATTTAGTTGCGTAACACCAATTATTGACGCGTGCATGAGAACGAGCTAGAAGGTGAAGGCAGGCTGACATTTGTTACAGCGGTCTGCATCATAGCTTCTTCTGATATAGAAGCTCCAAAAAGAGTCCGGTTCATTCAAGAAGAGATAGCACACTTGTATATCTTGAATTGATTCTATATTTCGCCCTCATTTTCGTTTCATATAGTGTTTGACTACGTAGTAGTGCAACTTTTAACGACCGAGAGCTTGCCAATCATTGGCTACAGGGCGCTGTGATTGGCGGGATGGCTTTAGCGACACTAAACCGGCCCTTATACGTGATCGACCGACTACTCAGCAGTTGCAAGAAGGAAGAGAAGGGTAAGCATTTGAAGGTATGCTCCGTCTGCAGACATTTCTCAATTCGTTTGCATTTCAGCTGAGGAACACATTGACAAACTTGGTTGACGCTATAGAGAGTATCATATTGCAACCATGTGATATGAAAATTATTTTAGCTCGTAAGCATCACGAACTCAGCAGCTGAAAAGGTAAAGCTTGAGAAGTTGCTGGCTGGGACCTTCGTTTTCGTTCATGCCTTCTGGCCGATCAAGAAACCATCACCAATAACGTTTTGTCCTCTTTCTTGTCCAGCCTTTACCGTGCCGGTCCCCCCTTCTTTTTTTGCATTGTCATTGCAGGAAGAAGGTGCCTTCTTGGTACATAATGTAGTGTTTTGTATATATAGGTGCTTCATATGCCGGAAAGGCTTTGGCCGTGATCCTGTTGCTCCTCGGTCACTAATAGACAATACATTATGTGATGAATCTGAGAGAGGGAGACTGGAAGGTGAGAGGAAAGGAAGAACACGTGGCGGAGAGGATGAAGGGGACAAGAAGGGGGGGAAGAGAGACTTTTATACTATGCTTGCGCACAAATTTAATACTGAATACATATATAATACTCTATATATATATATATATATATCAAGACTATATATATAGTCAATATATATATATGCATGTATCACGTATCATATGTGTTACATATACATACTTTCGATGCATTTTATCACGGAATGAAATCGAATTTCCCTGTCTCCATACAATTCTCTGTTCAACTCCTCGCACAGAGTGCAACGTGGAGCATTGTCTTTGTCATAGACTACTGCGCTCACATGCACTAAATTACTCTCTTTTTCTCTCCCTCTCACACACCACACGCACACATACACAGACACCCACACATAGGAGTGTTGTGCAGGAAGCACTCTTGGTCAACTGTGCATATGAGCCTTGAAGACTGAATGTGCCTGGGTGCACGTTTGAATACCTTGTCTGTTGATTTGAACAGGGCACATTCTTCGGTCAGGCTGTGCAAAGCACGCCAGGTGGCAGACATGTGTCAGCTCTAGCGAGGTCAAAGGTGGCAGGAGCGCGCGCGGACTGGAAAGAGGTAGTCTTCCAAGTCACCGCGTCAGCCATTCTTGTCCTGAAGCTGATTACAATTGCTCATCAAGAAGTCATAAAACAAGGATACCTGAAGCATTTCAACTGCTGCTTGGTTGTTTTTTTTTTTTTTTTTTTTTTTTTTGATGAAAACAGAGCGNTTTTTTTTTTTTTTTTTTCGAGTTCAAAAACAAAAAAAAACAAAAAAAACAAAAAAAACAGGGGATGGGAGATGGTTGTCAAAGGAGGTGCTTTAACAACCAGAGTGTCCACACAGGCAAAACTCTTTTTGGCTCTTGTGGCCAGCTCTTCCTCATATTGCCCTCTTGATTTCTCCCTCCCCTTGAAGGTGAAGGTGAACGTAAAGGTGCTGCTCCAGCTGTAGCGTCGTATTGATTCCTCTTTCTCTCCGTTTTTTAAAGCTTATAAAATTCTCTCATTTGTTCCTGCGTAATTTGTGATGCAGAACCTGTCCACATAAGTGCTTCCTTCTTTCATATAATTGCGCGCACGCCTCGCTGCCTGCCCTTTGGAGCCACTCCTACACGACAGCTAGCACCTTTCTATCCTGTTGGAAGCTTGCTCTGCTTGCTCTGCTTGCTCTGCTTGCTCTGCTTGCTCTGCTTGCTCTGCTTGCTCTGCTTGCTCTGCTTGCTCTGCTTGCTCTGCTTGCTCTGCTTGCTCTGCTTGCTCTGCTTGCTCTGCTTTGCTGGCAATCCCCTCCTGTTGCCGCCTCAGCATCGGCCTCTGGATCTTGACGCGCCAAGTCAGCTCGCTCTCGTTCACGACTTACAATGCACATCAGATGTAGTTAGGGTCACGTGTTAGATAAGCGTCAAACCCACAGTAAGCATCCCATGTATCTGACGTGTGCCTATGTTTATAAATGTATTATGTGCCTCATATGTAGTGAGCATCGCACACATTATAAGCATTGCCGTATTGTATACGTTACAGTAGGCTTCACACGAATACTACGCGTCACTCGTGTAATAACACAGAAAACAAAACGATTGCGTATGGAAGTGTTGAGTGGGGAGTCACTTACAATGCGCATTGTATCTGCTGATAGGCAGACACTAAGTGTTGCACACGTGCAAGCAGACGCACACACATGCATGCACAAACTGGCAATCAGCATGGGAGGAGAGGGTGCAGGCGCAGGGGCAGGCCAGCCGCGACAGAAAGTCAACGAAGGTAACAGGCGGGAAAGAGAGCAGAAAGGGCTACCAGGAGACTTTGTTTTTCTCTCAAACCGAATAACACACACTGAATCGCAGATCGGAACGCAGAGGTGACTCGCAGCGCGTTTGCTTAACCTCGATTTTTCATGCTTGCTTTCGTGGGGCGGGCCGCGGGGGCAAGCAGCTGGTGGGGGTGCTCATCTTCTCGGCAGCGCCCTTTGCGACGGTGAAAGCAATCGCAAACAGCTCTCTCGGAGAGCGCTTGCAGGCCAGGATGAATGAGTCCAAGGCAGAGGGGCAGGCCCGGGCAGCGGCCGCCGCCCAGGCTCAGGCTGCCGCCCGCCAACAGAGGTTCGTGCCCTGTGCTCGACGCAGCGCTCATGACTGTGATGAGGAAACCCGCTCTCGTCATATAATTAGTTTTCTTCTTTCTTCTTTTTTAGTGCATGAAACTCAGTACTTCCTGTAGCTTGCTCAAGTTGCACAGGTATCGGTTGTGATTGGTCCTCTGCAGGCCCTCACCTGCTGCCGGTGCTTGTGCTGTGGTCTACACCTGAGGTTAACACCTGCGGTCAACGCCCCGGGTCAAAGCGAGTCGTGGCGTCGCGGTCTGCTGGAAGTTAGCAGCCGAAGCCCGTCACTGCTCCTGGTCATCATCACTGATCTAGAAGTGGTCACAACAGAGTCAAGAGGGGTCAATGAGGGGTCAACAAGGGGTCGAATATGGGTCAACAAGACAAAATGTGCGGGACTGCAGCAGGCAATATAAGCCAAGCCGATGCTTGCACCATCATGTTTGTGAGCATTCGCATAAAGTTACGGTAGTTGCGTGCTTGTGCAGTGGGTGGTACGGGGACGATCGACCCAAGTGGCTGGGGCCAATCAGCTGGCAGTACCCCGGGTGGCTGGACGGGCGGGCGGCGGGCGACTATGGCTTTGACCCGCTGGCGCTGGCGCGCGACCCCGCTGCCTTTGCCGCCAACTACAAGTGAGTGCGTGTGCCTGTGTGCGTGCATATGTGCGTGTAAGTTTCTGTGTACGTGCGTGTGTGTGTGTAGGCGTGCGCGTGTATGAACAGGTGGCAAGCAGGTCTTGTGACACTTGCCGCCAACCAGATGGGTGTGTGTGTGTGTGTGTGTGTGTCTGGAAGTGCAAGGCGGGCGGGTATGGAGGGTGGGTGGGTGTGTGTGTGCTTTACTCTATGCGTGTGTGCGTGTGTGCGTGTGTGCGTGCGTGTATGCGTGAAGCTGCAACAGTGCTGCGCATGCATGCGCCTTCGCGCTCGTGGGGGGGGAGCAGCGCTGCACGGGACAGCGCTATACGTGTGAATCCGTTGCCGCAATCGAGTTCAAGGCCGCGGCTGCATTCCCAACGCCCGTGTGGCAGCACCCGCAGCTACGAGAAGATGGGGAACAGCACCACACGTGACAGTTTCAATAGCGTCGCACGACGCCCCTGTGGCAGCAGCACTTGCGGCCGCGAGATGGATTGGGAACAGCACCACGTATGACAATTCTATGCGTCGCATATGTCATGTTTGACGCGTAGCACTGTGCGGAGAACCACTTGCTTACAACTACTGAGAAGAAGGGCCGAAGGGCCGAGGGGCCGTGGGCTGTGGTCACACTGCGGCTTATGAGATTACACGGAACAGCACTGCATGTGACACTTTCGTATGTAGGAGTGCTGCTGGTAAAAGTAGAAAATACAAGTAAAAGATAGAAAACCCATGGCTGTGGTCACACTGCCACGTGGCGGCGGCGTGCGCAGCTACGAGATTCTGCACGCCAGGTGGGCCATGCTGGGAGCGCTGGGGGCCCTCATCCCGGAGCTCCTCGTGAGGGCGACGCCCGTCAGCTTCAGCGAGCCCGTGTGGTGGAACGTGGGCCTTGCCAAGCTCCAGGTAGGCGGGCGCCAGCTGGCTGCTGCCCTCCTTTCTCTCCCTGCACGTGCTGCTGCCTGCTTTGAGAGCATGCCTGTCTGAATTTTACTTTGTTGTGGAAACACAACTCCCAGTACATACTGAGACACACACACACACACACATACATGCACATACATGCACAGACATACACACACACACACACACACACACATACAAATTCTGACATCCACAGACGCCCATTTTGGTGAATAAATGAATACACATGTACATACAAATGTTGAAGCCTGTATATACCCATATATCTACAATTGTACATACCGACATATACTATTCATACATATTCATACCATCCAGCTGTCTTCCTTCGCTCTGTGTCTTCCTCCTCTCTACTTCCTCTCTCTGTCCACCCCAGCGCCCTCTTGTGTGTGTTGTCTCTGCGTCTCTGTGTGCGCGCCTCCGCTGTGTGGGTGTCCCTGTGCTGTGCCCCAACATAAGACCTTGTAAACGTACGCATGCACCCACAAATGGTGCGCATGCACCAATTAAACTGTGTCGGACTTCTCCCTGCACCTTTTGCATGCATCCGTGTATATATATCTCCAGCCTCCCCCAACCCCCCTGCTCCCTCAGAGGAACATTTCAAGGCATGCAGGAGAAGAGTGTGAGGGCTGTACTGTACAAACACAGCAGCACTCTCGGCCCAAGTGCTGCCCCCCCCCCCCCCCCCCCCCCCCCCCCCCCCCCCCCCCCCCCCCCCCCCCCCCCCCCCCCCCCCCCCCCCCCCCCCCCCCCCCCCCCCCCCCCCCCCCCCCCCCCCCCCCCCCCCCCCCCCCCCCCCCCCCCCCCCCCCCCCCCCCCCCCCCCCCCCCCCCCCCCCCCCCCCCCCCCCCCCCCCCCCCCCCCCCCCCCCCCCCCCCCCCCCCCCCCCCCCCCCCCCCCCCCCCCCCCCCCCCCCCCCCCCCCCCCCCCCCCCCCCCCCCCCCCCCCCCCCCCCCCCCCCCCCCCCCCCCCCCCCCCCCCCCCCCCCCCCCCCCCCCCCCCCCCCCCCCCCCCCCCCCCCCCCCCCCCCCCCCCCCCCCCCCCCCCCCCCCCCCCCCCCCCCCCCCCCCCCCCCCCCCCCCCCCCCCCCCCCCCCCCCCCCCCCCCCCCCCCCCCCCCCCCCCCCCCCCCCCCCCCCCCCCCCCCCCCCCCCCCCCCCCCCCCCCCCCCCCCCCCCCCCCCCCCCCCCCCCCCCCCCCCCCCCCCCCCCCCCCCCCCCCCCCCCCCCCCCCCCCCCCCCCCCCCCCCCCCCCCCCCCCCCCCCCCCCCCCCCCCCCCCCCCCCCCCCCCCCCCCCCCCCCCCCCCCCCCCCCCCCCCCCCCCCCCCCCCCCCCCCCCCCCCCCCCCCCCCCCCCCCCCCCCCCCCCCCCCCCCCCCCCCCCCCCCCCCCCCCCCCCCCCCCCCCCCCCCCCCCCCCCCCCCCCCCCCCCCCCCCCCCCCCCCCCCCCCCCCCCCCCCCCCCCCCCCCCCCCCCCCCCCCCCCCCCCCCCCCCCCCCCCCCCCCCCCCCCCCCCCCCCCCCCCCCCCCCCCCCCCCCCCCCCCCCCCCCCCCCCCCCCCCCCCCCCCCCCCCCCCCCCCCCCCCCCCCCCCCCCCCCCCCCCCCCCCCCCCCCCCCCCCCCCCCCCCCCCCCCCCCCCCCCCCCCCCCCCCCCCCCCCCCCCCCCCCCCCCCCCCCCCCCCCCCCCCCCCCCCCCCCCCCCCCCCCCCCCCCCCCCCCCCCCCCCCCCCCCCCCCCCCCCCCCCCCCCCCCCCCCCCCCCCCCCCCCCCCCCCCCCCCCCCCCCCCCCCCCCCCCCCCCCCCCCCCCCCCCCCCCCCCCCCCCCCCCCCCCCCCCCCCCCCCCCCCCCCCCCCCCCCCCCCCCCCCCCCCCCCCCCCCCCCCCCCCCCCCCCCCCCCCCCCCCCCCCCCCCCCCCCCCCCCCCCCCCCCCCCCCCCCCCCCCCCCCCCCCCCCCCCCCCCCCCCCCCCCCCCCCCCCCCCCCCCCCCCCCCCCCCCCCCCCCCCCCCCCCCCCCCCCCCCCCCCCCCCCCCCCCCCCCCCCCCCCCCCCCCCCCCCCCCCCCCCCCCCCCCCCCCCCCCCCCCCCCCCCCCCCCCCCCCCCCCCCCCCCCCCCCCCCCCCCCCCCCCCCCCCCCCCCCCCCCCCCCCCCCCCCCCCCCCCCCCCCCCCCCCCCCCCCCCCCCCCCCCCCCCCCCCCCCCCCCCCCCCCCCCCCCCCCCCCCCCCCCCCCCCCCCCCCCCCCCCCCCCCCCCCCCCCCCCCCCCCCCCCCCCCCCCCCCCCCCCCCCCCCCCCCCCCCCCCCCCCCCCCCCCCCCCCCCCCCCCCCCCCCCCCCCCCCCCCCCCCCCCCCCCCCCCCCCCCCCCCCCCCCCCCCCCCCCCCCCCCCCCCCCCCCCCCCCCCCCCCCCCCCCCCCCCCCCCCCCCCCCCCCCCCCCCCCCCCCCCCCCCCCCCCCCCCCCCCCCCCCCCCCCCCCCCCCCCCCCCCCCCCCCCCCCCCCCCCCCCCCCCCCCCCCCCCCCCCCCCCCCCCCCCCCCCCCCCCCCCCCCCCCCCCCCCCCCCCCCCCCCCCCCCCCCCCCCCCCCCCCCCCCCCCCCCCCCCCCCCCCCCCCCCCCCCCCCCCCCCCCCCCCCCCCCCCCCCCCCCCCCCCCCCCCCCCCCCCCCCCCCCCCCCCCCCCCCCCCCCCCCCCCCCCCCCCCCCCCCCCCCCCCCCCCCCCCCCCCCCCCCCCCCCCCCCCCCCCCCCCCCCCCCCCCCCCCCCCCCCCCCCCCCCCCCCCCCCCCCCCCCCCCCCCCCCCCCCCCCCCCCCCCCCCCCCCCCCCCCCCCCCCCCCCCCCCCCCCCCCCCCCCCCCCCCCCCCCCCCCCCCCCCCCCCCCCCCCCCCCCCCCCCCCCCCCCCCCCCCCCCCCCCCCCCCCCCCCCCCCCCCCCCCCCCCCCCCCCCCCCCCCCCCCCCCCCCCCCCCCCCCCCCCCCCCCCCCCCCCCCCCCCCCCCCCCCCCCCCCCCCCCCCCCCCCCCCCCCCCCCCCCCCCCCCCCCCCCCCCCCCCCCCCCCCCCCCCCCCCCCCCCCCCCCCCCCCCCCCCCCCCCCCCCCCCCCCCCCCCCCCCCCCCCCCCCCCCCCCCCCCCCCCCCCCCCCCCCCCCCCCCCCCCCCCCCCCCCCCCCCCCCCCCCCCCCCCCCCCCCCCCCCCCCCCCCCCCCCCCCCCCCCCCCCCCCCCCCCCCCCCCCCCCCCCCCCCCCCCCCCCCCCCCCCCCCCCCCCCCCCCCCCCCCCCCCCCCCCCCCCCCCCCCCCCCCCCCCCCCCCCCCCCCCCCCCCCCCCCCCCCCCCCCCCCCCCCCCCCCCCCCCCCCCCCCCCCCCCCCCCCCCCCCCCCCCCCCCCCCCCCCCCCCCCCCCCCCCCCCCCCCCCCCCCCCCCCCCCCCCCCCCCCCCCCCCCCCCCCCCCCCCCCCCCCCCCCCCCCCCCCCCCCCCCCCCCCCCCCCCCCCCCCCCCCCCCCCCCCCCCCCCCCCCCCCCCCCCCCCCCCCCCCCCCCCCCCCCCCCCCCCCCCCCCCCCCCCCCCCCCCCCCCCCCCCCCCCCCCCCCCCCCCCCCCCCCCCCCCCCCCCCCCCCCCCCCCCCCCCCCCCCCCCCCCCCCCCCCCCCCCCCCCCCCCCCCCCCCCCCCCCCCCCCCCCCCCCCCCCCCCCCCCCCCCCCCCCCCCCCCCCCCCCCCCCCCCCCCCCCCCCCCCCCCCCCCCCCCCCCCCCCCCCCCCCCCCCCCCCCCCCCCCCCCCCCCCCCCCCCCCCCCCCCCCCCCCCCCCCCCCCCCCCCCCCCCCCCCCCCCCCCCCCCCCCCCCCCCCCCCCCCCCCCCCCCCCCCCCCCCCCCCCCCCCCCCCCCCCCCCCCCCCCCCCCCCCCCCCCCCCCCCCCCCCCCCCCCCCCCCCCCCCCCCCCCCCCCCCCCCCCCCCCCCCCCCCCCCCCCCCCCCCCCCCCCCCCCCCCCCCCCCCCCCCCCCCCCCCCCCCCCCCCCCCCCCCCCCCCCCCCCCCCCCCCCCCCCCCCCCCCCCCCCCCCCCCCCCCCCCCCCCCCCCCCCCCCCCCCCCCCCCCCCCCCCCCCCCCCCCCCCCCCCCCCCCCCCCCCCCCCCCCCCCCCCCCCCCCCCCCCCCCCCCCCCCCCCCCCCCCCCCCCCCCCCCCCCCCCCCCCCCCCCCCCCCCCCCCCCCCCCCCCCCCCCCCCCCCCCCCCCCCCCCCCCCCCCCCCCCCCCCCCCCCCCCCCCCCCCCCCCCCCCCCCCCCCCCCCCCCCCCCCCCCCCCCCCCCCCCCCCCCCCCCCCCCCCCCCCCCCCCCCCCCCCCCCCCCCCCCCCCCCCCCCCCCCCCCCCCCCCCCCCCCCCCCCCCCCCCCCCCCCCCCCCCCCCCCCCCCCCCCCCCCCCCCCCCCCCCCCCCCCCCCCCCCCCCCCCCCCCCCCCCCCCCCCCCCCCCCCCCCCCCCCCCCCCCCCCCCCCCCCCCCCCCCCCCCCCCCCCCCCCCCCCCCCCCCCCCCCCCCCCCCCCCCCCCCCCCCCCCCCCCCCCCCCCCCCCCCCCCCCCCCCCCCCCCCCCCCCCCCCCCCCCCCCCCCCCCCCCCCCCCCCCCCCCCCCCCCCCCCCCCCCCCCCCCCCCCCCCCCCCCCCCCCCCCCCCCCCCCCCCCCCCCCCCCCCCCCCCCCCCCCCCCCCCCCCCCCCCCCCCCCCCCCCCCCCCCCCCCCCCCCCCCCCCCCCCCCCCCCCCCCCCCCCCCCCCCCCCCCCCCCCCCCCCCCCCCCCCCCCCCCCCCCCCCCCCCCCCCCCCCCCCCCCCCCCCCCCCCCCCCCCCCCCCCCCCCCCCCCCCCCCCCCCCCCCCCCCCCCCCCCCCCCCCCCCCCCCCCCCCCCCCCCCCCCCCCCCCCCCCCCCCCCCCCCCCCCCCCCCCCCCCCCCCCCCCCCCCCCCCCCCCCCCCCCCCCCCCCCCCCCCCCCCCCCCCCCCCCCCCCCCCCCCCCCCCCCCCCCCCCCCCCCCCCCCCCCCCCCCCCCCCCCCCCCCCCCCCCCCCCCCCCCCCCCCCCCCCCCCCCCCCCCCCCCCCCCCCCCCCCCCCCCCCCCCCCCCCCCCCCCCCCCCCCCCCCCCCCCCCCCCCCCCCCCCCCCCCCCCCCCCCCCCCCCCCCCCCCCCCCCCCCCCCCCCCCCCCCCCCCCCCCCCCCCCCCCCCCCCCCCCCCCCCCCCCCCCCCCCCCCCCCCCCCCCCCCCCCCCCCCCCCCCCCCCCCCCCCCCCCCCCCCCCCCCCCCCCCCCCCCCCCCCCCCCCCCCCCCCCCCCCCCCCCCCCCCCCCCCCCCCCCCCCCCCCCCCCCCCCCCCCCCCCCCCCCCCCCCCCCCCCCCCCCCCCCCCCCCCCCCCCCCCCCCCCCCCCCCCCCCCCCCCCCCCCCCCCCCCCCCCCCCCCCCCCCCCCCCCCCCCCCCCCCCCCCCCCCCCCCCCCCCCCCCCCCCCCCCCCCCCCCCCCCCCCCCCCCCCCCCCCCCCCCCCCCCCCCCCCCCCCCCCCCCCCCCCCCCCCCCCCCCCCCCCCCCCCCCCCCCCCCCCCCCCCCCCCCCCCCCCCCCCCCCCCCCCCCCCCCCCCCCCCCCCCCCCCCCCCCCCCCCCCCCCCCCCCCCCCCCCCCCCCCCCCCCCCCCCCCCCCCCCCCCCCCCCCCCCCCCCCCCCCCCCCCCCCCCCCCCCCCCCCCCCCCCCCCCCCCCCCCCCCCCCCCCCCCCCCCCCCCCCCCCCCCCCCCCCCCCCCCCCCCCCCCCCCCCCCCCCCCCCCCCCCCCCCCCCCCCCCCCCCCCCCCCCCCCC
>WELA01008529.1:107800-120300 GCA_009602735.1 Mesotaenium endlicherianum | reverse complement strand
GGATGCTGCTGCCTTTGAGAACCTCGAGGTATGCGTGTCTTGTCGTCTNGGGGGGGAGTGAGCATCTACGCTCTTTTCTTTGTCTGTTGGTCTTCACGCCTGTGAGCGATGTTAATAATCGGAATTGGGGGGTGGAGAGTCGTTTGATTCGGTGGCTCACTCAGATAGCAGCTGCATCTCAAAGATCTCTAGGTGGGCGTACAAGACTGTGTAAGACTCCGGAGACACGTAGACAGGAGGACTCCTCGTGTGCCTGTCTCTGTCTTCATGCCTTTGTGCGTTGTTGTCCTCTGTGTTCATATGTTGCTTCGTATATGTTGCTCTATATTGGTTGCAACTCCACGCTTGTGTGCGCGGCTGTTGTTTGTGTCGGCTTGTTGCTGCACCTGTCTGATTGTTGTGTGGACTTCACTTTTTGATGATGCTCTCTCTTTCTTCTCAGGGCGCATCTTGATCCGCACTGTCTCTATTCTTGCAAGAGGCCGTCTAAGTTACTTGTGTATGTGTGGCTCGCTGATTCACTTCTTTTCTGGAATCGAGAATATTTTTCCGTTCATTCTCCCTTCAAAACTTCCTTACCTTTAGCTCAAAATCGTACTTGTTTTACCACCAAGAATGCAATTGCATCGCCTTGCATTGCCTAATGTTTCAAGCCTAGGATACATATCTAGATACTTAAGAAACTCTTGATACTACTTTACGGATTTATATGTTTCTCATGTTTACGGATACGTAGTCAGGCTGTGCTGCGATTTTTCTGTATGCATGCAGGTGAAGGAGATGAAGAACGGACGGTTAGCCATGGTGGCATGGCTGGGCTTCTACATTCAGGCGCTCGTTACTCAGAAAGGGCCTGTGCAAAACGTTGAGGATTTCTTGACTGACCCCGTCCACAACAATGTGTTTGCCTACCTATCTGCTAACTGATAGAGGTTTTGGTGCAGTGTAGATCGTGGAGCTCAATCCAAAATTATTGGTGGGATAATATTTTTTTTGGCTGACCCCGGTTCACAGTAGTGTGCTTGCCTGCTGAGCTTATCTACTCAGTGAGTGGAGTATGATTGTCGTGTAAATAAATGAGGAGTTAGTACAAGGTTCTTTTTTTGTGAATTCATGATTTTGTTGGTGGATACATGGATGACGCACATATGAAGCATTTTACATCAATGTATACACACGCTGATGCCGACTTATGGGAGGGGGGAATTTTCAGAAAAGGAATATAAGGGGTTGCATTCACTTGATATTATTATCATGAATTGAGCCGAGAGAAGTGTGATGACGTTGGGATACGCTCGACAGTCAACGTTCTGCTTGGGCAGATTTGGTATGTCACTGTTGGTTCTTGGGCGCTCTCCGAAATCATGCAAGCAAGAGTTGATAAGGGTTTATATAGTGGTGGCATGGAGTGTTGATGAACGTCCCTTGTGATCTTTATCATATACCGTTGTTTATTTCCCTGGAAGCTGAAGTTCAGATGTCCGTCAGCATGAAATATAACGGGCATGTACGCGTACACTCAAATCAAATTTGCTCATTAGATGATCCCTACATTATTATTTGGTGATAATTCGTCAGTTAACCAAATGAAACAATAGCACAACAATGGTACTATGAATAGACCTGGGCCGGAATAGTAACCTCCTCTTTTCAACTATTCTAATTTGTTGATGATATCATGGCATCAATTTTTAAAAACCAATTCGTCAAATCATGACCACCATATTATCTCAAAAAATATATGTCGTCATAGCTTGACCTGTGACGTCAGTAGCTATTTGTGACCATTTGAAAACATGATGTGCACACCCTAGATGCACATCATTTGACTAATGATTTCTTTTTGGTGATCAATGCTTAAACATCAGAGGAATTCCTCAAGGAGCTTCACCAGTCTTAAATTGAATAATGTAAGAACCTCTTCAGTTCATCCTAATGATTGCAGCCAGAAATACAGAAGTGAAGCAATAGGCCCTCTGACCGCCACCAATTACCAGCTTTGGATCCATCTTTTCTAAAATACAATTACGAATAATTGTATGTAACATCGACCAATGAAAGCCGTGGATTGCCAATCATATCTGCATCAGCCTTCATTCATGTGCTTCCACTGTCTTTTCCTGTGCTATTATTTCTGAGGAATCATAAACTTCAAGAACCAGTCCCACAAATCACAAAAAAAAAAACTGTAACCACAAACTTTTTTCTATCTGATTGCTATCTGACAAGTAATAAGTTTAGAGTCGGAGCAGCATACTCTTTTCATGAATTTCAAGCAAGACCAGATCTTGCGCACAACACTGCGCTCAATCTGTCTCCCCAGAGTGAGTTAGCCGAGTAGTAAAAGAAGCAAAGCAAAAAAGATGTGCATACGCAGCACATCCTCCAGTATATACGCACAATCCAGGATAGCCTTTTCTTTACAGTTCCTCAGCACATCTGCAGCTCTGGTGTGTGAAGCTACGGTATGAGAAACCAAGGCATATGACGGCTAGGGGCTAGCTACTTGTCGACCAGGTATAGGTCAACTGCGGGTAGTTTGTTGACCAGGTCAGTCAACTGAGGGTAGGCTGTCAACCAGATTGGACCGGATAGGTCAACTGAGGGTACTACGTGCACGCTCGGAAATATAGGACCGCACTGCAGCCCTACAGCTTTCATGCTTTATATAGGAGTGGCACTAGCATCATCACCAAGATTATTGAGATTTAATATACATACGTTTAGGGTTATACATACACAGCTGGGCACTTATGGCTGCAGCATGCCAGAACGGCACTGATTCTCATACAGGACGGCGTTAATGGCAGAACAACCGTAGGGACAACAGTTGGGATATATGTTTTAAGCGGCGGAAGAGACCTGCAGGGCCAGGCACTGGCTCCCTCCGGGGCACTTGGCGTACGCCTTGTTGTGCACATTATGCATATTGATGAGAGCAGTCTCCACGTCCCGCAAATCGGCGCCCACCTCCCGCGCGATTCTCTCAAAGGCTTGCTCATTACTGGCCGGCACGTTCTCCTTCTCCTCCTCCCCCTCCCCTTCCCCCTCCCCCTCTCCCTCTCTCTCCTCTCCCTCCCCCTGCCCTTTTTTGCCTCCCCTGCCGCCCGTCCTGCCGCCAGCCCCGCCGCGGCTGCGCTTCAGGCCCCGCTTCGGGGCGTCGATGAGCCCCAGGTGGCGGGCGGCGGCGATGGCCCTGTCGCTGATCGCCACGTCGTCGGCGGCCTCCCACACACCGCGGAGCTCCCGCAGGAAGAGCTCCGCCGTGGTGGGCCCCACGCCATTGAACCTCTTCAGCGCGTTCACGAGATCCTTGGACTGCTTGACCCCCCTCAGGCTCGCGACAGTGCCCCCCAGCTCGCTCTCAATCTGCCCCGCGATGTTCTGCAGCCGGTGGCACATCTGGTCCGTCCGTTGCGCCTTCGCCTCCACCATCTTGTCCCAGAGCTGCTGGTACTCCAGGTGTCCCGCGTCTTTAACGGTCCGGATTCCCCCGCTCTCCGACAGGATCTTGTACGTCCGGAGGGTCTGCTCCGTGTTCACGCCCCGGCTGAAGAGGAGGGAGACCAGGAACCACTTGTCGATCTCCTCCTCCTGTCCCTTGTCCACGTCGATTCCCATGACGGAAGAGTGCCTCCCGCCCATCTTCTTGATGACTTGCTGCACTAGAGAGGCGCCGGCATTGCTCTCTCTGGACTGCTCCTTGCCCTCCTTCTGTGTCTTCTCTTCTTTCTTCTCCTCCAGGTCTGTCTCCTCTGTCTCCATCTTGTCGCCCTTCTCTGCCGCCTGCCCCTCTACTTCCTCCTTTGATCCCTCCTGCGCTTCCACGGGGGTGTCCTCTGCTGTCTTTTCGTTTTTTCCCTCCTCTGCTGTCTTTTTAAGGTCTTGCTCGATTCCTTTGCGTCCCTCGTTTCCAGAAGTAACTTCTTTGGTTCCCTCTTGCTGTGTTTTGTCGTCTGCATCATTTTCCTTCTTCCCTCCCTCTCCTTGTTCACCCTCTCCCCCTTCATCTTCTGTATCAGCTGCAACACGTTCATCCATCTCAGCATCCTTAACATCTGACTCAACTGGCTTAGATTCTCCCACCTTCTTAACTACATCTGCCTCTTTTTCATGACCTCCAGTTTTTTGAGATTTATTCGTTTCTGCATCCTTTTGATGAGGCACTTCCTGAGAAGGTTTACCTACGCCATTTGACGCGTTGGTACCGGCATCCTTCTCACTCTCTGACGGATTTTCTGTGGCCGCAGCCATATGGTTCGTTGTTATGATGCTTACAGTTTGCTAATTATGTGCTGGCAGACGGTGCCAAAGAAGTGTCGAAAATGTGCACAAAGGACCAGTGCATTAAGACGCGTTCACAAGCTCAAATACAACGAACGTCCTCTCAAGTAACACCTTTGACAAGGTCTTGGACACTACAAATTTCAGATTTCTACTCGGCGTTTAAATGATGAGATGAAGGGCCATGTTCCCAAATCTCCAAATTTGGGAAAGCCAGTGCTGCGAATTTACTCTCGTCGTATCTCTCTCTCTCCCTCCCCTGCATGTAGGTGTTGCTATCTGCCTTAGTAAGCGTCAAGACGTTGTAAGGGAGATCCAAGTGGCAAGCCCACTTCGTTGCTGGAACAAGTGGCAAGCCCCTGACACGCTCAAAAGTTTGTAAGTACTAGACCTCGTGGAAATAAAGGAACCGGTAATATTTTCTTTCACATCCAAAAATGGATATCAAGTCAACGGCGTAAATATTCGTTGTCCACTGAGATATACGGAAATCAGTGCCACTCAGTGAAGGTGAAGCTTAGCAGAACTCACCATATCCGAAGGGAAGCTTACACTTCCCGCGATGATACCACCTTCCGTGTTTCCCAGTGCGGCCATGAGGATTCTCGTTGCTTCTCTCTTCGTGCTTTGATCTTCTTACATAACCTATTACTTGGCTTTCAGAACTCGTTTTGCTGTAAAATTTAAAGTCTTCAATGGACCTACTTTTGAGCTTATAAACAGTTCAAGTCCTCTTCATGTTCGTGTCTTCTTTCATAAGAGTGATAGTCAGGGCACATTGGGTGAAACGCGGTGGAGTAGGCCAGCTTTTGGCGAAAAATCTTTAGAGACGAGAGAGTACCTTCAACCTCGCATATACTGTATACCGGTATGTCTTCACGATCCATTCACTTATGCTTGAATGCAGCTTGGTTGTTTGACATTGACAAATCTGGTGGAACAGCAATGCAGTCGATTTGATGGACTGTCTCTGTGTACACTCCATTCTTGTATATCCTTTAATGAAGATGCCAGGTATAACATCACCCTTAATATACCCCCAGATTTCTCCAGACTCGAAGACACTTAGACAGGGAATGAGTGCGAGCTCTCACATGCTTGCTGGTGCATATGGCTGAGGCACATATAATCATGTACTACTATCAGAAGCATGCATGAACTCTGTAGGACCTGAACTAGGCATCACCACAATCCAAGTTGAGAATACGTCCAAGCTGAGAATATGCATGATACAAGTACTGTAAGAACAAGCAAAAGGTTTCTGATTTTATGTTATTTTCTGACATGAAGGTGACATATACACCTTATAAAACTTAATGACTCATTCAGAAAGTATGTATTCCAGGATGTATGAACATGTAGAGCATTCTAGCACTACTCACATTATGGGTGTATAACTTCAAATTTTCTTCTTAGCCAATGTCACACCATCCTTAGGACCTGGTAAGGACCATCTCATGGAAACAACATGACTGTTTCCTCTATAACTCTTGTACCACCATAGTCAAGAGGGGCACTGTGTATATCCACCACTCAGATTGCAAATTAAAGTCAACCTTGGTAACCTCTGTCTTGAGTATGGAAAATTCAGTAAGACTACCATAATGTTTTGCTCCACCTTTGCAGAGTGGGCTGCTGATATGCATCTTGCGCAAATTCACCTCTCTTTGAATCATTGACAGAGAAAGTGGACGAGGAAGCTTAGAGAGTGGGGGTGGGGGTTGAAGGAGTGAGGGAAGAAGATGAGAAAAGAATTTGGGAGGGAGAAGGTAGAGGGGTTACGCTTTTAAGCATTGGAGCAAGTTTAACATGCTGCAGCCACTTTCAACTGTCTATATGTAGCACTTTCATGTTGTATATGTTACAAATATGGTACATAGGGCACACGATGGTCTTACATATTCTCTCGTCGCCACCTCTTACCCAGCCAGGGAAGAGCAAATTTTGCAGACTGGCAAAGAAAGTGAGTGCAGCATGCAGGCACATGAACCAGAGCCTCTGTTGAAGCCCTGAAGCCCTGCAGTATTGACATCTACTTGCGTCCGCAGCCAGGACCCAGTTGCACGCTAAAGAAGGACCAGGTGCCATGTGTCCAACAAGCCATGCTGATGTTGTGAGGTGGGAGGTGCCCAACAAGCCATATTGATGCTGCCAGCTGCGCTAGGTGGAGGCTGCAACAGGATCCGCCTCCGAGCTGCGCTCTTTAGACCTCCTTGTAGTACTCATACTTGATGTTCAGTTTCTTCGTGATCTCCTCGCACAGCACGTGCCACTTGGCACCGCACGCGCGTGCGCCGTTCTTGTCTGGGTGGTAGTGCAGAATTGCCATCCGCAGCGCACCCCTCGTCTTCCCTTTCCCAATCTCGCCCATCTTGTGGCCTTCATTCTTCGGCGGGTGCTCCTCGTAGATGTGCTTCAGAAAGCCCTCGGCGCTCTCGTACGACTTCTCCCGCAGCTCCTCCAGGACCTCCTTGAGCTCCTCCAGCAGGGGAGCGCGCATCTTCTCCGGGTCCTCCGCCTTCTTGCGCTCTATGTACTCCGCCACAGCGTCCGCACTCTCCTTGTACCACGGCTCCACCACCACCTTCGACCGAATATCCTTCACCGTTTCGCCGAGCTGCAGGCACACGCAAGCTCGAGTGGATACACATCTTGAAATGGACATGCACGGATGAAAACATGTCTAGCACACTCGTTTCACACTAAAATTGGACCAGAATAAACTGAATGCGCTTAAAAATATAATGTGAATGGATCTCTTTTTGGCAGACAGGCGGACAATGCATGCCTCTGCACCTACGTGCGAATAGCATTCGACTTGTATGCACCAGCAACCTTGCACAAAATAAGCTGCATAGTCAGCAGGTCATAAGGCGCCCAAAAAATGATAAGTGTAAAATCATCACAGACCTGCAGAGCCAGGCTGTAATACTTGTGCGCCACGTCATCCAGCCGCAATACCTTCGCATACACTCTTGCCACCTCATTCAGAGCCTGCCCCTCGGACTCTCTGTCCTGCTCTCTGGTGGCAATGGCGGACCCTTTAAACTTGTCTATTGCAAGCCACACGGCATCCATGTCCAGAACCTCGCTGTCATGCACCCCGATCTTGAGCAAATTCTGCCCTTCTGCCCTCGCCTGACGGGAGTCGCAGATGCACGTGTACATATACACCTGGCAATTCAGATTGTCGAGGTCCTTCAAGAGGGTCTTCGCTTCTGCCTTGCTGGCAAACTGCTGTGCCCTTGTGAACGGCGTGTAAATGTCCGCCAGGCGGCTCTTCATGGCCAGGGTGCCTTGGGTGGTGCTCCAAGACTGCGGGTGAGAATTTTCGGAGGCTTGACTTTCAGTATGAAGGGAAAGGCAACTCAGGAAGGTGAGTTTGGCCAGCTGAAGGTTAGCTTGCCCTGCAGCAGCAGCCATCTCCCTACTCAACTGTGATAGGGACAGTAGAGACTGTGTCAAGCTGCAGAGCGTGCCAAGACACTGGTCAATATCCTCACTCTTGAGCTGCATAATCAGACCCCGGCTCTTGTCGAGGTTATCAGACATCTGGTTCTGCAGGTCATGCATCCAGTCTTCGGAGTGTGCTTTTGCACCCAGCGTTAATGCAGCAGTCATCGCAGAGAATCCTTGGGTTAGGTAGTATAGGAAGGAAGTTTTGTCCTGCTCCAAGAGACTCGTTGGTTTCAGAGCCTTTTCTATCGTAAGGTCAGAGAGCCTTCCATAAACCATGGCCAGGTTCTTCTGGCAGGAAGCTTGCTCGCGTGCGTCACCCTTAGAGTCTGCCATTGCTTGCCGGTACAAAGACGCTGCATATTGGAGCTTGGCTTCTCGAAGAACAGGTGATAAGTTCTTATTAAGGCCGGCCAGGTAGTACTTATTCCCCTTCTGCCTCAGCATCTTAAGAAGCCAACAATGAAGGCGCTATTTGTTATACTGTACTGCTGGATGCAGGTAAATACGTTGAAAGGGGCTTTTAAGTGAAGATACAAGTCTTTGGTCGTAATTGCTGTGGAGACAGCGAACCTCACGGACTGAATGAATCCAAAGACATGATCGTCAGCCCTGACGAAGCTCAAGATGGTACACATCTTGCAGAAATGCTCATTTGCATGTCAGGCTCAAGCCAATGCATTCAAAATGCATTATGCCATGCAATCAAGATGGCCTGGTCTCAAGTCATCAGGGTCAGTCAGGCCAAAAAGCTCGACATGCACTTGGACATTATCTGTGACGTGATACTCTATGGAAGTGCTTTGACTTTTATTACCTCCAAATTTGCTTAGTTATACCTTGGATATAGCGCATAAACTCACCACAGTCGGATCAACCTGTTCTAGCATTCTCTTTCTAGTGGCTTAGAAGTCAAGGTAACATAGCATAGGAGTGAAAACATGTGTAAGAGACTTGAAGTTGGAGTGGTGAAGACGTGAAGGTCACGCCTTCAGATCCCTTCATGCAGGTGCTTGGATATAGCAGCAATCTGCTAGATAGCCAACTTTACTGGCCGAGACATGCCGAAATGGACGCATGATCCAGGTTTGCACCTGATTCTTCCTGCTGCATTCGTCTTGTCAGCAATACTATGGTCACTTAATCGTGCCCTCCTCTCATAGGCGACACATGACTTCTAAGGCAGATCCAGTAGGGCCTTCCCACCGCGTGTGACTCAAGTCAAGCATATATGCAATATTGTTAGTTCAGGTGGTTCGGAGGTCCTATGCATGCCTTGAACCACAGGCCAACAAAGCGCCTCGAATCGAGTATGGCAGAAGATAATTCGCCGCATAGGTGTTGAGCTTGTGTCTTTGGCACAGGTGCGGTACTTCCCAGCACAACTGAAGATGTAGCAAGTGAGTGAAGATGCATTCTGAGTCCTTGCAATATACCGGCCCGAGGCAGGAGCACAATCAGGCTGGCAGTGCATGAGATGAATCCTTTGTCGAAGCTTAGAGAATGCGACAGTATGCTCATGCTTGCAAGAAATACTGACGGAACTGTAGGAATTGACGAGCTTCACCATGATACTTGTTTGAGCTCTCAGCAGCACCAATTTCATCCTCAGTACGGTATTTGCACCACTTATTACAGCCAGTTTGATTTTCCGGTCTGCTCCACTGCTATTGGCCAATCTGACGAGCTTGTCAGTCATTAGTACAAGTCTCTGGGACACAATCTGAAGCCATGCCTTCAAGAAACTACTGTGGGGTCTTTCCAAAGATGCTGAGACAGAGGGGGAATGTATACTTCGAACTAGGTCTTCAGGATTCACTGTCACCAGCTGCTTGCGAGTGCAAGCTTCAGAAAGCTGCTTCACTGTACGAGGAAGCCTTGGCAAAGTGTGAAGGCAGCTTTTGCGAAAAGGCTTCCTGCCAGAAGAACCTGGCCATGGTCTTTGCAAAGCTCAGCGAGATTCTACTGCAGAGGTCTTTGAGGTCAGGCCAATTCTTAGAGCAGGATGAAGACCTGTTCACATCGCACCTCACTCGAAGCTTCTCCGCGGGTGTAGAAGCGTTCAAACTGGGGGACAGGGCGAAGCCCACAAAGTGGATATGCAGCCTGCTGAAGAGGCTGGCTGATCACCTCAACGAAAGTAGGTGCTCAATCATGAGGCTTGAGAGTGGTAAACAGGTTGACCAGTGCCTCCGCACGCTCTGTGGCTTGACGGAGTCAATGCTGCCCCTGTCAAGGTCAAGCAGGGACGTGGCTGCAGCTGCAGCGCAAGCCAATCTTCAGCTGGCAAGCCTCACCTTCCACAAGTGTGCTCCCCTCCTCATGGTCAGGCAGGCCCTTGATCTGCACACCTTCTGTGGTGATGCCATGTCAGACATCCTCTCCCTAATGCGCCACCTGGAGGACAGCCGCACACTTCTCGCAAGGGCACGGCAGTTCGTCAGCAAGGCGGGAGAGCAGAGCCTCTCCAGGAAGATCGATGATCTGAGCCATCAGGTACATCTGTACTTGGACATCTGCCAGTCCCGCTGGGCAAGGGCAGAGGGGATGCACCTGCTCAAGAGAGGGGTGCGCGGCGGCAGGGTGGTCAACATGGATGCCGTGCGGCTTGCCATTGACAAGTTGAAAGAGTCTGCTGCCGCCATCCCCGAGGAGCAGGACACCTGTCATGAGTCCAAGGGGCTGGCTCTCGCTGACGTGGCACGAGTCTACGCGAAGGTACTCCGGCAGGATGACGTGGCGCACGAGTTCTACTACCTCGCCCTGCAGGTGCGTCAGAGCGCAAGACCGGTCACAGCACGTGCTCATCGTTCTTGCTCACAGGTTGTGCCGTTTGCGCTGCTCCGCTTATACATTGTCCTGCTAACTATGTTGGGCGCTGACAAATGGCCGAACTACCTGAGCCTGCAGACACGCAGATGTGCATGTGGGCAAATCAATCAGCTAGAAACTGACGCCAAGTTAGGATCCAGAAGCTTCTCGACTGGGTCAAGCAGGCAGTCAGCTTCTCCGCAGTGGACCTTCGTGCACGGCGCTAATTTGCCATGCTACAGGCGTGAGCTTGCGCATACCCATGCCTGCATATGTGCACACACTTGGTTTGCACAAGAGGCCGACCACTACAAACAACAAGTCACATCTCAAATTCAGCTCCCACCAATTCCGTTCTGAGTGACCGATAGCTCTCTCACTCATAATCCCCCCCATGCGACGGTCCTCGCTAGTTTGTGTGCAGCAGAAGACCCTTGAAGGAACAATGTTAATAACCTTCCCCCCTCCTCCCCCCACCCCCCCCAAATGCAGGGGCGCGTCCTCACTCTTGCGCTTGCCCCCTCGCACGCTTGTGAGTATGCAGATCTGCCAGAACGTGACACACAAGGAATTGCGAGCCGGCATGATGCGGGAAGCATGGTACCAGGAGTGCGCCGACGCTCTGCGCGCGCACTCGGCGCGAAAGAAGGCCGAGGACGCGGAGGAGGCACGAGCGCTCGCGCTGGAGGAGCGGGCGCGAGCTCTGGAGGAGCTGAGAGGCGTCTTGTACGAGCTGCGGGGGAAGGCGGGTGGGTGCGCCGAGCGCTTCCTGGAGCATGTCTACAAGCAGCATCCGCCGAAGAACGCGGGCCACAGGATGGGCGAGATCGGACGCGGCAGGACGAGGCATGCGCTGCTGGAGGCCATTCGGCACTACCATCCAGATAAGAACAGTGTGTGCGCTTATGGCGCCAAGTGGCACGCGCTGTGCGAGGAGATCACCAAGGGGCTGACCGAGAAGTACGGGTACTTCAAGAGGGAGTGAGGAGCACACCTCTCGAGCCGAGGTGGGATGTCCAGCTGCTGCCACCTGGCAGCAACCTCGTAAGCTTCAGTGAGGTCTGAGGAGCGTATGCAGCTCGGTAGCTGAGTGGGCCCTGCTGCTGCCACTTGGCAGTTGGATCACTGCTTTAGCTCAGGTCTGGAGAGCGCAGTTCGGGGGCTGAAGCAGAGGAGGACGTTCCTGCTGCTGCCAGCTGGCTGGCTCCTTTCGTGTCAAAGCTTGACACAAGTCGTGGCTGCCGGGCTCTTGCTCGCTCCTTCAGCGAGGATGGCTCATGCATGGGGCGTGTGCAAACAAAGTAGCCATGCGCGTCGTTGGCTTGACTGCGCGCTGCGTGGGGAACCTGCCAGCAGGCGAGTACTGCAGATATTTGGCCTGCCGCTTGCGACTTGCGGCTTGCAGCTTGCGGCTTGCAGCTTGCGGCTTGCAGCTTGCGGCTTGCAGCTTGCGGCTTGCAGCGGGGCTTTACCTGTGCAAACACAACTAGCTGATATACCTCGATCAATGCTGCAGGCAATTAGGAACTTGGAAGGTCTCGGGGGCTCCCCTCTCACTTGTCCTCCAGCACACTTACTTTCTTGCTTTTTTGCTTGCCTTTCTATCACCTTGTGGATTTGCTTGGCTACTGGGCCCCAACGCTCCCCTCTCCCGCAATTGAGTGTGCGCGCTCGCCGCTTGCTTCTCTATCAGCTTGCGAAGCGGCTGGCTGTTGAGTGTTGATTGTTGTGGCAGGGGTGGGAGTCCCTGTCGCTCTGCGATGCCAAGCGCGCCGCCGATGCATGTAGGCTATGTGTGGAACCATGTCTGCAGCAGGTGGTACGGAACCGAGCCGAAAACTTTGACAAGTCATGGATGAGATACAGATCTGAATGAGGAAAAGGAGCTCTTGCTATATATGCTCTGCCTGCAATAGGGAACGCCTCCTTTGGTTCTCCCCTACCCCCCC
>WELA01008529.1:93312-107604 GCA_009602735.1 Mesotaenium endlicherianum | reverse complement strand
CCCACTCCCCCTCCCCTTCCCCTTGCCCTGCCCCTTACACGCCCTCTCTCAATCTTCGTGGTATTCACTTCTTGAGCTTGACTTCTATTAAGTTAGGCTTTGAAGTATCCGAATCACGCTTATGAAGTGGCGTTACCATGCAGTGATGGGGTAAGGGCAATATGAGGAGGGATATGAAAGCATGCAACAGGTGTAGGGAGAATGCGGGGGGCTCAATGGCATAGACTATATCAGAGGGACATGCTGCAGTTGCAGCGTCTTGTTTCATCTAATTCATGATGTCATTGCAATTGACCTGAGCTTTGCTCAAGTGAGGATGGGCGTGCATCTATTGATTCGGTGACCTGAAGGCTGTGTACGTTGAGCTAATTGCTTGAGTTCAACTCTTTTCGAGACTAAGTATGTTGACTAATCTCTGCCATAGCTAGAAGCTTGCAGAATTAGTTTAAGTAGAAAGATAAATTCTACATGAGGATCTTTGAAGTGAGTTAGAGTTTATAATGGAAGACTCTTTGAGAATTGAACTCTTTTCCTTTGAAGATCTGTTCATTTTCTTATAGCTTTGAAGAATGACCATGCTTTCTATCTAACTTTGTTAAATAGTGAAGCTATTTGCTGTGTCAATGTGCTGAAGCATTTGCTGTAGGTCGTTGATCAACTCTATCAATGAATGAGATTGATCTAGTCAATGCTAGAGTCTGTCACTATGTGAGTCAAAGGTTGACTGTGTCGAGAAGTGAACAGCTATTAAGTAAGTGTGAACACAAATAGCTAAGTCACCGACATATAGACTTGGGTCTACAAATGTCTAAGTCAACTAAGTATGAAATGACACATAGGCTTGACTAAGTGCTAGCAACACGTGTGAGGTCAACGCTAAAGGTCAACAGATCTGACTAGAGGGGTCAGTCAACATGCCCCCCTGGACAGATGGTCTTGGAAAAGCCAGCAGGCCAAATAGACCGATGACCGGAGATAGCGGAGGCGCCGAACTGTGGAAGCAGTGGATGAGGGCCCAATCAAGAAAGAAGGACCACTGGGTGAGCCACATCAGAGCGCAAGCGCAATGTGGACCAATAGCACAAATGAAGTGCTGAAGTGGTGTGCCTGTAGATGCCAGGCTGTGAGGAGCACAAGGGCACCTATGTACAGATTGGAGGAGATTAGCCTTGGCCAATCAAAAATTGCTGAAACTTTCGCCAACTTGGGCAAGCACATGATGCCAACGAGTGCATGGCTCCATGAGAGAAAAGATGAGCAAGCACTTAATCATTGGTGAAAGAGAAAAGGTGTGCAGAGACAGAGTTGCTAGAAGGAAAGTAGGGCTGAGCGCCACTAGAGGGTCATAGCTGCTAAAGAAACTGTGCAACACCTAATGAATACAGCCATGGAGTGGACTGTAGAAGATATTGAGGAGTATCTAGGGCAGTATAGCAGAAATATGGAGAAGAAATTGGAATTGCTAAAGAAGATAGAGGAGATGAAAGCGGCCATAAAGAACATCCTAGAGGGAATGCCTACAGAAGTGGGAGAAGAATCTGTAGAGGCAGTAGTGCAGTCGACGATGAGGCCCTATTTTGGGAAAAAAATTACGAAACTGTGTGAACTGCAATCCGAGTTAAGGTCTGTGTGGCCAGAAGAGAGGGTGCAGAGGGCCAGGGATGGAGTTCTCCTGAGAGCATTTGGAGACATAGAAATGAAAGCTTATAGAGTCTTTTTTTGGATAGGCGTATAGCAGGAGAGGGGAATAGCAGGACTGGGGGCTCTTGAGAGGGCAAGATGTGTGCTGCAGAAGGAAATAAGAAACATCACTGCATGGTAATGTCATGGAGATTACAAAATACTCTCAAAGTCTAGAGTCTTTTCTGCCAGTTTAGACTGCTCTAGAGCCTGGGCCGTCCGGGCATCCTCCTGAAGAATGCTGATAATATGAGCAGGGGCCAAAGGGGGCACAGGAGGAAGGGCTGCCTGATGTTGCACTGCAAGGACCCATCTATGCCTGGCAGCCATGGAAGAGTGAGAAGTATATGGGCCAAAGCCAGGGGGATAAAAGGGCTGGGCTGAGAGCTGGCGCTGTGCTGTAGACTGAGGGAGGAGAGGGGGAAATTCAGAGCAAGAGCTGAGCTTAAAAGAAGCTGACTGGGAGCTAGGCACAGTATTGGAGGGGAGGCATGGGCCAAGAGTAATGAGTGCCTTAGGAGGGGGAGCCAGAGAAGCATCTATCTCAAGATCGTCCCTTGGATGCTTCTTGTTAGCCAGAGGAGTGGGTTGAGGGGAAGCAATAATAGTAGGAAAAGAATTCTGAGCAATGAACGGGGTCCCAGATAAGACTAGCTGCATATGCTGACAACAAAAATGATGCTTGGGCCCTGGGAGGGGCTTTGTAAGAGCATCAGCAACATTCTCCTTGGTGGAGATTTTTAATGGGCAAATTTGCAGCAGCGAATATTCCTGTCGGATGATGTGCTCAGCAGTCTCGACAGTCTTGCTATCTTGCTCAATTTGATCCCTCTTGCAAATAGCAACTGCTCCATTTGAATCTGTAAGGATAGCTGTGGGGTCTTCTGGAGGATAGCCAAAGTCAGACATAAGTTGTCTGATATGGAGAGCATGAGTGGTGGCCTTGTGCAGGGCAAGATATTCAGCAGCAGTGGAAGAGTCAACAACTTTGGTAAGTTTCTTTGACTTCCAGGAGATAGCTCCTCCTGCTAGGATAAAAACATAGCCTCCAGTAGATCTCCTCAGCTCATGATCAGCAGCATGATCAGAGTCAGTGTAGGCATAAACTGCCAGGTCTGCAGATGAGGCACTGTAAACCAATTGATAGTCATTGCCAAGAAGATATCGAAATATGTAGACCACTGCTTGCCATGCCTGTCTGCTAGGTCTGTGCATATAGGCAGCAACCTTACTGACAGCTTGAGCAATGTCTGGCCGTGTGCAGGTAGCTGCAAACATGAGACTGCCTACGGCTTGGCTGTATGGAATATTGGCCATAAATTGCTTCTCTGCCATTGTAGACGGAGTATCCTTGGATGTGAGACGACAGGTAAGCTCCATAGGTGTAGTAAGAGGCTTAAAATCTTGAAATCCAAATCTCTGGAGAATGTCTTTAATGTAGTGAGACTGGGAGAGAGATATGGTGCCTGCAGAAAGGTCCTGCTGAATGTGGATACCCAAACACTGCTTAATGGGTCCTAAATCTGTCATCTTAAATGTAGCAGAAAGATGTTGCTTGAATTCTGAGAGAGCAGAGAGATTCTCGGATGCTATGATGAGATCATCAACATAGAGTGCGACAAATAGATGATAAGGAGCATTGGGAAGGGTGTAGAGGCAAGGGTCAGCCTTGCTCTTGAGGAGACCCAGATCCAGTAATGTCTGATTGATTTTGATGTGCCAAGCCCTGGGAGCTTGCTTGAGGCCATACAAGGCCTTGTTGAGGCGGCAGACATGGTCTGGAGTATAAGGATCTGTGAAGCCCGGAGGCTGAAGAAGGTACACCTCTTCTGTAATTGTCCCATTGAGAAAAGCAATTTGAACATCCATTTGATGAACAGTAAGACCCAGGCTTGTACATATAGCCAAGAATAGCCTGAGGGAGTCATATTTGACCACAGGGCTAAAGGTCTCTTCATAATCAATGCCTGCTTTCTGCCTGTTGCCAAGAGCCACCAGGCGAGCTTTATACTTAGCAATGTCACCATCCAGAGTCTGTTTAGTAACAAAGATCCACATGGTGGGTATGCAGTTCACACCAGGAGGACGAGGCACCAGATCATAAGTGTGATTGACTGCTATGGACTCAAGTTCTGAGTGCATGGCCTGTTCCCATTTAGAAGCATCTGATCTGCTCATGGCATCTTTGTAGGAAGTGGGATCTGAAGAGACAGAGACTGCAAAAAGGGCCATGATTATTGGCATGAGTCATGCCCTTGGAATTGAGCTGCTTGTAAAAATGGGGAGGCTTGGTTGCAGCTCTGGTGGAAACTCTGGAAGAGGGCGCAGTGACTGGTTGATTTTCAGGAATGGGCTCAAGAGAGGGAGCAAGAGGCCGGAAGATGGCAGAACTGGAAGGCCTATTGGAGGACTAAGATGCTGTGGAAGAAGATGGGTCTCAAGAAGCTGCTGAAGGTTCAGGTTGAACTGGAGTGACCGGAGCTGAAGCAGCAGGAGGAGCTGGTGCAGCTGGCTCGAAGGGAAGAGAGTCATCTGTTTGGAAGGTAAGTTTCGGTGCTACTGGATTTGCAGAAGTGTCTGCAGATGGAGAGAGGAGTTCCTGAAAATGAACATCTCGCGAAATGAGAGTCGTCTTTGTCTGGGGATTGTACAATTGTATGCTTTGGAAGCAGTACAATAGCCAATAAAAATGCATGGTTCACTAGCAGCTGAAAATTTCTGACGCTGATGTTTGGGAATCTGCACGAAGGCAGAGCATCCAAATGTGCGAAAATGGGAAACTGAAGGCTTAGAGCCAAACCATGCTTGAAATGGAGTCTGTCCTTGGAGAAGAGACGAAGGGGATCTCTGAATAAGGTAAGTTGCAGTATAGACTGCTTCAGCCCAGAATTGGGGAGGAAGGTTGGCATCAGCTAGCATAGACTTGGCCTTCTCTTGGACAGTTCTGTTGAAACGTTCTGCTGCCCCATTTTGTTGAGGGGTGTAGGGAACTGTAAATTGTTGAAGAATACCCTTGTCTGAGCACCATTTCCTAAATTTAGTAGAAGTATACTCGCCTCCACGGTCAGAGCGAAATGCCTTGATTGTGGACTTGTGCAAATTTTCAACCAGAGTTGTGTATTCCTGAGTAGCTTGGAAAGCATCAGATTTATGTCTGAGCATCACCACCATGGGAAAACGTGAGTGGTCATCAAGGAATGATATAAAATATCGACTACCACCAAGAGCTGGAGTCTGCATGGGGCCAGAAATATCTGAGTGAATAAGATCCAAGGGATTGGAAGCTCTAGTGTGCTGGTTGGCAGGAAAGGAGGCTCTGCTATGATGGCCTTGAAGACAAGGGGAGCATAGAGTAGAAGGAGCAGACGAGGAGAACAAGCTAGGAGGTAAGCCTGACACCAATTCTTCTTGCTGAATCTTATAGAGAGAAGTGAAGCTCAGGTGGCCATATCTACGATGCCAAAGGTTGGCTGTAGCTGTCATATTGGCTGTCAGAGCTGACTGCTCAGAAGCATAAGGCATAGACTTCTGAAGTGCTCTTTGGGCTTCACATTGGAGCTCATATAGTCTGGACACCTTCTTTGCAAAGCCAACAGGTTGATGAGTGGCATTGAACAATGTGCATGTAGTGCCTGAGAAAGCCAGCTGAGCTCCTTTAGCAGTGGCCTGTATGACACTGAACAGATTGTGTGTCAAAGATGGAACAAATAGGACTTCATGAAGTAAAACTGGATGAGTCTTGTTGTTTCTATCAGAGAAGACCACAGGAATGGTGCCAGAGTGAGTAGCCTGTACTACTGATCCATTGCCAAGGGTGATTGGCTGGGAAGGGTGAAGCTCTGTGAGTATGGAAAACCACTCTTTGACATGACACATGTGAGCAGAGGCTCCTGAGTCAAGAATCCAGGCAGGAAGAGGCTGGCTGTTGGTCAATAGGAGAGAGACAAAGAGACTATGTTCCTGAAGGAGTGAGGTATGTGCTGCTATAGAGTCTGAATCTGTGGTAGAAAGCTGAGCTGATTGAGCTTTAGCTTTAGCAGCAAGTTTGGGACATGTCTCTTTCTGATGACCTTTTTGCTTGCAATATTTGCACAATAACTTTGCCTGTTCTAGAGTGAGAGAAGAAGAAGATTCTGATTTTGACTTGTTGGATGCTGAGGGAGCAGACTTGGAAAAGGGAGAAGAGGACTTGGCATATAAGGCCAGATCCTGAATGCTATCGGTGATAGCTCTCTGATTGTCTTCAGTAATCAGAAACTTGGAGAAGCCTTCAAAAGTTTGGTCTTCTGGCTTCAGGACACTGAACTGAAGATTCAGCAATTGTTGATCAGGTAAGCCACCCATGAAAGCTGAAAGAATTTCAGCATCAGTCACATTTTGGGCGATGGCTTTCAGATTTGTGATGACAGCTTTGAAATGAAGCACATAGGCTTCCATTTTCTCATGAGGCTGCTTTCTCAGNCTTTCTCATGGTATTCATCTGAGATCTGTAGAGACGCATCTGAGGAACATTGTTAGGAGCAAAGTGTGAAACAAGTGCTTTCCAAGCAGGTCTAGGCTCATCATGTTCTTGAATGAGCTCAAAATGTTCAGATGATAAGCTTGCTACAAGAACAGCAAGTGCAGAGTCTCTTTTCTGAATAAACTTTTCTCGGATGTCACCAGGTTCTTCAGGAATTTGAAGATCTTCATTCAGATGAGCCCAGAGGCCTACTGGCCTCATCATAATTCTGAGTCTGTTACTCCATTGCTGGAAATTAACTCCATCAAACTCTTTCACAGTAAGGCCTTTGATACCATGTTGACTAATCTCTGCCATAGCTAGAAGCTTGCAGAATTAGTTTAAGTAGAAAGATAAATACTACATGAGGATCTTTGAAGTGAGTTAGAGTTTATAATGGAAGACTCTTTGAGAATTGAACTCTTTTCCTTTGAAGATCTGTTCATTTTTTTATAGCTTTGAAGAATGACCATGCTTTCTATCTAACTCTGTTAAATAGTGAAGCTATTTGCTGTGTCAATGTGCTGAAGCATTTGCTGTAGGTCGTTGATCAACTCTATCAATGAATGAGATTGATCTAGTCAATGCTAGAGTCTGTCACTATGTGAGTCAAAGGTTGACTCTGTCGAGAAGTGAACAGCTATTAAGTAAGTGTGAATACAATAGCTAAGTCACCGACATATAGACTTGGGTCTACAAATGTCTAAGTCAACTAAGTATGAAATGACACATAGGCTTGACTAAGTGCTAGCAACACGTGTGAGGTCAACGCTAAAGGTCAACAGATTTGACTAGAGGGGTCAGTCAACAAAGTAAACTTTGCACATCATGAGGAGAGCATGCTCTCGACAAGAGGCTTGTTCCTATGCTTGCCCTCCGTCCATTTCATTAGCCAGAGTCTAAATGCATTTTACTAAATATTATATAGGACCCTTGGAACAAAAGTAACAAGTAAGAGGACACAATCAATATATCAACTAAATTGTTACTTTCTTAGCCTAGCAAAAAAAGTCAAAGGACCAGGTGGCAACTATGGTGACTGGCCGTAGAAGTTTACAAATGTGCACTAATTTTTTTTGATCAATTATACATGTTGCTCGGGCTCAACTAATTTTTCCTACACCATGTATGTTGCTAAGAGTGTGTTTGTGGTATTCGTGGTCACATTGAAAACCATGAATTGAATGAACTTACACCAAATAACATACAAAATTGTCTCTTACTATCGATTTTTTATATGCGATAATCTTTCAACAAGTCAAAGGACTAATGAGAAGGTTGCTTCTTGAAAATTGCACTTTGCCATGCGCAAGGCAAGCCAAAGAATACTACTCTATTTCTTGAGGAGGTTGGATCTATCCAATCTGCATGCGTCTATATATTGTTGGGCATAAGTTGGGCTTGAGCATGGAAACAAAAAGTGTGTGTCGGGCTTTCAAATGTTAAGCGTAGGATATTTAAGGACCTAGTCAATCATTAAGAAGCCATTAGATAGTCATGCGCCATCAACTTGTAAGAATAATATACGATGGCATTCACGGGCTTGACGACAAGGACTAATCAATTTAGAGGACTAGCTGCCATGGCTGCAGGTGCAAGAAGTTGAGACGGATGGCAGAGATGTTGCTGTACCGGCGACACCTTTAGCAGTCAACAGGAAGACTTGGGCTTGACAGTCAAAGCAGTCAACAATACGTGGTCAGGGTTATGCATGTCCATTGGTGACTTTGAGTTGACTAAGGTCCCAGCGCGCTTAATTGACTGGTATATCTGCTTGTGGCTGGCTTGTGGTGCCATGCAGTGCCATCTGAAATATGTGTGTGACTGAATGAACAACACATACTCGCGCTCCGAAACGAAATTTTTTTGAAAACCCTCCGTAGCTTGGTTTTTCGAAAAATGCGCGTTTCGGTTTCGGTCCCGAATATGAAATTGGAAGGAAAACCCCGTCTCGGTCGGATTGGAGATATTACGTTTTGAGAGGTGACCAAGTTTCGAAATGTTACGTTTTCGTGTTCCGGGGGGGTCGGAGGACGTGGGAGGACGCGTCTTTCGCGAATCGGCGGGTCGGGAGGCGACGGGCCGCGCCGGAAGGAGGTTCCGGATCGCATTTCGTTTCCGGTGCCGCTTCCGGGACCCGACGGTATTCGCTCCGATTTTGAATTCCGGACCGATCCGAAACGCGCATTTTTCGAAAAACCCTCCTACGGAGGGGTTTTCGCAAAACGTGTCGGAGCGCGAGTATGTGTTGCAATGAATGACTGCCAAAACCAGCGATTAAAGGAACGGTTTACAACCTTCGACAGGTGGCGATGGGTGACAGCACCTGACATTAACACGCCGGAACAGGAGCGAATCAAGCGTGATGAAGTTCATGCTTTTTCTTGGACTCCAACTTTCCGTGTCATTCAGTTTTGCTGCTATGCATGGGCTGCATTAACCATTATGATGCCAAATGTCCCGTTTTCAACTGCCTTTATCATTTTCTGCCACGTAGTATCATAGTTTTCCAAAAGTGCTTGTATTTTTTGTCCGCATAACATTGTCCCGACATGAATTACGTAGGAAGCTCCATGTATAAAGAGTGTTCAGTCTGAAAGTCCAGACTTATCGGTTACCGTACCTGACCTTCATATGTGGTCAGCATTTCCAGGTTCTTAGATCCGAAATCCAGGGGATCCAGCTCAATTGGCCGGCAGTCCCACGAGGACATGAAGAAATGGGTGGTGATTCGAGTTTCACTTTTTGTGGCTTTTGGCCATGCTTTTGGCCCATTTTGTCCAGTTTTGCCAGTGAAGTGAGAGCACTGGTTAGCAGTACCGACTCTGACAAGCTGCACGTACAATGTTGAACAACGTTCTGATCGGTCGCAATCAATCCCAATCAGTCCCTAGTCCCGAGTCCCGACTATACCCATGATTATTAGTCCAGAGCTTGCCGATTGCTGATTACTGCCGTTGCCTGCCGAATCCTGATGCCTTTGTCCGGTTTCTGCCGTTTAGCTGGTCGTGAAACCAGAGTATACAGGCGAGACCGGCGAGGCGATGCTCGCGGTATAACAAACGTACAAATTTCCTGCAACCGAATGTGCTTCGTGGCCATTGGTGGCCTTTATGCTGGCTGATGCTGGCCCTATGGACGACAACATCACTTCGTCTCCGTACATTATCACCAGCAACATCAGGCACCAACAAACTTTTTGTGAACTTTTTGTATTCATGAAGTGTGAAATGCGAGCCATTTCGAGCAAACCGGGTCACACGGCGACAGGTGTGGCGGTACTTGGCGCGGGAACCACCTGGCCTAACTGGAGGGCACTGGAGGAACTGGGGACGAGACCCCTTCTTTAGCTCAAGGAATGCTTCGCTAAAAGAAAAGCCTGACCAACATGCCTGACCAACATCAGGCCAGTCCATGTTTGTTTTGTGTGAGACCCCGCTGACATCGTTGCAAAGTCCATATAATGTCACAGGAGGTTGTTCGTAGATGATGAAAAGGAAAATGCGCAAGAAAAGGCGGCATTGCTGATTCCTTAGCAGAAGCTGTCTGTCTGAGCCTTGGTTAGTTCTTTCTTCTTGAAGCTACAGAAGGAAGACTGATGTAAATGGAGGCCGCATATTTAGCAACGCCTTCTTTCCAAGTCAGCGGGATATTGGGAAGCAGGCAAGAAGGGGGACTCAGCTCAGCACCTTCATTGTCATTGTCTTCACAGTACACTTTAGCATCGTTAGGCAATCTTAGTCATGCAGGGCTTCATTCCGGCCTGCATACCTTCGGAAAACCATTTCTATTAAATCCACCGCTTCTAAGTACCCATTTTTCGTATGAAGGTAGCAGCGTAGCATTGGGGAATAAGACCACCCATGCTGCTGGATACGCCTGTGCCGCACTTGCAGACTTCAATAAAAGTTCAAGTAGCGACTCTGCACTTCGAGCAATAAGGTCGCTAGATGTGTCTACTTCTTCAGTATTAGAAGCAGATCAGACGTTACTGTCCAAGCGATTAATCTCTGAGAGCAGTAGAAACACACTCCTTAAGCCCCCTGTTCAGGTGGAGTGTTTCGAAGTTGGAAGAACGGAGACGTTGTCTGGTCACGTCACAATTAGTGGTGCAAAAAACTCTGCGCTCGCTGTCTTAGCAGGAGCTCTTTGCTCAGAGGAGGCTTTGGTCTTGCGGAGGGTCCCTGATCTTCATGATATTAGACGCATGTGCCAAGTTCTGCAGTCAGTTGGAGTCAAAGTGACCCGCGGTGTGGATGATTCCCTGTTGGTAGATGCCAGCACCCTCTCTTCTGTAGAGCCGTGTGCAGACATAGTGAGAAAGCTCAGAGCCAGTTTTTTTGTCATTGGAGCACTAATGGGACGGCAAGGAGAAGCGGTAGTGCCTCTTCCAGGAGGATGCAACATTGGAGCTCGCCCTATTGACTTACATGTGCGGGGTTTGGAAGCTCTAGGCGCCAAAGTAGAGATCAGGTGGGATAGCATTTTAATCTCTACACCCTGATGCCCTGATTCATTCTGTTAGGGTTGCAGGATACAGTGTTTGAGGGATCTTCTGAATCAGAGCTGGCAAGTAGCATTTGTCTAAGATCCTTTGGTGGCAATATACAGGCGGATAGGCAGCAAAATGTCTTTCTAACCCTGCTTCACTGACATTCTCTGACAAATACTTCTGGCCATGATGCTTCTGTGATCTTAGTGGTCTAGTTCTAGCTATGGAACTACAGGGGAGGTTTCCAAGTGGGTATGTAAGGCTGACCTGCTTTGCTTAATGTGCCTGCTCTGTTAACCCTGGTCATTTCGGCTAAAGTCGTCCTGTTTGTCCTTGTCGAAGCAGGCAGGGACGAGTGCATGCTAAGGCCCTGAATGGGAAGCGACTGGTCGGAGGGAACTTTTATCTCGACTACCCTAGTGTTGGAGCAACAGAGACCTTGATGATGGCTGCATCGTTGGCTGATGGGGAAACTTACCTCTCCAACGTTGCTCAGGTGATTAGTTCCCTTCTATAAAAGCCCTCTGTGGTTGCTGCTGTGGTCATTGGTTGGCATCCACTCAACACTAAGATGGCCATAACAGGTGCTAGTCAACCCTTGGGAGATATTCAGCTTATGATTACTGTCTTAACACCTTTAAATATGAAAATATTACCCACCATTGTTTGGCAGAGAAAAGAGGTTGTTCACTATCAAACGATATAAAGCTGAGCATGAAGTACCTACCCTGGTCCTGATTTGTTGGAAGGCTCACTGGGCCACGAGATTGACCTGCTGGGTTTTTTAAACCAGTTGCAGCAAAGCAGCAATATACATGCAAAAATAACTCTTATCGAGCAATGACAGTACAATCTTTGGAGAAGCTTAAGGTGATTTTTGCTTTTCCTTTGGGAAAACCAAGGCAAACGAGAGAGGCTAGGCATAAGCCAGTGCTGAGAGTTGACCGGTCCTGGAAGTTGACCCCTAATAATTGTGGGTGGATGTTACATGGGTCTTCTAGCATTCTACGCTTCATGCAATGGGTGCTCTTGTTCAGATTAGGTCAGCTGCAACTTGGTCAGCTTCTGCGCCGATTTCTTGTAAGACACGAGAAAGGAGTTGTGTAGGGCACAGAGTCCATGATTACTGCACTTGCCAGCTTGTTGGCAGTTTCAGTTGGGAGCGCCATGCTTCATTGTTCCACCATTGCCCTGTCTTCACCCTCTCCTGCATTCCTCCCATTTCTCCATATGTATTCTTGTCACTTTTTGTCTGCCCTCTGCTCCTGGCTCAGGCAATGCATGGCATGAGAGGTTCACTGCCATCAGAGGGATTTTCATGAGAAGCCTGCTCAGCATCTTCTTTAAAATGGGTCTCCTTCACACATGTCTGATGGAGCTCTCGTGTTCTGAACTTCACCTTCCTTGTAGTTGATGCTTCTTAGAACTTCAGCTTTAAGGCTGCTGCAAACAAAGAACAATTGCTCTTGCTTTGCTTCAAAGCATTCCATCCTACCTTCCCCCAACTCAGATCCTCCTGAAACTGCAGCTGAGGAGGTGTACTCCTGCTGAGGCTGAGCTCTCGTCATTTTAGTCACTTGCTTCCTCAGATCAAATCAAGAGCTGTGCTTTAGGTGTTCCACGAGAGTCCTATTTGTCCCTGGACCCTGTCCATGTGCCAAAGAAAGCCTCTTTCTGTCTCACCTTGAGTTGTTCTATGTAGTCTACTCTATGTCTACAAGAAGCACCCCATATATTTGTCATCCTCACTGCCAGTGTCACCCACAATCCACCCTGCGAGGATGCTCAAGCTGTCGCAGTGTCAACCTTTGCACTCCACTTTTTCATCCCACACTCCACAGTTTGAAGTACTTGATGTGTGACTCCAAGCCAGAAATCAGAGGTCTTGAACGACCCCAGCGTGAACACTCTGAATGCATACTTGCAGTCTTTTCAGGCTTCTCATCCCACTCTCCACACTCCCGGTACTTGATCCCCTCCCACTAGTTCATGTGCTGAACTACTACCAAAGCTTACTACTCCCCAGCTCACCATCGTAACCCCCACTCTTCCTCTATGGTCCTTCTCAAGCTTTTTTGGTCACCCTAACTCTCACCGAATTTCACCCTCACCACACTTCCTGCCTAGCTTTTTTCTTCAAACTCCCAACGCCCCCCAACCCGTCGTCCTCACTCTCTCGTGTGGCTGATGTGCATCCCAAACACTCCCTACTCCACACTCCTAGTCCTTTCCCCCCCGCTCGTAGTTGCATTTCTCCTGTACCGTTGTTTCCACATAACGACGTGGGCCCGAAGTTGTGGACCTTCCCCCTGTACCTCTTTCAGACAAGGTCACGATATGTACTCCCGAACAATAACAGGAGCCGAACACCCAGACTGTGACATGTTCTGTTCCATTTCCGAACAATGACAGGGCCCCCAGCTGGGAGGTGGTGGGCCTTCCCCTGCTCTGCATTCTCAGAGAGCGACGTGATCCATGATCGTTTCCTAGATTTCTGAACAATGGCAGGAGCTTCCCTTCCCTTGACAGGCCTTCCTTTTGATCCGCCCCCCAAACACCGACACGACATAAGCCATGAATGAGCCATGAAACTTGTCGTTGTACTCTGCGAACAATGACAGGAGCCGGAAGTGGTGGGGCTTCCCTCCTCCCTCCACATTCCCAAGCGGAACAGTGAAACTTATTTGCCCCTCACTCCCACAACTCTGACACGGCCTGCTTCTCTTTGGAACTATGACATAAGCCAAAAAAAAAAAAAAAAGACATTCTGACACAAGGAAGCAGACAGTCGCACACTCTGATGCAACCCCCCTGCTTGTTTCCAAACAACGACGCGCCCTGCGCCGCGCCGCGCAGGAGCCCGAGGTGGTGGACCTGGCGGAGTTCCTGATCCACTGCGGCGCGCGCATCCGCGGCGCCGGCAGCAACACGCTGTGCATCCAGGGCGTGCGCCGCCTGCACTCGGCCGACTTCACCATCATCCCCGACCGCATCGAGGCCGGCACGTTCCTGGTGGCCGCCGCCATCACGCGCTCCACCATCTCCATGTCGCCCGTGGTGCCCAAGCACCTGACGTCCGTCATCAGCAAGCTGCGCTCCACCGGCTGCTGCATCCACCAGCCGCGCCCCAACACCCTCGTGGTACGCTCGCTCGCTCGCCCCGCCCCGCCGCCTCGCCCGTGCGATCTCTCTCCGCGCCCGCGCGCGCAATATACCTTTGCTCTCGGTCTTTCAGTCAATTGACCAGTCAGTTAGTCGACCAGTCAGTTGATCAATCGGCCAGTCAGCGGTCAGTCGGTCGGTCGGTTAGTCAGTCGGAACTGCTGCATTCGGCCCACCCCAACGCCCTTGTGGTTCTGCGCTCGCCACCTCACCGCGTGCAAGCGCGCGCTTGCTCGCTCGATCAACAATCGGCCTGTCGGCCGCTCAGTGGTCAGTGATGATCGTTCCACGCCCAGTTATCCAGGCAGTCGGTTGGTCGCTTCCTCCAATCTGAATCACTCGGTCAGTTGGTTGGTCAATCAGTTTGTCAATCGGCAGGTTGCCACGTGTCCACTCCTCCATGGCCAGACCAACACACCCCTGCGCCCCTCACCCCTCGGGCCCCCTCCCCCCCCCC
>WELA01008529.1:73863-91842 GCA_009602735.1 Mesotaenium endlicherianum | reverse complement strand
CCCCCCCCCCCCCCAAAAAAGAAAAACTCCTTTTCAATTTCATCATTCTGTTGGAGTTAGTGCATCAGATGTCAGTGGTTTTTCAGAGCAGCAAATCTGACGCATATTACAAGCATTAATGCAACAAGGTGGCGGCATGACATGTGGCAGAAGAGAAGCATGGCAGACGAATGCCAGTTGACGGAACACATACCCTTTGGGAAGGGAAGGGAAGGGAAGGGGGAGGGGAAGAGGGGGGAGGTAACAAATGTGCTCTGGAAGAGCCAAGGAGTCGGGGTCCTTTGGACATTTCTCAACACATGATCTTGCCACGATTGAGTTGGGGAGTGAGGGACATCAAAGACAAAGTTGTGAGGGACACAGGAGACAGTGTCAGGATGTCGATGTGGAAGACACCGAGACAATGTGAAGGTCATCAGAGACTGTGAGGGAACCCGGAGACACTGTGAGGAACACCAATATCAGCATCAGGGCAATCGGAGACATTGTGACGGGTACCGGGGACACCGCAAGGGACACTGTCAGAGATCACCTCACACTTCTGAGTGCCTGTTTGGCCCCTCCCGCCTCTTCAGGGCCACACACGGCGGGCTGCCGTTTGGGAACACCTACTTACAACAGCTCTCCATGAAATCAGGCGATTCTTTTGACCCGCTCGCCTGCTGACTCCCCCGCTGTCTTGTTGACTTGACTGGCTACTATGTGGCACAGTGGAGGAGCTTCAGAAGATGGGCGCCAAGATCAAGGTGTCTGGCAGCACGGCCATCGTCAGCGGGCGCGACTGGGGCAGGTTGGGACTCTACTCCACACACACACACACCCCCCCCCCCCCCCCCCCCCCCCCCCCCCCCCCCCCCCCCCCCCCCCCCNCCCCCCCCCCCCCCCCCAGTTTTTTTCTAATTTTTCTAAATTTCTTTGGTGTGTATTTCCCCTTCCTGCTGGCGCTTTCCTCTCCGGTCACCTCAGCCAGCACCCTCCACTTGCTCAGTCCTGCTCCGCTTGCCCGGGTATCACTACAGCATCCATTGCGTCATGTTCCGTGCCATCTGTCGCATTATCCTGACCAGCATTTTGTCATTTCACCTTCCTCAGATCTCTCTCGTGCGTGCAACTTCCCCGCGCCGTACGCTGCCACTCGAGAGCGCCCGAAACACACACGAGCACAGAATGCAGGGGACGGCGACATCTGTCAGCATCAGCAGTCTCTGCCCCCTCCGCCCTGCCTCTTAGATGCTGATGTGCCTGAGCAACAAACTCTCTTGCGGATGCCTACACTTATGTAATGCACGCGCCCATGCATGACCCTTGGTCGCTAGGCTGCATAATTACAGATGCATTCTATAAAGTAATCGTTAGAATCCTGAAGGCCTAGGCGCAGGCGCGTTCTGACGCAGGCGCGTACGCGCGTGCATGCATTGAGAGCTAGCCCCAGATGCATTCGAAAGGCATGTCTTTGAGGACACTGGAGGCACACACGCGAGCGCCAGCGCCTGCGTTAGTGGTGCTGGGGAGGGGTGCTCGTCCGCTCTGCCCCGTCTGCCCCCGCTGGCTCCTTGCCTGTCACCCTCGCTGCCTGGGAAGGGGCTTCGTCTGCTGTGCTCCTCCCATGCGCTCCTCCCCTCCGCTCTCTCATCCTTACGCCAAGATCCTTACAGCCCCTTCCGTCTCCCTTCCTGTCTCCTCTCTCTACTTCTGCCTTTCCTTTTCTTCCCTTCCCCTTTCTTCCCTTCCCTTCCTTTCCCTTCCCTTCTCTTCCCTTCCCGTCCCTTCTTTTCCCCTCCCTTCCCTTCCGTCCCTCTGTCTTTTCCTCCCTGACTCCATCATTTCTGCGACAGCGCGCTGTACGGCGCCCCTGTGACCGCGACGGACCTGCGGGCCGGCGCCGCACTGGTGCTGGCGGGCATGGCTGCCGAGGGGCTGACGCACATCGAGGGCGTGAGTCACATCGACCGCGGCTACGAGCAGCTCGACCGCAAGCTCCTCGCCCTCGGCGCCAGCATCCGGCGCATCCCCTGCCTGCCGTCGGAGCTCACGCTGTGAGCGAGCGAGCCAGGGCGAGCGAGGGCGAGCGAGCAAGCGCGCGCGTGCGCGAGGGGGGGTAGAAGTCTAAACAGGCGCCAGAGGCGGATGCTGCTTCCCCACCACGCCAGGCGCCCGGTGCTGCCCCACGCACTCGACTCGCCCGCACGCTCTTTTTCCCCAGGACGCTGCCAGACTCTGCCGGACGCCTCGCGTGCTTCCCTCCTGCCGTTGTCAGCCGTGGGCGGCGGTGGGCGGCAGAGGCGGCCACAGAGCACTGCTGCTTGGAGGCGCCTGCTTTCATTTGCTGTGTCGCCTCTCACGTGCCATTTCTCCTCAGTTGTGGGGTTCCCCCTGGTAACTGCGGACCTAAGAGAGTTGGCGCTGGGATTGGGCCTAGGGCTGGCGCTGAGTTTGATGGGGCTGGCCTGGCCTGGCCAGTACAGCAGCAGGGGGAGGGGGAGGGGAAGGGGAAGGGGGGAGGTGGGGGGCTCGGTGAGCCAGGCGCGACCTGTGGGACAGAGGGTGGTGCACGAGGGCTTGCTCTTCTTGGCTGCTCGCTCTGCTCAGCAGGGAGGCTGAAGGGGCAGGGGCTCTTGTGTCTCGTATGTGCTCCTCCGCACGGTACTTGTTCTTAGAGCCGGGAAGAGGGGAAGAGGGCGTGGGCAGGCATGCATGGAGGCATGGAGGCATGAAAGGTAGCTGTAGCATTGGGCACGTGACGGTGGGCCGCATGAGACCCTGCCATGTGTCGACCTCCAGCACACCTGATTGGGTGGCATGTGTTCAACAAAGGTAGACCACATTTTCTCTTTCTGCTGTGTTAGGTTCTGTAACCGACTGTAGGCCTCACTCTGTAGGTTCTAGTTGTATTCAAGCACAGGCAGCCCTTCCCTCTTGAAGGCACCTGTTTGTTGCCCATCGAGCCTGTAGGAGTGAACGCGTTGGTAGCATTTTATTAGAGAGTAGGTGTAGGATTTACAGAAAGCCCTGAGGTGTCTGCTCCTGCAGACCTCTTTTAGACCTTACCTGTTAGGCTCAAATGTTCCGTAGGGCAAACTATGTAGGGCCAGGATAGCAAGGCAAACTAGCTAGTGGGTTTCGTGAGGAGGTATGACCAATCACCCTAGGTTGTTGCTTCTAGATTAATAAACGGAAAAGGTGGACTGCCCACAACCTAATCATAACCTGTTTCACTCTCAAAGGGTGTAGAGGGTCCTGATAAATAAGGTTGTAGAATGCCCTCGAAGTACAGGCCTTCAGAAAATTGGAAGGGTTGTCACCCCTACGCCAAATTGTAAGGGTTTGTCACCCATAACAAGGTTTTGTCTCCACTTTGCTGTATTCTTGAGTGGGGGCATCAATCAGTCTGCTTTGAAGGTTCTTAGTGCCAAAGGAATGACTGAGATAAGAAATTGCAAGCACATCATCCGACTCCAGATGGTCGAAGTAAATATATACATCTTAACTTTGTGTATCACAACAATTCCATGAATATACAATATCAAGTATACTTCCAGAACTCAAAACACGTCCTTAGCCACTAATTTCTTGAATCTGACCATCACGATGTGCTGATTAGAGGTAGAGCAGGGCAATTCTCGTAGTGGACCCACCGCTTAAAAGATTTACTGTGTTCCGACCACGGTAATAACACATCACATTATTGAAATTCACCTGTAGCAAGGAGGTGACTGACAGGCGACGCAGTGCTTCTGCATGTACTTAAAAGAGATCCCACAAAGTTCTTGATAGCTCAACCAAAATATGTTTCTTACCCCCTGAAAAGCCCTGAGGACACCAGAGAATGCGAGGACAGAGGATTATAAAAAAAGGTTGAATAGCACGGTAGTGGCAACAAATTTGTACATTGGAGAAGCTTTGTAATACCTATACCTGGATGTCAGCTGATTAATATTTACCAGCCTCTATCCTCACAGCCAACGCTGAAAGAAACTAAATCGAGTTTCTACTCTGGCAAAATGTAATATAATTTCTCTACAAGGTGGGCAGACGCTCGGCGTTGCCAGCAAGCACCGACAAGAGGTTGGTTCCGAAGGGGTCGCTCAAGTGAGCGGTCAAGTTCTCTACTGGGCCCTCTCCGGTGACGTAGGCCTGGACGAAGAATCCAAGCATGGAGAACATAGCAAGACGTCCGTTCTTGATCTCCTTCACCTTCAGGAGAGCGAAGGTCTCGGGGTCCTTGGCCAAGTTCAGGGGGTCGAAGGGGCCACCGGGGTGAAGGGTGTCAAGGTCCTGTACAACAGAAAACAAAAATTGAGCCCAAACAAGCATTGCGATACCCAAGTAAGCATGATGGCCCACAAAACCCAGCTATACATACCATCTTACTCTTAAAACTGGGTAACACCTATCCATGTGCACATGCAATACAGAAACTGTTTTGCGTCGACAGCTCGAGGTGGAGTGACGAAGGCAGATAGCGCAGGGTGATGCCAAATTCCTCAAATGGTAACATTAAATGTGGCACGATACTGCAGAGAAACTTACAGAGCCGAGAGGGGACTTGTTGGTTGATCTGTAGTACTCAGCACCGCCAACAAGGATAACCTCCGCAACGACAGCAGCAGCCAGGTTGAGGGGAATAGTGGCACCGAAGTACTGGAGCGAGTCACCCTCGAGGAGCTGGGCACCAGTCTGAAACATGAGGAGAAATAACAGAGGTCAGAACCGGAACATGAGGACGGGAATCTCAGCAGCAGCATAAGCATACGTGTCGACAGTGAGTTTGAGAGGACAAACACATTGACAGCCAAGGCAGACGAGCGAGAAGCGTTACCCTGAACCACACTGCCTCAGGCCCGCACACTGCTCCGAACTTGTTGAAGGCCTCTGGCAGGATGAAACCAGCAGCTCCGAGCATAGCCCAGCGAGAGTGAATCAACTCTGCTGCCTGGTACCTGTGCAAAAAAGCAATGATGGCATAGGTCAAAAATTGCTTTCAGGTTTACACATTGGGTAGAACACGTTGAAGGTGCAGCCAAACGTGCTGGATGAAAGTTCATTGCTGAAGTTGTGTGACCAGTTGCGAACCATCGTCTTGTTTCAGTTTGGACACTTTGATTCTAGCACAAAACAGAAAGGCCATAAGACCTAATATACGCAGGAATGATGCCTGAATGGCCTGAACGAAACAGACGAAGTACCAAATGATTGTCCAGAGACAACTTGGTATATGGAATTGGTATTAGGAGAAGATGTGGGCACAAACAGTGAGAGGTACGAACACCAACCTGGCAAAGTCCTGGGGCTTCTTGCCAAGGCCAAGGGGGTCGTATCCGTAGCTGCATAGTCATAAAAATGCTAAGTTAGTTTCACAGGTATTATGCACTTCGCTTGAGTATTGCAAGACCCAATTCCCACTAGCTGCAGGCAGACTTGCTTATGCCAATGACTAGCCCGTCACAACGGGACAAGCCAGCATTCCACCGTTCAGTCTGGTGCCAAAAACCAGGTCCCATGAAGAATAATGTACTTACTCGCCGGGAACTTCTCCGGTCAGGTAGTCGGGGATCTCTGATGGGTCGAGGAGACCTTCGGGGAGGTAAATTCTGCGGCTGGGACCTGTCATTATCCAAAATGTCTACAGCGCTCAGAAGGGAGGTACATTGAGCTAAGGATTGAAACCTGAACAACAAACCTGCGGCATATAGGAAGGGGTGATGGTGAGTAGAATCTGTCTACCAAATTTAAGAGGTAGTTGACTACTGCACGATGTGACAGTTTTTAGACAATGCACTCCTTGGCTGCATCATATCAGCTAGCAGCAGGCGTGTACATTCCCAATCCCCTTAACATTATTATATGCTCTTCAATTATGGTGAAGGTGTGTAGCTGGAGGTGTGTGGCTGGAGGAATATAGCTGAACCTACCATACCACTTGCCGAGCTCTGCGGAGCTAACGGGAGCAGCTGCCTTCCTTGCGGCAGAGGCAACCTTTGCGACAGTGTTCTTGGCGGTGGCCTTAGCCTTTGAGGCAACCTTAGCTGCCTCCTTCTTGGGGGCAGCGCAGGTAACAGTCCTCTGAGCCTGCTTGGCAGCCTTGGCTGAAGACTGGAAAGCGATTGCCTGTCCAAGGAACTGGCTCTGCAATGTGGCGGCCATGGTTGCAGGAAGATGAGTCGGCAAATTGGAGGGCAGAAACTTTCTCGTCTAACGAAGAAAGCAGATTGGCAGGTGCCTGACAAACTGCACCGGGCTCTTCACTTCACTATCTGATCCAGAAACTGTCTTCCTCCCTCTGCGAGCGCCCTCGCTGGCCCTCGCCACTTCATCCCCCACTGGCCCCAAATTCCTGCTTCCAGTAACGTGAGGCGGGCATCGGTGGTCTCGATGACGCCAACTCATTCTCGGGCTTCACATCGAAGGTCAATATTGTCTACGATTGCCTTCATAATTTTACCACGCTTTGCGCGTATATGTACGGGACTGTGAAGGTGCTTACGATTGGCTTAACTGTACAGGCTATCTACGTGTGACCAATGACGGACCGCTCTAACGGATGGAAGATGACGGGATGCATTGCAGGTTTTGGGGAGCCCCAACTCACATGATCTTGCAATGTTTCACATGCATGCGTGATGTTGCCCAGAAGCTCCGAACTTGCTCCGGACGTTGCGACAGTGCAAGTGTAACGCCCTATAGCTGTTAGTATCGCTCGGTTTGCGACAAGCTGGTTGTTACGACGCCTTTCGTGCATCTCAAGAATTCAGCCTCGTAGACGAACTCTCGAATTCGTGGCAATTTTTTAAGGAGAACAAATTCCCTTCCCAATGTCGCTACTGTTATCCACTTGACGGTGCCGTCGCGCAGCGCAAGTCACGGCCGCCCAAGAACGGAAAATCAGCGTTGACTCACCGACCAACGGACAGAGTAATCTCAGTCAGCGGTTATGTCAAAGTCGTTATCACTGTCAAAGTGGTCACGACACGTCAAACCCCACACCCAAGGATGGATGGGGATTTGGACGAAGTAGTCAGCCGAAAGGCTAGGGGCCTGGAACCAGCAATGAGCCAGCCCAACAAGTGCCAAGTAAGGTACTGATCAATCGGCTATCCAAGCCAAGTACAGCAGGGATGTTGCAGAGGCGTTGTGTGCCACCTCGGCCAAGACCCTCAAGTGACTAGCCACGGCTTGAGCGTTCATCTCAAACGCTGCCAGCCGCCAGCCACATAGGCGTGATTGCTAGCTGAAGGCTAAGCAGTCACGCGCGACAATCACAAGGCATGCATGCATGCTGAGCGACAACTTCTAAAGCTGTTTGAGGGCTGCTAGGTAAGGACGACATGCAAGCTAGGCGTTATGACTAAGCACTGGCATTCTCGAAAGAGGATAATGTGTGGTGCCTGCAAAAGGCACGAGTCTTGCCTGAAGCTGCCTCATTCTTGCTTGCATCGTTGTCAAGGAAAGGAGAAGAAGGAGCGCAAAGAAGAAGGAGTTCCCAAGGCCACAGAAGAGCCGAGACGCCACGCTTCTGCCGACGCTGGAAGATTTCTTCTCAATGTATCATAGAAAGGTTAGACCTCAGGAGTTTCCAAGAGGGGATCTCGCTTGTAGAAAGCAGAGAGCTGCAGAATAGAATTTGGAGGTTAGCATAGATTTGGGTCAAACACCACAAGCGTGCGAAAGTCACTTAAAATGGTGAGTGCTGTGTTAGTTTCCAAGTTCTCAGAAGTCTCAATTGTCGAATTGCTGATAGCAAGAATAGTATTAACAAGTAAAGCTCTCAGTGAAGAACTGAGTGAGCCCAGCCAAGCAGTGAAAAACTGTTAAGGCGCGGTGTTGAGCGAAGAGCTCTAACCAGGCCAGCATAGATGTGCAGTTTCAGAGTTTTGTAAGCTGTGACTTTGTGAAAGTTAAGCGAAAGCCTTGAAGGGCGATTTGTTATGAATCTAGCATTGGCTGCCTGTTAAGCTGTTTAAACGTGATTTCTGCAAACTACAAACTTGTTTATTTTTTAAACCCTCAACTTGGGCGAAAGCCTGTGTGGAAGTAAGACAGTTCTACTTCTGAGAACTTTGGTTGATTGGTTCAGGTGAACAAGAATTCCCAAGCCAGTTGGGGATTGAGGCCTGTGAAGGTTGCCGGTGTTCAACCTGGAAGGGGTTTCGGAGAAATTCAACTGTATATGCGGTTGAGGAGTGGAAGACTCTACCACTCTGTGGAGCCTGCAGAAGGTTCTGACTCTAGCCAGAGTCCACGAGGAAGTGAGACGTCTGAGCATACTGACAACTGGAGGAGTGAGCAGCCGTCGAGAGACGAGTCTCGCTATATCCCCGCAAGCGGTGAGAACCCGGATAACACACGAGCCTTCGCACTTGATTCGGGCAGAGAGCAAGACGTGTAGGTTAAAGTTAGTGAGTCCTGATTATTGTTCAAAATGGCCGGTGATCATCGGGATGAAAATCCTAAGTTCAAGCTGTCTGCAAAGTGTTTTAGCGGACGAACCAGTGGAAACGATCTCACTTTCAAAGAGTTTGATGAGATCTTTTGGGCAGAATTCTTTTAGAAGATTTGGAAGGATTCTTCTTATACGCAATCTGTCGCATTTATAGGCTTGGTTTAGTGCTTGGATAAGAATGCCATGTTTCTATGTCGCCAATTTTGGAAGGATGAGGATCTCACCCAAGAATGGGCATTTGGAGAGCAAAAAAGGGCTAGGGATTTGAGAATCTAGAAAGAGGCTGCGAAAGCCCGAATGTCTGCTTTATCTTCAGAAAGAGCAATGCCAACTGCACCTCTTGAGAGCATAGACTTAGCTGCACTAACGCAAGAATTAACAGAGGCCATGACGCAACGCACTGAGGGCAAGCAAAGGGCTGCTACTCAGAATGATGATGCCGACTCTATCGCAGAGTTGCGAAAGGTGTGTGCAGAACTGTCTGAAAAGATTGCTAATGCTCAAGAACGAGTAACGCGCAGAGCTGCACCTTTTAACGGTCAGCAAGGCGATAGCGCCACGACAGAGGCAAGCCATGCGCAAGCCTTGGCTAGCTGTCGTAAGGGTATGGAGGCTGAGGATGACCAGCTAGACTTCGAGCATTGCCTGCGTCACTTCTTTAAGTTGCTTGAAGCACGATTTCCAAAGGATCGCAGTCTTAAGGTGCACCGTTATGTAGTTTTGTCCGTCAGAAGAACGAGACAGTCATGGAGGTTAAATCCAGATTGGTAGACCTTGCCAAAATGGCAAAAATCTACGAGCCCAGCATAGTGGCTGACAAATTTCTGTTGTGCTTGGGCAAGGAAACAGATCGTGAAGTCAGGCCACACCTGTCCGCGAAGCACGGGATAGACTAGGACATTGACGAGGTGATTGAAATAGCACGCGATGTCGAAGAAGGTAAAGTGTGGTATAAGGAGGCTTCAAGGACGCTTATGGCTCCTGAGAGGAGGGAGGAATCCTCTCAGCCTAAGGCCAACAGCTTTAATTTTTAGTTTAAGAAGAAGAGCGGGTCTTTCAATAAGTTTGCTAAGCACGCCAACACTGCTGAAACAGCAGAGGGCTGTTGGAATTGCCAAAAATCAAGACATCAGAAGAGAGATTGTCCGTACCCGGATGCTACGCAACTATCTGCTAGCAAGGCGCATATATGCTGCCACGAAAGAGGCAGACAAGGAGAAAAAGAAAGTAAAGGGTGGCTCTGGTAACTGCAAGGGTAACTCGCTGAGTTGAAAGCTCAATTTGCGAAACTAAATGCGCCTAATGTCTACTATGATGCAAATGTTGCAAAAAAGACCGTCTGCAAAGGCAAGAAATTGATGCCTGAAAAGGCTGTGGGTGCAACAGCTGCCGAGCGAGCAAATCACGACCGTCTGGTGCCAAGGAATGTTGGGAAGCTTCCTCAGACTTTCCGGATCACTTTGGATGAAAATGAGACCTCGCAGCTGCGACAAGCCAGGCCTGGGACGTAAGACATTCAGTTTTTTGCTAGAGAAGCTGAAGGCCTTGGTGGAACACCGGATCCAGCATGCTCCTTTGTTTTCTCTCGCTGATTTGCATATCACCTACCCGTTCACGGTTGAAGAAGCCGGACATCGGATGGATATAGCTGAGGAGGGTGCGAACAGCGCCTCATTGCCTACCAATTTCAGCACCGTGAGAGTGCAGAATAGGGATAGTGCACTAATATTCAACAACTGGGCAGCCCCCAACATTCTGTTGGATACGGGCGCACAGCCAGTCATCCTGGGAAAGCGAGCTGTAAAAGCTCTAGGATTGACAGCAAGGGACCTGAAAGAAAGTCCTTTCCAGTTGAGAACTGCCTCGGGGCAAGTCTCAAAGTGTTGTGGGATTATCCGCAAGCCTGTGAAAATCACAGTAAATTGAGGGAAACTTGAAGAGGCGTCACTATTCATGGAGTGCACAGTGACGGAGGCGAAGAACTATGATGTTCTCTTGGGAACAGAAGCGCTGATTCCCTTGGATATGGTCATTGATCTGCGAAAGCGGAGGGTGACTTACCTGTCAACAGATCAACAGCCGGCAGGAGAAATTCGTGTGAAGATGGTTTGCACAGGAGAAGCAAACTACGGGCTGCTAGATTGCTGCATTAACGACAGGTACCCAGAATCCTCAACAACATCATGAAGCGCAAAGAGGAAAGCTATACAAGCATCAGCATGCCAACACCCTTGGTATGGCAACCTCGGATTATGGAGCAAATAGAAACTGTGAGTAACAGGGACCGCGGCCCGCAAGAGCTGCTGCCAGTACCCTACCCAGTTACCTTTGCTGCAAATCTGATGCCTGGAGTCGAGCCGCTGCCGCAAGGCATTGTCAGGATGGGAGATTCTTTTTGTAAAAAGGGAGTAGTGGTGTTGAAATTATTCGCTGGACTTGGGTCTGGGACCATAGCATTGACCCAGCGAGGGATACCGTTGGCCAAAGTCTTGTATGTGGACAATGATAACCACGCTTTTCTAGCATTCAGAGAAGTCATGAGTCAGATGCAGCAAATGCATCATTTTAAGGGGTTGGTGCCAGCATACACCAATGTTGAGCACATTGCTGGAGGCAACATCATTAATGTGAAGCTTGAAGACCTGTATGGCTACAGGATTGGCTGGATTTTTGTTGGATTCCCTTGTCAACTGATTTCTCAAGCCGAGAACAGGAGGGGATTCAGTGATCCACGAGCACAACACTTGGGATGGATGGTGAAAGTCATCAGCATGCTGCGGGAACGTCAGCACTATCACCCACCAGTGTTTGTGATTGAGAACGTGCATCCAGGAATGGATTACAAGCAGATGAAGTCGGGAGAGCCATGGCTGATTTTCGACTCCACCTTGGGTCATCATGTACTCATCAACGACGCCAAGCACGGAGGATTATCCCATAGGGCCAGAATATTTTGGACCAACGGCATGTCTATTGAGGTCCTTAGAGAGATGGAGGACCTTACACGGCAATCACCGACGGCATTGAGAGTGGAAGAGGTGCTGGCGATACGTACCAGGCCAGTGATAAGGAGGGATTCCTATCCACAATGCGTCCTCAACAAACCAGGTCAGCCAAGGGTGGTACTGCCTACCTTCACAACATATCCAGGATCTCGAGCTTTCATAGGATGTGGACCAAGAATGGTCAAAGACATGCATGAAAGAGATGCCGTTTGGAGAGAGCCTTTTGCTGTGGAGAAGGGAAACTGCCTTGGTATACCCAACACCATAGCTCGGCAGATAGCCGGTGCTGTAGGGTCAGATGAAGTTGCGAAGATTTTTGGCAACATGATTGGATAGCACTCTATGTGAAATGAATCAACTTACCAAATTGGCGATTAACAAATAATAAAGATCTTTATATCAGCAAGTAATCTTTATGGTATTTTTTGTTAATTGAATTAACAGCAAAGGACCACACACTAGCAGTAAATAATACTCGTAAGTCAAATGTAAGTAAACTAGCATCAATAATGCAATCAGTAAACTCATACATAAGCAAGGTTGGAAGACAGTGCGTATCAATGGCTTCTCGCCTTGGATTCAGATGTCTCTCAGTAAGCTGTACAAGAGAGTTGGCCTCGTTTCCGAATGCCGAACTCGAGAGCAATGCCTAGCATATGTACATGGAATGAGTTTACTGTTCAACGGCCAGTGCGATGGCACCGCCTACCCGGGAGTTAACCACGTTGGTAGGACCTCGGTTAACCAAATCCACCGCCATCTCCCATCATCCCGAATATCCATCATAGGGATGTCATCTGGCCATTTATCTAGCATATCATACTTAGATGCATATCGAGGCAGTTCGCTGCTACCGAGTACGGAAGTCAGTTGGCTGTCAAAGAATGTGTCAGCAAGCTGACTTAAGTGGACTTCAGCCTGCTGCTTCCGGCTGAGTCATTAAACTGATATTGAATATAAAGTCCAGCAGACTGATTATCAACTAGAGTTCAGTAGGCTGAACTTAAACAACTATTATATTTAAACGAATATTATATTTACTAATATACTGATTCTTTACAATCCCTCCAACTTAACTTGTTGTCGCCTCGACAACATGAAACTGCAAAAGTTTTAATTAAGGGACCTGAACCTGACCAGCCTCCCCCACTAACTGCCTTTTCAGCTTGTCACCTTAGGGGGTTGTTCCTGGGGCTTCAGGATCAAGAGACGGAGATCTAGACCTAAATCTGGACAGCCCTCTAGGTCTGTCAGCTGGCCTTCTAAAGAACCCCGTTTGTTCTAAAGTTGGACCTCGAGGAGAACGAACGATGGTAGCCTGCTCTTCACCCACTTGGATGTTGATCCCCACATAGACAGGCATTCCACTAGGATGCTGAAATACATTGGCAAGAGGTACATGTCCCTGAGCGAAGGGGGAGGCCGGCATACCTCTGGCCACCCCGCGTGGCCCTTTTCTGAAACCCCTGTCCTCTGGGGATTTTTGCCAATGTCTGCTGCCAAGTACAGTCAGATCAGCTTCTTCCCCTGCTTGGGCAGGTGGGCTGGGGAGCGAGTGCGGGGTCCAGTTGCCTCCATGACGGGGATCACGTTCCATGTACCTGATCTTGGTTCCTTAGGAAGTGCCCCTGCCTGCCCCTGGGTCTCCTGAGTACCAGCTCCTGATGCTTCTCCTTTGCCTTGTTCTTCTTCCTCATCCCCCTCATCCTCCTCCTCTGAGAGAGTAGGAGTCTCGTCAACTAAGTTGTCCTGCTATCTGGTAGACATGGAGTAGTCTACTGATCTCCCCTTCTTAGGGCGCGCTGGGGGTTTCTTGGCCTTCAGCCTGCTGATATCTATCCGGCCTGCATTCTTTGCCCAACTGACAAAGGCATGCTTTCCCTTAGAGAAGTACTCTCTTCCCCTCCTCCTATGTTCCTTGGTCTCTGCATTCATATTGCTCAGGCATCCATTCAGCCTGGGGTCCCAAGGGGCAATGTGAGGTGGTAGGATGAGGTAGCCGTCTAGGCCATAGTGGAAGTCATCCGGTTGGGCTCGGTCACACTCCTGCTTCTTATTTGTGACGGTCATCCACCTCCAGTCTGTTGGCTGCTGGTAGTACTGGGGTCCGTGCTCAGCCTTTCTCAGTTTACATGGGAACTAGTGGGGAGAGAAAATCTGCTGTCCTGCCTCCCTGGCCAAGTACTCCCAGCTCCTTCTCTCAACTTCATTGTAAGCTGGCAATAGTGTGAGGTAGAATACCGTATCCTTAAAGCTATTGGGCCGCATGCTCACCATCCTGATGAGTCTCTGATCTCCCACTATTCCCGATATTGGGACTGGCTTGTTCTCTGAATCATCGGCAAGGTACCGAGCCTGCTCTGCTGTATAGCCCACCATCTTGACATAATCTTCGTAGAGGACCACACCAGTGTGTGTCTCAATGTACCTATCCAATGCTGCAGTTCCTTCCCTCTGTAGCAGTGTTGTCTGTTCCAGCTTGTTGATCTCCTGGGCTGCCAGCAATGCTTCCTTCAGGTTATCAAAGTTTTGGCCACCCACCACAGTATACCTGTAAGTGGCCAAGCTCTTCTGCCTGTCCGCTGCAGCCTTTTTCCTTCTCTCCTCCTCTGCCGCTGCCGCTTCTTCTTGTTGTTTCTTCTGTCTCTCCTCCTCAGCTTTCCCGAGGTTTTCCGCTTCCTGATCCTTCTTCCTCTGTACTTCTTCTGCCGCCTCTTGTTGTGTGCGGACCCTTTCTTGTTCTCTCCTGGTGAGGGACGTCGCCGCCAGCTCCTTCTGGTATTGTTCCATTGTCCTCCTGGCTTCTTCTGCCTTGCGCTTTCTGTCCTCCTTTTGTGTGGTGGGAGCCATTCTGTACATGTAGCCAAGGCACAAGTTAGTAGGATATTGACCTTTTGTCCTAGAAGTTGCGAGAAGGGAGTAAGTTCGTATTAGTGTGGTATATTTGTTCCTGTTTACCTTACAGGGTGATTGCTAGGAGTTGACGTAGTTGCAGTGTGCTAGACATAAACGTATGAATGTGTTTCCCTTTTTCCCTCAGCTAAAGGTGCTTTATGCGGGCCAGGCTGTCCCCTCTGTCATTATGCTGACACTTAGGGTTCACTGAACTGTCCTTTGCTCGCTCTCGCATACTAACTGTCATATTTTTCCCTCCAACTTAAATGGAGACAGGACCGCCAGTCACCTTCCCGTGTCAACTGAAATGATTGTTAGGGAGGTACTTCAGCCGCCCAAAGGTGGAACCGTTTCGACGCCCCTTTGGCATTAGTCTAATGGTCTTTAAGTTCCCAAGTGTCCCCAGAGGCATCGTAACCCTTCCATCGAATGAGGTACTTCATGACATATTTAGACGATCGACGGATGGAGCGCGCGTCTAAAATCTCCTCAACCTCATATTCCTCAGGGTCGCCGTCCCGGACAGCGGGGACCGGTCCCGGTTGGACAGGTAACCGACTTGTGAGCAGTGTATCACCTTTGATGTAAGGTTCCAGGAAGGAGACATTAAAGACCGGATGACCCTTGTATTCGGCTGACATGTTCAGTTTGTAAGCATTCTAACCGACACGGCGCACCACCAAATAGGGGCCGATCCAGAGAGGGCCAAGCTTTTTCTTGACCACACCAGGGAGGTACAGGTGGTGAGAATGCAGTTTGACCAAATCGCCCTTAGAAAAGGTCAGTTCGCAAAGGTGCTGATTAGCGTACTTTTGTTGGTTTTCTTGGGCTTTGTGCAGGTTCTGCTGGACTTCTGACAGGGTGTCAGCAAACTCCTGAGGTAACTGGAGGGAGATCGGATTGTCAATCCCTTCAGGGTGAGTTAAAGATTCCCCTAGGACATCTAAAGGAGACTTAGGGACTCTACCCAGGCTTAGTTCAAAAGGAGTCTTGCCCGTTGATGCGTGCACGGCACTGTTGGCCGCAAACTAAATTTGAGGTAACAGGTCATCCCAATTATCTTGTTTTTGGTTAATACAGGCTCTCAGTACCTCTTGCAAAACTTTGTTTGTTCTTTCAGTCTGAGGGTGGTTTGCTGTGCTGAGCAGCTGCTTGACTCCCATTAACCCCATTGAAGCTGTCCATAACTTAGAGGAAAATTTGGAGTCTCTGTCTGAGATTATATTAGAGAGTAGCCCATGTTGGCATACTACATGGTTGTAGAACTGTCTCGCTGTTTCGAGTGCAGTTACCTTGACAGTTGTGGGGTTAAGAATGACCATATTCGTCAGTTTATCCACAACAACAAGTATCGAATCATGTCCATTGGCCATTCGTGGCAGTGTAACCACCCAGTCCATGGATATTTTTTCCCAGCGGCCAGTTGGGATGGGCAGCGGTTGTAAGAGGCCCCTCGGTGGTGTGTGCCTAGACTTTTTCTTTTGACACTGGTCACAGGACTTAACGTATTTCAAGACCTCCCGAGGTAATTCCTCCCAATGATAATGTTTTGCCAGTTTGCCAACAGTTTTGGCCTGCCCCAAATGCCCACCCAGCAAACTGTCATGTGCTTGACTCAATAAAAGGGACCTTATTTCCACGTTATTAGGAACGACCAGCTTCAGCCTGCCTAAAGTGGTTTCAGTCACCCAGACCCCTCCCCTAAGCTTATACCCGAGTGCAGTAGCACGACACGTACCAGTAGTGGGGCTGGGCTCAAATGTTGGGTCAGAAAGGTAGGCTTTTCTAAGTTATTCAAGGAAGGACTTTTTCACCTTTAGTGAAGTGAGTGCACACAGGACTTTATCTACAGCATGCTGACTAAAGTTTCTTTCTTGCAAGTCAGGTCTTCTAGAGAGTGCATCAGCAGGATTCAACTTCCCTGGTTTGTAGTCAATCAGGACTTGAAATTGCTCCAGCATCTGGCTCCAGCGGTTCTCCCTCCTCACCCATTTGGACTTCTTCTGAAAGTGAGTCAGAGCTAGATGATCTGTAATCACCTTAAAAGCTTTACCATGTAAGTATGCTCTCCACTGTTTGAGTACATGAATGGTAGCTAGCAGCTCTTTATCATGCACTAAGTAATTAATCTCCGCTGGATTAAATTTCATAGACTCATACAATAAAAGATGCCACTCCTGCTTTACCTTACCATCCTTTGTGGTTTTGTCAGCAGGCTGCACCAAAATAGCACCCATGGCAAAGTCAGAGGCATCAGTGACCACCTGCACCGGTTTGCTGGGGTCATACACGGCTAGCATCGGGGCAAAACAGAGAGCATCTTTAAGGGTCTGGAAGGCAGCCTGCTGCTCTTTCCCCCACACATACCCTATGTCTTTCTTAGTAAGGTCAGTCAGTTTACTGGCCTTTGTAGAATAATTCCCGAGGAAGGATCTAACTTCAGAGACAGACTGGGGTACTGGCCACTCCCTTATGGTCTGGACTTTCTTAGGATCCACACTGATGCCTTCTTTACTGACAACATGGCCTAAGAATTCAATACTTTACAGAAATCACACTTCCTCATTTTAGCATATAAGTGATTCCTTCTCAGCGTGTCCATGACTGTTTTTAAGTGTTCAGTGTGCTGAGCTTTATCTTTGGAGAAAATTAAAATATCATCCAGGAAAACTTGCACAAACTTATCCAAATAAGGTCTGAAAATGTCATTCATAGCACCCATGAAGGTCGCAGGAGCATTAGTCAGTCCAAATGGCATCACGTTGAACTCATAGTGTTCATAACGTGTGCGGAAGGCAGTTTTGTGTTCATCCCCCTCAGCAATTCTGATTTGATGATAACCACTCTTCAGATCAATTTTACTGAACACCTTAGCACCAGACAGGGTATCAAGCAAGTCCTTGATTCTAGGTAAAGCATACTTGTTCTTTATTGTAATTCTGTTCAGAGCTCTGTAATCCACACACATCCGCATACTGCCATCCTTTTTCTTAACAAATAGGATGGGTGCGCCGTACGGTGATTTACTGGGAGAAATATAACCATTTTCCTCAAGCTCTGCAATCTGTGTTTTCAACTCCTCGCTCTCCACATAAGACAAGCCATAAGTGCGTTGCCAGGGTGGTTGACTCCCAGGTAGTAAATCAATCCTATGATCTACTTCCCTCTTAGGGGGTAGTCCTGGAGGCATATTAAACACATCCGTGTACTGAGCAACAATTTTTGCAGCAGTAGGGTGCTCCGGAGGGCTTACCTTTTTCTCCACCACTTCTTTAAGTTGAGGAGGTACCTCTCTTAGCAGCAGACAGAACATTCTGTCTTCCTTCTGGTTCCAGCTTTTGACGAACTCCATTGCATTCAGCAACTTGCATCCTTCTGGAAGCCTCTTCTTTTCCTTCAGTTGCCATCCACACAGGACAAGAGGAAGAGCACTGGTGAGTGCAAACTTAGTCTGCCCATCACAGGCTCCTCTCACTTTAACTGTACCTCTGCTCCAACACACTTCAGCTTGATGTCTATTAAGCCAGGACCTGCCTAGCACGAGATCATAAAAGCCAGTGTTGAGTACCTCAAATGTAAGCGTTTCAGTTAGAATTGCAATGCCAGAACCTAACTGGACCTCAATAGGCNTTGGTTATG
>WELA01008529.1:39677-63869 GCA_009602735.1 Mesotaenium endlicherianum | reverse complement strand
AAGGTTCAAAGGACATGAACCAAGTTACTAGAGTACCTATTCACACTTGACTCCACACAATACTACTCCAAATATATTTGAAAACATTAAAATATATGCAAACTAATGTATAATAACTCAAATCACTACAGTGTAGTAGAACATTCTAGAGTGTGATTGTGTGCGTGTGAGTGTGCTAGCTTGTCCAACTAGGCAAGGTCACCTACATGGAAGGAGCCATAGTAGAAGGTGTACTTTGCTAGAGAGGACACTTAGAGTTGAAGCATAAAAGAGGGGGTCTTGTCTTGTCTAGACTAATCTAGTCTAACCTTCTTAACTTGTACACGACTTTTCTTAATAAAGTGAGTTCTTTTCCACTCCTCTCTCATGTAGCCTTCTCTCTCTTGCAAGGGTGGCACACCACCAGGCCACTCCACCTTGTGTATGCAACTAGGAAAGGTCCTTGTGCACGCTTCCACTCGCGGGTGAGGGTGCGTGAGTGTGTGTGGGCGCACTCCCCGCACCCTTTCCCCTTTCACATGGTATCAAAGCTACCTAGTTGCTTCATTTGAAGGAGGAGCTTTGGTCGGTGATGCTTGTAGGAGTGTAGAGAGGGTAGAGAGGAGAAGCAAGGAAAGTTGCTAAGGGCAGCCATGAAGATGTTGATGCAAGCTAGCATCTCACTCTCTTGAAGGAGGGAGGAGATGGGAAGGGAGAGGTGCTCCAAGAAACGTTAACTTGGATGCAATCAGATTTTTGTACGTCTTCTTTGTAGTGTGAGGAGGTTGCCCAAGCATGGAAGTGATATGAGTAATATAGAGCAGCCTTTGCTCAAGTATGAAGACATATGAGCATGAAGAAAATCTGGAGTTCACACGGCTGGATTTTTCCTTGAAGATGTAGTCTCTTTAGTGTTAAGCTCTTTCTTTGAGGGGGGGGGCTTAGCATAGAGGTGTTGGTAGCTAGAAGGAGTATGTGCCCATCTTTATTTTAAGTTGTCAATGAAGGTGGAGAGGATAGTAAGAGTTGGCAACCGGGAACTTAGCAAGCATGTGTACTTGCAAGTCTAGGAGCTTTGGCGGGCATAGCACTCGCAAGCTCAATAGGAGCTCATGAGAAGCTCAAGAGAGGGTGCACCTAGGTGTTGCACCAAGTTGGCCAAGTATGTGGCCAGATTTGGGTGCCTTGCATCACTCCTATGTAGCCACTGGTTATTTGAGGCCAGCCATGATGGAGCTTGGTACCTTGTATGGAGATTGAAGAAGCCTTAAGTGAAGAGAAGCATCGTGGAGAAGGCTTGGAGCAAGAAGAAGTATTCCAGATTTTCCTTCAAAGAGGAGAGATGGAGATGGAGCCTTTCAAGTTCAGATTTCTCTTTTCTTATGGAGGAGAGTACTACGGAGTATATGGAGTTGAGAACTATGATGAAGACAAGCCTATGGTGTGGAAGAAGAAGCAAGGTATGAAGTTGGTGCAAGGAGCTAGTGCAAAAGATGTCTCCCACTTGAAGTGCGTGTGCAACTAGTTGTATGATGGCATAGTTAAGGGGCAGATTTTAATGCATCTATGGAAGCTCTTCATGTGAAAGTAGAGCACCAAGGCAAGCTGGGTTTAGTAGTAAGAAGTGTCATTGGGGTGACCAAGGCTAGAGTGCACTCAAGAAGCTAAGCATGTGGAAGGAGTTGCACAAGAAGAGTAGCCTATCCTCTAGTGCTTTAGTGCACGGGTCAAGTGAAGACTAAGGAGGAGTATAGTCAAGTGAAGATAGTGAAATAGGTGGAGGTAGATAAGACCACAAGTAGCTATCTTCAGCCCGCTAGCAAGGAAGTGACGCGGGAAGGTGAAGGTGAAGGTGAAGCGCTTGTTTTGGTGGCCTTGGCTCGGTCATCACATGGAGCAAGCGCGCCTCCTAACAACCTTGGCGAGCGCGCATCGCCGGTGGAGCAAGTAGAGGTGTATGATCCCCTTGCTCATTTATAGAGCAGACCCCACCTGCTCAAGTGGAGGATCTCCTAGAAAGTGAGCTCAAGAAAAGCCCGCTTGCATGACGACTTGTGTGCGTGCACAAGATGAGGTGCAAGCACTAAGAGTATGTGCGTATGCCCAAGTTATGGAGCTCTTGGAGGCGTTCCAGATGTGTTTCTTGGAGCCTTGTGTAAAGGCTGACCTTCAAGAAGAGCCAGAGGTATGTGGGAGCGAGCATCTAGCCAAGAAGAAGACTATGATGGAGTTTGGTGCACCACGAGCGAGACTACACGCTCATGCCTTGTGAAGAATATTATCGTCGCGTGATGGAGACTACGACTTTATAGATATGGACCTATGAGGAGGAGACCAAGTGTTATGGGGCTGATATGTCCTGCCTAAGATGGAGATATATGACAAGGAATTGGACATGAAGCTAGAAGAATCAGCGCCTATACAAGCAAGCAAGAGAGAGGCGTAAAATCTGGACTTGGACACTCGAGTGGTAAGCGCCTTACCTTCACGATGAGGGGGGGGAGTGTTATAGTTGTTTATAGTGCTTGTAAGTAAGGTCAAGCCAGTCCCATGATTTCATTTGTACCTAAGAGATGTGAAGTGGAAAGAAGTTTGAGAGCTAGTGCTTGGAACATACTCAAATCTGTCCATGTTTGAGGGTTTTACGGGTAGGCGAGCGTGAGGGTAAAAGTTGGCAGATTTTGGCTACTTTTTGCCAATTTAAGAGAGTGGGAAATATTTTTCCTAGAAGTCCTACATGAGGTGATAGACCTGGTATAAGGCCTGCCCTGAATCATAGTCAAGTTTCAAAATCAAGGGTTTAAGCATGTGCCATTTGTAGGCGCGGGAGCTTGATACGTGTTGCGCGCGTGTGCGTCCTACGAGCGTGAGGCACAAAGTGACGATCTCGTTTGAGTGTTAGACTTAGATTCAGATTCTGAGATTTTGTGGAGAGGCAGTCCTATGAGTTCAGATTCAGAAGCAGTTGTTTTTTTATAAAAACATTAATTGAAGTCCTGACAGTGCCACATGGCGGTGTGCTGGACTGCCGTGCGAGCCACATGTGTGAGGCAAGGCGCAATCTGATTGCATGGTCTTAGGCTTGGAATCAGGAGAAACAAAGCATACCAGTGAGAAACAAAGCATACCAAGGGGAGATAATATGTAGATTACACAACTTTCAGGCTAAAAATGTAAGAAAAAGTCAAAGGGGTGCCACTTGGCGTCTTCAGAGGTCACCACGAGTCACGCACACAAGTGAGAGAGTGCAATACCTCTACAAGGAGTATGGCTTAGAGCTAGAGGTAGCTAAGTGTACCAGAAGGTTCAAGAACATAGTGGAGTCAGGTTCATGATGTAATCTGGTCAAAATTATAAGAGCACCACGAGTAAGCCACATGGCGCGACGAGGGATTGCCACTTGTCCAAGAGGGCGAAGATGGAGTATTTTGGCAATTTGGCGGACTATTATGCCTTGGATCCAGCTTTGGAGTATGTGGACATGATGGAGGCAGTATGTTATAGCCTTCATGAAGATATTGGCCTATTCCAAGAAGGAGTTGAAAACAAAGATGCATTTGTGTCAGGAGACGCCATGTGTGGAGCTAACATATGCGATGGAATTTTACTACGTGGAGTAGTTTGGAGTATTGAGCATCATCTTGGAGCCCGTTCAAGACCTGCAACTTGTATAATATCTATGTGTTTGTCTAGCATATATTTGAGCTCGATTCCTCATACGACGCCACTTATGCTTAGTATGCGCCGAGGACGTCGCATCTTGAGGAGGGGGGTGATGTAAGGTTATGAAAGTGTATTTTGTATCTTTCTAGCATTTTATATGCATAGAGTGTGATTTTAGAGAACTTTGGCCTTTATTTCAAGTCATTTGGACAAGTATTGAGAAAGTTATGAATTTTGGGAGTTTTTAGTGAGTTTTTAGTGTCACAGATTCAATTTAGTGACAAGGACAGGTCCAGTGACGAAAATTTTGGTTGAAGTCCAGAAAGTAGGACATTGAATCATGAGGGTTCTAGAAACTACGTACGATTACGTAGAGTGCCAAAGTGATCGTGGAATATCTAGAAACTCAGTGAGGAGTTAGTGGATTGTGTAGTAGAACATTCTAGAGTGTGATTGGGTGCGTGTGAGTGTGCTAGCTTGTCCAACTAGGCAAGGTCACCTACATGGAAGGAGCCATAGTAGAAGGTGTACTTTGCTAGAGAGGACACTTAGAGTTGAAGCATAAAAGAGGGGGTCTTGTCTTGTCTAGTCTAATCTAGTCTAACCTTCTTAACTTGTACACGACTTTTCTTAATAAAATGAGTTCTTTTCCACTCCTCTCTCATGTAGCCCTCTCTCTCTTGCAAGGGTGGCACACCACCAGGCCACTCCACCTTGTGTATGCAACTAGAAAAGGTCCTTGTGCACGCTTCCACTCGCGGGTGTGGGTGCGTGAGTGTGTGTGGGCGCACTCCCCGCACCCTTTCCCCTTTCACAAGACCAGTGACAATTGGGGTCCATGTGGTGCCAACATCTGATCAGAGGGCTATCAGGACGGCACATCAGCAACAAGAAGAATACGGTGTGCAAAGAGACGCAGCGGAAGCTGCCAGAGACAGAGCATTCAAGGAAGCTGGGGTAGCTAGACTGATGAGATGCCAGGATCTGTTGGACTGGATCGATAACCAGACCAATGAATTACAAGCATCTCTGGAAAGAGAGGATACACTCATGGGGGACCAGACGTCTGAGCAGACGACGCCGCTGCCAAGCGCAGAAGACGATACGCAGGACACCCCGCCATATGTGAGAAACGCCACTCACGGTCAAATTTTTGAGAGACCACCTTTCGGAGCCGCGACATCAGGGCGTGAGGAGACTCTAGAAGATGCCAGATCAGGGTATGATACCCACCTCAGCCCAAGAGCAGCTGGACGCGGAGACTACTGGCAGGAAAGTTCAAGTAACTGGGAAGCTAACCAAAAGTGTCTATCTTCTTCACCAGAGCAAGCGCCGTTACAAGACATGTCAGAGGAGTCCGAGAAGTAGACCCCTGAGCTAACGTTTGAAGACTTTTAATACTATCTAAACCAAGCATCAGTGCAAGAGCGCCAGCGCAGCATTGGTGAAGGGCCAAGATGGGCATCTGAAGAGTACCTGAATAGGACCCCTGAAGAGTCCTATGATACCTATAGAGCATCCCTCGGTGAACGCCAGTACAATATTGGTGAATGGGCTGAAGAGAATAGCCAGAATTTAGGAGATTTTGGAGGGTCTGCAAAGACCATATGCCTCCAAGTGATATTCGAAGAACGCAAGGAGGAGTCGGGCAAGCAATTGTCCACAACACCTTCTTTGATGAGCCCAGAGCCGCAGGCTAAGGGGCAACAGCAGGGTTACAGCCGATCAGACAGCTGAATCCATCGCAAGGCAGATCATGGAGCAATTGCTGGAAGCAGACGCTCGACGGCACAAGGAAGAGGAAGTGGCTAAGGCGGCAAGCGCTCTGCAATCAGCCATCGTCAACGTGGCGAAGCTCAATACAGATAATGATGGAGAGCCACCACCACCTGGAGTGGAGACGTTAGTTGAAGATGAGGCAGAGATGCCAGACCTTCCAGAGTTCGACCTGCCGTCAGTCACCAATGAAGAGGAGATTTGGGAAGAAATTCCACGTTTCCCTACTCCAGAATTACTCCTGTTGGAACTACAAGAGCTCAGGATGGATGACTGGGTGGCCGACCACTTAATAATGGAGGGGCCCAGCCCTGCAGATCTATACAACAATTTGAGGTCGCCTACATGTAGCACTTTAACCGCCAGCTTTCCAGCACCAGGAGCTACCCCTCATCAGCTACAACAGCCGCAAGAAGTGGCTGCCTGCACCGCTAAGGTGGAACCCACACAAGGTAATCCCCACGGTCACGCAAGCAGACCAAAAAAGGTGGCTCGGGAAGGGAACGCACCTTTCAGGCGGATGCTGATGCATTATCTCAAGTACAGGGGAGCAACTCAAAGAGAAGGGGTTCCAAAAGGAACCATGGCTCCTCCTCCGCAACCTATCTTGGAGATTTTGCAGAGAGAGGGAGAGAATGGCTTGATTCGCAAAGCCTGGTGCGCCCTTCATCCACTGGAACGTGGAAGAAGGATAGTTTAGCTCCTAGGACACGTGCAGTTTCTGAAAGGGAATTGGTAGAGCTGAAAAGTACCATAAGCCGCTTGACAGCAGAGAATGCCGTATACGCACAACTAGCTGCGGCTCAAAGATCGCAGATTTTGACACAAGCATGGACGGTTACGCCACCAGCCAGGGAGGAGTTTGGCACAACCGTTGCGCGCATTGCTACCATTGAGCGCGAGTGAGGTTGGACAATCAACCCCAGAGCAGATCCAGCAGGGTGGCCTTTGCCGAACCCGCCCCCACCACGTGAAGAGGGAGGAACGAAGACCAGCTCGACTGCAGCCGATGAAGAAAGGTTCTTGAGGCAGCCCATCTAGAGGCGTCTAAAATACTCCACTCAACAGGAGAGGCGACAATCCATCGAAAAAGGTAGAAGGCCTAAGAAGCAGGCCGCCGAGCCTAAGTCAGCGGAGGAGCAAGCTGCGAAGCTTGCCACTCCATCGCCTAACAATCAGGCAGGAAAGCCTAAAGATCAGGATGAGGGCAAAAAGCCCCCACCTGAACCCAAAGAGTAGCAACTACTGGATGCCTGTGTTGGGGAAAAGCAGCAGGAAACTAAGGTTTTCGCCACTGGAAAAATGGTCTCAGCCCAACAGAGAGCACAAATAGAAAGGCTGCTGAAGAAGCACCGCAAGGTGTTCGCTTTCACCAAGGAGGAGATTGGTAGAACCACTATTAGTGTGTGTGAGATCACACTAACCACTGATAATCCAGTCAGACTTGGGCCGCATAAGCTCAGGCAGACCGAATGGGACTGTGTGGAGAAAACTTGCCAGGAGCTGCACAAGCTCGGCATGATTGAAAAATCAACCTCAGTACATGGAGCTCCCATAGTAGTAGCTGCCAAGAAGGACGAGGCTGGCAATTATACAGTCACTCGTATGTGTGAAGACTACAAGCAACTGAATCTCCACACGGAGCCAGACAGCTACGTGATGCCTACACCAGAGTGGATCTTTGCGATTGCCACCACCGAGAAGGTGATCAGCATCATTGATCTACGCCAAGGCTTCAACCAGATCCCTGTGAAAACAGAAGATCGAGGTAAGACCACTTTCTGGGCTCAAAGGGGACCTTTGGCAATGGACGATAATGCCGTTTGGGCTGAAAAATGCCCCAGCCATCTTTCAGAGGACCATGGATAAAGTACTGGAGGGGCTGGATTTTGCAAAACCCTACATTGATGACGTAGTGGTGTTTAGCAAGTTTATGGAGCACCTCGAGCGCTTGGAACATGTGTTCCAGCGACTGGAGAAATTCCAGATGACGCTGCATCCTGGAAAGTGCAGATTCTTTGAGGCACATGTGCCTTGCTTAGGACATGAGATTGAAAACAATGCTATGTCCCCTTAGGCTGTAAAGACTGAGGCCATTTACAAGATACCTGCACCTGCGAATGTGATTAAGTCTGAAAGCTCTGCTAGGGCTAAGCGGATACTTTCGTAAATTTGTGAAGGACTATAGCAAAATTGCTAAACCCTTGACAGAAATCCTGATAAAAGATGTACCTTTTGTGTGGACGGTAGCCCAAGAGAATTCCATGAACGAGCTCAAGGAGCGGCTGGTAACGGCCCCAATATTGCGAACGCGTGACTACTCCAAGCCGTTCAATCTACACACTGACTGGAGTTGTGTGGGAATCGGCGCAGTACTTACTCAGGCCGCAAGTCCTAGAGAGGAGTACGTCATTGCCTATGCCTCGCGCTCTAACAACCGAGCAGAGAGCAACTACTCGTCCTACAAAGGAGAGCTGCTGGCAGTGGTTTGGGCTGTCGCACATTTCAGAGAGTATTTATGGGGAAGACCCTTCACGCTGATCACAGATCACTCGCCGTTACTCTGGCTGATGAAGAATGGAGACCTCACTGGTAAATTGGCTCGCTGGGCTCTCAAGCTCTAGAAGTACCAGATGACACTGGTGCATCGAGCAGGTGTACTCAACAATGACGCCGATGGACTCAGCAGGAACCCGGACCCATCTTCAGACAACAGAAGAGAAGCTCGAGAAGACGAAGATCCGAGCAGCCCAGCAGAGTTGGCAGCCTGCCTGGCCGAAATGGCTAGAACGGTAGCATCAGGTAAAGCTGAGCCTCTACCCCTGTTCAATCCAGAGATCTGGAAAGATCAAGCCACTATGCACTGGCTGAAGACGGGAGTCTACATGGAGGGATTATTTGTGAAAGAGAAGGACTAGATGAGCCATTGAGCTAAAAGGTTTTGCTGGAAACGCAATAATCTCTTCAAGATTGAAGAAGCTGGTCAGGAGAAGTTGGTGCCAAAACCCACCAAAAGGCGAGCTCTGGTGCAGGAAATGCACGAGAATACTGGGCACTATGGTGTCAAGAAGACGTACAGTCTTTTGGAGCTGTCTTACTGGTGGAGGGGCATGAAGCAACAATGTGAGGATGTGATCAAGGCCTGCCAAAGCTGTGATCGCGTCAAGGCTGGTTTTTCACAGCAACATCCACACCTGCAACCTCTGCCAATCATGGGCCTAGGCTACCAATGGAGCTGCGATCTCGCAGGTGAACTACCGCTGTCCAAGCGAGGTAACAAATACATTATGGTCATAATTGAGCATGTCTCTAAGTGGATAGAGGTTGTGCCTCTAATTGCTAAGGAGAGCTTGGGGACCGCAGAAGCGCTTTTCAACGGTGTGAGTGTACGTCATGGAGCTCCAGCAAATATGCTGACAGACCAAGGGTCTGAGTTCCAAGGGTCTTCTCAGAAACTCTTGGACAGATGCTTCATTTACCATCGCACTATGTCTAGAGACCACCCACAAGCAGATGGTCTAGCAGAACGGATGGTGCAAATCATTAAGTTTGCTTTGCGCAAATTTTGCCTTGAGCATGATTGGGATCTGGCCCTGCCATGGCTGGTTATGGGTTACAGATTTAGCAAGCAAGCTGCTTTGGCGAATTACTCGCCTTATTAAATTCTGTTTGGCAGAAGTCCAGTTGTGCCCAGGAGCATCAAACAGGAGATTGAGCAAGTGAAAGACCTGAACAACCCTGATGAACTGCTAAAGGTCATGGTACGCCGCAAGGCGCTACTTGAGCGCATGATGCCTGCTGCCCTGGACAATCTACAATTTGCGCAGAAAAAAGACACGCAGCGTTACGCCAGGACGCGAGATGGGAGCTACCGCCTGCAAATGACGCAGTTCCAGAGAGGAGACTTCGTCTATTGCAAGCGCCACACCAAGATCACCATCGACACAAATTCAGGTGCAGTGGTCTTACGCGTGAAACATGCGTTCGACAATGGAGTGTTGGAACTGGAAGGTTGCGATGGTAAGACCATGAAAGATCACGTGCAGAACTGCTCGCTGTGCCATTTGCCAAATTTAATCCTACGATTAAGGCTGTGCCCGAGGAATTGGTGCCAGCCACGCCTTGTGCCACCTGCAAAGTGCTGGATGATCAAGAAGCAATGGTAACTTGCGATAAGTGTAGTGCCCGTTGGCACACCTTCTTCATTGGTGAGGAAGAGATTATGGCAGGACGGTGGGAATGTCCTGACTGCCTTCCTAAAACTCCCAGCCGCAGAGCTAGGAGATAGTAGCTTTCAGCGGCAAGGCAGGGACGCCTCAGCTGAAAGGGAGGGGTAAAAGGGAAACTGAGGATAAGCTAACTTTTTGAAAATTTCTACTAAGTGTTGATAGTGTGGAATGAGGAACTGGTTGAGCATGGGAAGCACTGAGTGTGGGATGTAACGAATCAGTATATGAGTGGATATAATATTCATTTAAATATAATAGTTAATTAAGTTCAGCCTGCTGAACTTTAGTTAATAGTCAGTCTGCTGGACTTTACATAATTAACAGTTTAATGACTCAGCCGGAAGCAGCAGGCTGAAGTCCATATAAGTCAGCTTGATGACTATGAGTATGAGTACAATGCTATTCAGTCAAGAGGTAGAGGTGGTTCCTCTCGAGGTGGCTATGAAAGGGGTGGTGCGAGGACTAAACCGAGACCAGCCTCAGCAAAATCCACTTGCTACCATTGTCAGCAGAAAGGCCACTACAAAGAACAGTGTCCAGTCAAGCACCTGCCCAAGGTTGAGAGAAAAGACCAGCCTTTAAAAGACAGCAACAGTCAATAATCCAGTCTACTGACTGTGAGGATGCTAGAGATAGTGAGTCGTCACTAGCTGCCCTCGTAGCAGGTATTATGGGTCCTGCTGAACTGGATTCACTATGCATGCCTGACAACCAGATAAAGGAGACCATCAGCAATATAGACGTCCAGAGAGTGCACACTCTGGATGCTCTTGTTCCACCTGATGTCCAACATTTCTTTGCTACGTCAGGAGAACAATGCGAAAGTCAGGAAAAGACAGTCCCCCCTATCCTACTGCATTGCATGATTGCAGGTAGGAAGGTGAGGGCATTTGTTGACGGAGGGGCGTCACATACTTTTATCCACAAGGACTTAGTTAAGCGGCTAAGGCTGCCTACTGTCACCCAAGGGAATAGAAAAATATTCCTTGGAGATGCCTCAAGTATCCCGGGAGGAGTTATAAACAAGCCTATTGAGGTCCAGTTAGGTTCTGGCATTGCAGTTCTAACTGAAACGCTTACATTTGAGGTACTCAACACTGGCTTTTATGATCTCGTGCTAGGCAGGTCCTGGCTTAATAGACATCAAGCTGAAGTGTGTTGGAGCAGAGGTACAGTTAAAGTGAGAGGAGCCAGTGATGGGCAGACTGACTTGGCACCCACCAGTGCTCTTCCTCTTGTCCTGTGTGGATGGCAAATGAAGGAAAAGAAGAGGCTTCCAGAAGGATGCAAGTTGCTGAATGCAATGGAGTTCGTCAAAAGCTGGAACCAGAAGGAAGACAGAATGTTCTGTCTGCTGCTAAGAGAGGTACCTCCTCAACCTGAAGAAGTGGTTGAGAAAAAGGTAAGCCCTCCGGAGCACCCTACTGCTGCAAACATTGTTGCTCAGTACACGGATGTGTTTAATATGCCTCCAGGATACCCCCTAAGCGGGAAGTAGATCATAGGATTGATTTATTACCTGGTAGCCAGCCACCCTGGCAACGCACGTATGGCTTGTCTTATTTGGAGAGTGAGGAGTTGAAAACACAGATTGCAGAGCTGGAGGAAAATGGTTACATTTCTCCCAGTAAATCACCTTACGGCGCACCCATCCTATTTGTTAAGAAAAAGGATGGCAGTATGCGGATGTGTGTGGATTACAGAGCCATGAACAGAATTACAGTAAAGAACAAGTATGCTTCACCCAGGGTCAAGGACTTGCTTGATACCCTGTCTGGCGCTAAGGTGTTCAGTAAGATAGATCTCAAGAGTGGTTATCATCAAATCAGAATTGCTGAGGGGGATGAACACAAGACTGCCTTCCGCACACGTTATGGACACTATGAGTTCAACGTGATGCCATTTGGACTGACTAATGCTCCTGCCACCTTTATGGGTGCTATGAATGACATTTTCAGACCTTATTTGGATAAGTTTGTGCAAGTTTTCCTGGATGATATTTTAATTTTCTCTAAAGATGAAGCTCAGCACACTGAACACTTAAAGACAGTCTTGAACACTCTGTGGAAAAATCACTTATATGCTAAAATGAGCAAGTGTGATTTCTTTAAGGAAAGTATTGAATTCTTAGGCCACGTTGTCGGTAAAGAGGGCATCAGTGTGGATCCTAAGAAAGTCCAGACCATAAGGGACTGGCCAGTACCACAATCTGTCTCTGAAGTTAGATCCTTCCTCGGGTTGGCTAACTACTATAGGAGATTTATTGAGAATTATTCCACAAAGGCCAGTAAACTGACTGACCTTACTAAGAAAGACATCGGGTATGTGTGGGGGGAAGAGCAGCAGGCTGCCTTCCAGACCCTTAAAGATGCCCTTTGTTCTGCCCCAGTGCTAGCCGTGTATGACCCCAGCAAACCGGTGCAGGTGGTTACTGATGCCTCTGACTTTGCCATGGGTGCTATTTTGTTGCAGCCTGCTGACAAAACCACAAAGGATGGTAAGGTACGGCAGGAGTGGCATCCTGTGTTGTATGAGTCTATGAAATTTAATCCAGCGGAGATTAATTACTCAGTGCATGATAAAGAGCTGCTAGCTATCATTCATGTACTCAAACAGTGGAGAGCATACTTACATGGTAAAGCTTTTAAGGTGATTACAGATCATCTAGCTCTCACCCACTTTCAGAAGAAGTCCAAGCCGTCGAGGAGGGAGAACCGCTGGAGCTAGATGCTGGAGCAGTTTCAAGTCCAGATCGACTACAAACCAGGGAAGTTGAATCCTGCTGATGCACTCTCTAGAAGACCTGACTTGCAAGACAGGAACTTCAGTCAGCATGCTGTAGATAAAGTCCTGTGTGCACTCACTTCACTAAAGGTGAAAAAGTCCTTCCTTGAACAACTTAGGAAAGCCTACCTTTCTGACCCAACATTTGAGCTTAGCCCCACAACTGGTATGTGTCGTGCTACCACACTCGGGTATAAGCTTAAGGGAGGGGTCTTGGTGAATGAAACCACTTCAGGCAGGCTGAAGCTGGTCATTCCTAACGACTTGAAAATAAGGTCTCTCTTACTGAGTCAAGCTCATGACAGTCTCCTGGGTGGCCATTTGGGGAAGGCCAAAACTGTTGGCAAACTGGCAAAACATTTTCATTGGGAGGGGTTACCCCGGGAGGTCTTGAAATATGTCAAGTCCTGTGATCAGTGTCAGAGAAATAAGTCTCGGCACACACCACCCGGAGGTCTCTTGCAACCGCTACCCATCCCAGCGGGACGCTGGGAAACTATATCCATGGACTGGGTGGTCTCACTACCAAGAACTGCCAACGGGCATGATTCAATACTGGTAGTCGTGGATAAACTGACAAAAATGGTCATTTTTATCCCCACAACTGTCAAAGTGACTGCACTCGAAACAGCGAGACAGTTTTACAACCATGTAGTATGCCAACATGGGCTCCCTTCTAATATCATCTCAGACAGAGACTCAAAATTCACCTCTAAGTTCTGGAGAGCTTTAATGGGGTTAATGGGAGTCAAACAGCTGCTCAGCACAGCAAACCACCCTCAGACTGATGGGCAGACTGAAAGAACTAACCGAGTTCTGCAGGAGGTGCTGAGAGCATATATTAACCAAAAACAAGATAATTGGGATGACCTGTTGCCTCAAATTCAGTTTGCGGTCAACAGTGCGGTGCACGCGTCAACGGGCAAGACTCCTTTTGAACTCAGCCTGGGTAGAGTCCCTAAGTCTCCTCTAGATGTGCTAGGGGAATCTTTAACTCACCCTGAAGGGATTGACAACCCGGTCTCCCTCCAGTTAACTCAGGAGTTTGCTGACACACTGTCAGCAGTCCAACAAAACCTGCACAAAGCCCAAGAAAACCAACAAAAATACGCTAATCAACACCGTCGGGAGCTGACCTTTTCTAAAGGCGATTTGGTCAAACTGCATTCTAAGCACCTGTACCTCCCTGGAGTGGTCAAGAAAAAGCTTGGCCCTGTCTGGGTCGGTCCATATTCGGTGGTGCGTCGTGTCGGTCCGAATGCTTACAAACTCAACATGTCAGCCGAATACAAGGGTCACCCGGTCTTTAATGTCTCCTTCCTGAAACCATACATCAAAGGTGATACACTGTTCACAGGTCGGTTCCTTGTCCAACCGGGACCGGTCCCCGCTGTCAGAGACGGCGACTCTGACGAATATGAGGTTGAGGAGATTTTAGACGCGCGCTCGTTCCGACGATCGTCTAAATATGTCATGAAATACCTCATTCGATGGAAGGGTTACGATGCCTCTGGGGACACTTGGGAATTTAAGGACCATTTGACCAATGCCAAAGGGGCGTTGAAACGGTTCCACCTTCGGGCCGCTGGAGTCCCTTCATAACTGTCATTTCAGTTGACACGAGAAGGTGACAGGCGGTCCTGTCTCCATTTAAAGTTGGAGGGGAAAATATATGACAGTTAGTGAGCGAGAGCGATAAAGGGACAGTTACGTGAATCCTAAGTGTCAGCATAGTGACAGAGGGGACAGCCTGGCCCACATAAAGCACCTTGAGCTGAAGGAAAAAGAGCCTCGCACAACACTACATCACTTAACTCACCCAAAAACACAAATCATACGTTTATGTTTAGCGCATCGCAACTACGTCAACTTTTAGCAATCATCCTGTAACGTAAACAACAGCGAATNGGTAAACAGCAGCGAAGCCACTATACTAATACTAACATACTTCCTGCAATCCCTATGACAAAGGTCCATATCCTACTAACTTGTGCCCTGGTTACATGCACAGGATGGCTCCCACCACACAAAAGGAGGACAGAAAGCGCAAGGCAGAAGAAGCCAGGAGGACAATGGAGCAATACCAGAAGGAGCTGGCGGCGACGTCCCTCACCAGGAGAGAACAAGAAAGGGTCCGCAAACAACAAGAGGCGGCAGAAGAGGCACAGAGGAAGAAGGATCAGGAAGCGGAAAACCTCAGGAAAGCTGAGGAGGAGAGACAGAAGAAACAACAAGAAGAAGCGGCAGCGGCAGAGGAGGAGAAAAGGAAAAAGATTGAAGCGGACAGACAGAAGAGCTTGGCCACTTACAGGTATACTGTGGTGGGTGGCCAAAACTTTGATAACCTGAAGGAAGCATTGCTGGCAGCCCAGGAGATCAACAAGCTGGAACAGACAACACTGCTACAGAGGGAAGGGACTGCAGCACTGGATAGGTACATTGAGACACACATCGGTGTGGTCCTTTACGAAGATTATGCTAAGATGGTGGGCTATACAGCGGAGCAGGCCCGTTACCTGGCAGATGATTCAAAAGACAAGCCGGTCTCTATACCAGGAATAGTGGGAGATCAGAGACTCATCCGGATGGTGAGCATGCGGCCCGATAGCTTTAAGGATACGGTATTCTACCTCACACTACTGCCAGCTTACAATGAAGTTGAGAGAAGGAGCTGGGAGTACTTGGCCAGGGAGGCAGGACAGCAGATGTTCTCTCCCTACTGGTTCCCGTGTAAACTGAGAAANAAGGCTGAGCACGGACCCCAANTGTAAACTGAGGAAGGCTGAGCACGGACCCCAGTACTACCAGCAGCCAACAGACTGGAGGTGGATGACCGTCACAAATAAGAAGCAGGAGTGTGACCGAGCCCAACCGGATGACTTCCACTATGGCCTAGACGGCTATCTCATCCTACCACCTCACATTGCCCCTTGGGACCCCAGGCTGAATGGATGCCTGAGCAATATGAATGCAAAGACCAAGGAGCATAGGAGGAGGGGAAGAGACTACTTCTCTAAGGGAAAGCACGCCTTTGTCAAATGGGCAAAGAATGCAGGCCGAATAGATATCAGCAGGCTGAAGGCCAAGCAACCTCCAGCGCGCCCTAAGAAAGGGAGGTCGGTAGACTACTCCATGTCTACTAGGGAGCAGGACGACTTAGTGGACGAGACCCCTACTCTCTCCGAGGAGGAGGATGAGGAGGATGAGGAAGAAGAACAAGGCAGAGGAGAAGCATCAGCAGCAGGTACTCAGGATACCCAGGGGCAGGCAGGGGCGCCTCCTAAAGAACCACGATCAGGTATTTGGAATGTGATCCCCGTTATGGCGACAACTGGACCCCGCACTCGCTCCCCCAGCCCACCTGCCCAAGCAGGGGAAGAAGCTGATCTGACTGTACTGGGCAGCAGAGACAGGCAAAAATCCCCAGAGGACATGGGTGCCAGAAGAGGGACACGCGGGTGGGCCAGAGGTATGCCGGCCTCCCCCTCCGCTCAGGCTCCCCCTCCGCTCAGGGGCATGTACCTCTAGCCAATATATTTCAGCATCCTACTGGAATGCCTGTCTATGTGGGGATCAACACCCAAGTGGTTGAAGAGCAGGCTACCATCCTTCGTTCTCCTCGAGGTCCAACTTTAGAGCAAACAGGGTTCTTTAGAAGGCCAGCTGACAGACCTAGAGGGCTGTCCAGATCTAGGTCCAGATCTTCGTCTCCTGATCCTTAAGCCCCAGGAACAACCCCTTAAGGTGACGGGCTGAAAAGGCAGTCAGTAGGGGAGGCTGGTCAGGGTCAGTTCCTTTATTTAAGGCTTTTTGCAGTTTAATGTTGTCGAGGCGACAACAAGTTAAGTTGGAGGGATTGTAATGAATCAGTATATTAGTGGATATAATATTCATTTAAATATAATAGTTAATGAGGTTCAGCCTGCTGAACTTTAGTTAATAGTCAGTCTGCTGGACTTTACATAATTATCAGTTTAATGACTCAGCCGGAAGCAGCAGGCTGAAGTCCATATAAGTCAGCTTGCTAACCCATTCTTTAACAGCCAGCTGACTTCCGTACTCGGTAGCAGCGAACTGCCTTGATATGCACCTAAGTACAATATGCTTGATGAATGGCCAGATGACATCCCTATGATGGATGGCTATTCGGGATGATGGGAGATGGCGGTGGATTTGGTTAACCGAGGTCCTACCAACGTGGTTAACTCCCGGGTAGGCGGTGCCATCGCACTGACCGTTGAACAGTAAACTCATTCCATGTACATATGCTAGGCATTGCTCTCGAGTTCGGTATTCGGAAACGAGGCCAACTCTCTTGTACAGCTTACTGAGAGAGATCTGAATCCAAGGCGAGAAGCCATTGATACGCACTGTCTTCTAACCTTGCTTATGTATAAGTTTACTGATTTGCATTATTGATGCTAGTTTACTCGCATTTGACTTACGAGTATTATTCACTGCTAGTGTGTTGTCCTTTGCCGTTTAACCAGTTAACGAAAAATACCATAAAGATTACTTGCTGATATAAAGATCTTTATTAATTGTTAATCGCTTATTTGGTAAGTTGATTCATTTCACTTCACCGCATGATGCAAGCGCAAGAAGACCAAGAATGGGTCAACCCCGAGCTAGTCTGCCACCGACACACGTTCAAAGGTCAATCAACCCGGTCGATTTCCCACGTGCAGCAACGCACCGACCAAACGACCAGGGAATCCCCGCACGAGAGAAGGACCGCCGACACGTCAACCAGGTTGAAGGCACACGTGCTGAGAAGCCACGCACGTGCCAGGGGTCCGACGCTGTTAGGCACGACACCGATTCAAAAGCGTCGAAATAGGCAAAAAATATGACACGAGAAGTCGGAACATCGACGACAGCACAAAACTGGTGGGCCCCTGTCACATGTTTCAATGCACTCCTGCCGGGAAATTTTATAAACATATTGCATGTCAAATGCAAATCGGTAATAAACTATGTTAGGCATTTCAAGTGAGATATTATTCAATGATAAGGATTATTGTTGTTTCACCCGCTAACAATGTCATCCAACTAATGTGACATCACATAACAAAAATAGTACACAAACTAGGCACAGAGTTGGCCATTGCAGAAATGTTTCACAAACTGGGAGTATTATTATGCTTGATATGTTCGATAACATCAGCAAAGAATTCCACCCTTAGAATGCTGTATCAATGCGTGGGTCCCACCCACCCATATACTAGCAATGGTTGGGATCGACATGGTAAGACCCCCAGGCTAGGGAAACCAGATCGATATTCTAGATTTCTCATATTTTACTCTCCAGGTGCATGGTCCAAGGAATTGAAGAATTAATAGGTTCAAATCTTCCAAACACTTCCAAATTTTCATGTGTTTAAAGTAAATTGGTACCTTCAAGACGTTTGAGTCCTACGGCACTTGGCCGTTTAATTGTAAGTAGTATTTTGGTGAGTCGTCATATCAATCACAGTTATAACTTTTTGTTGTGATTGGTTGAATTTGATTCACGCTCTTGGGATGCAACCTTAAGAACACAATTATAAAAAAGTGATTTTAGAAGTTGTGCCAATACTTGCTTTTCATTGGAGTATTTATTTTTTGTGAAGATTGTGTCAGAAACAAAAATGTCTTGTGAAACACGTTCATTTAAGAAAAATCAAATCACTGCTTCTAATTGGTACCATGACCAAGTATGTGTACTTACAGCATGATGTCCATGACTGAACCGGACAGTAATTATGAACCAATGGAACTTGATTCATCTGTCCAACTTCGAAATCGTCAATTTTGAATTTTCAAAATGACCCAAGTTTAATCTTCTCAATGCCTTGTATCTTACAAATATGCCGTAAAAGGGCAATCCAATATACTTAAAGTTGATCACCTTTGGTTGCTGTTGTTGCTCCTTGTGAGAACAACGTGGACAAGCTTACAATTAAGTTGTAAGGGTGTAAGAGTGGATAAACTCTTCCATGCTCGAGAACTTAGAGCGGGTATACTATTCCATGCTCAAGAACTTAAACCGTCTCCAAAAAAGAAAAAAACTAGAGTTCATTCCTGGTGAACGGTTGATTGCAAGCATATGCGATATACATTTTGTTATGCCCTAATTCGTTCATGCATCAAACATCGCGCATCTGATTTTCCTTTTCCACACCGGACAAATGGTCAAACAAAGATGACTGCCACCAGCATCAATATAAACTCGCTTGTTAGAGCCCTTCAATGAACCTCAGAAATTCAATTCAAGACTTCTTGTGCGATTTCAAAATTTTGCTATTTCGGTCGATTCAATTTGTGAAAACCAATAAGAACAAATTTGTGCAATTTGCTTTCTTGTGAGGTTTGGAAATGGGTCCACTTCATCATCTCTTAGGTAAAATGGGATCAATGTTTGAGTGAATCAATTCGGGCCGTTTCGTGACTTGCACATTTTCAAGGTGTAAGTCGAGGGGATCAATACATGATTGAGATTGATGATGTTGTAACGCCATTCATCAGGATATGACGGCATTGACTAACTTGCTTCTGTTGTTAGGAACTTTGGCTTACATGAGGGTGCATAAGAAATTTATAAGTATTCTTTTTTTTGTAGCAGTTCATTCAACGTACAAGATTTAGCCACCCAAGCTGGTGACTATGACGAAAACTAGGTGCAAAATGCTAATATCACTGTACAGGTTGAGTACCATAGACAGTTCTTCAAACTGCGGAAAACTAAGCAGGTTAGTATTGACATTCATGATTGGTTTCACCTTATGTGCACGGATTCGAGCAAATAAAGTAAGGGGACTCTTCCGCGGTCCATTGAAGCACGGCCCACTTTAGCTCCAGACAGCTAAGCCGCATTGATTGTGAGTTGGTTTATGCTGGTGACTTTGCAGCTTTTGGTCACCTGGACACTTGAAATATGGTTGTTCACCCTACTGAAAGTGAACGAACGAAGAGTGCATTAATTTAAGATAAGATAATAAGATAGCTTATATTGATGATAACATATGTAACAACTCAAAGGGCCTCAATCGCAATCACAGACTGCGGGCACAAGCCTGCCTCTTGTATTGTCCTATGCCCCCATTCTTCTCTCTTCAAGAGGACACGTGGATAGCTGGTTGCCAACACGGCGCCGCGTGGGCATAGAAGTGCCACGTCGTCTATGGAGTCCACCTGCGAGACAATTCACACAGACACAAAGAGAAAATTATGAGCACGGCCAAAACAATCATATCACGATGCAAATTATATCCAAGGGTCATAACAAGGGGGGTTAAATTGTACACACAAGCGGTTGCCGGCAACTACCAGAGGAAGCGAGTGCTAGCCTCTCGGGCAACTTAGTCGAGAGAAACATATGCAACTTTGGTACACTGGGCGACATGACACGTTACACACTTCACAGTGGCACACTCCTTGACACGTCACACTCGTTAGGACTGAGGAGATGAGGAGATGACTATGCACGGCAGTACACCCACTACAATATATTGAACAAGTACTATCGAACAAGAACATGTAGTAGACTGATTATTTCTAATGTTTGGAATTCATACCCAGTCATAGAGGGCAGCAACGGTGTCCATGGCACGCCAAGCTCTCCGATGCTGACAGCTGTCAGGAAGGCGCAGCACGATGAGAGTGCGGCCATGCTCGTGCGCCTCTGGCTCGCCGGGTAGCGCCTCCCTGAGCTGTCGCCTCCTTTCCTGGTGGTGAGGACAACAGAAAGAAGCACCCGATGATGTCACAAGACAACAAGGTGATGGCAGCTTCAGGTGGCATGCTCTTGAGATAGCCAAGAAATCGTGACACGTGGGCGGGCTGAGTACACACCACGTGGCACACACACAGAGCAACCAAGCAACCTCTAGAGGCAAAACACACGGCATGAGCTACTGCCAGATGGCAACACGCTTGACTTCCACATACGCCCACCACGTGGTTTGACAACTTATGTCGCATCTTCTTTACCTTCTTTGGCCCTTATTTCTTCATTCAACACCAAAAGAAATTGGTGAAGAATGGCCTCCTCCTTACAACACCGGTTTTCCAAAGGAGTAGAGGAGGCACCCAGAAATCCTGCACGCACCACCAGGGGCAGGCAGGCGCCAGGTGGCCGGGTGACAAGTGGCACCTTCTACTTGAGCTTGACTATCTACAAACGGCTATATCCCCATGGATGCATTTGAAGTGCCTCTAAGGAAGGCCAGAGCAAACCTGCCCCCCCTCTCGACCTGTTGAAAAGGCAAAACCAGGACAAGAAATCCCATGTCCCTCTCTTCCTCCTAAGTCTTCCTCCTCTGTCCTCCTCATCCTCCTCCCCCATGCCCTCCCCCATGAAGCTCCCTTCCCCTTTCTGTCCCGTCACCAACTACCCCAACTACCCCAGTAAGAGGGGAGCACCACACCAGGGTGAGAGGTATTGGCAGGAGGAGAGAAGCAGGCAGGCATCGCGTGAGCGCCAGAGAAGGCACATGCAGGAGGAGTAGGAGATTGGGATGGACCGCAAAGCGCCAGGTAGCCAGTGTCCGCAGACTGGGGCAGGGAAGGAAAAGCACAATATTGCGCGTGCTAGGGAGGGGGAAGGGAAGGGGAGAGGGGGGGAAGAGGAGGAGGAGTGAAGGGCTTTTGATGGGTGGTTGGGGGAGGAGGGCAAGCTCGCACCTGGGCCGCCAGCTGTGCCGCCCACCTCTCCTCGGCTTCCAGCCTGACCCGTTGCTCCTCCTGCTTCTCACGCTCTGCCAGCTCTTGCTCCAGTTCCTCCCTCTTGCGATCCCTCCGAAGAGAGTCTGCCAGGTCAGCATCCTGCAGTAAGACGCGGTGCGGTGTTGGACAGGTGTCACAGAGTCAGAGCACGACTAGATGCTGACACCTGCAGCGCTCTCTTTGGCTTGCGCATAGATGTTCCCAAGGGAAAATTATATCCTTCTGCGTCAGAAAGTAGTATGCTGGAAGTGTGAAACAAATCAGCATCGACTGAGGATGCAAGTTCGCAGAAAGACCTGAGCTCTACAAACACACACACACACACACACACACACCTGTGTGTGTGTGTAAGTGTGTGTGTGTGTGCAAGAGCGTGCAAGTGTGTGAGCGTGTGTGTGTGCGGGCGCGCGTTACACAAATACTCACCAACAAGTGTGCACATACGCTTCTTTCAAAACATGAATACGTTTTCTTCACGCGCGCGCACCCACACAGACATGCCTTGCAAGGCGGGGCTCAGGTCACCCCAACGGTGCAGGGCCAAAAAAATATTCACATTTGGTCCGTCAAATGCTCCAAACCTCGAGGGCCCCTGCCACTCAAAAAGTGAGAACGGCCTACTGTCATCAATTGCCCCAAGTTTGTAGATGTCGCCGAGTGACAAGACGATGCCCACGGATGAAGACATAAAAACAAAAAAACGGGGGGAAAAAAAAACACACGGAGCAGGGGCACGCGCCTGTGCCGCACGCAGCCGCTGCGAGTCCCGCGTGGCCGCCGCCGCCCACCGCAGCAGCTCCTCCCCCGGGGCCGCCGTCAAATCGTCCCCGCCCGCCGCGGCCCTCTGCCTGCGCGCTTGCTCAATGCCGTCGTACCTCGCCAGGGCGGCCCCCACCTCTTTCAATTTCTTCTGCGAGGAGGGGGAGAAAAACAGGGGGGGGTTTTGATGAGAGCGCGGGGCAGGGGAGGGCAAGGGAGGAAAGAGGAGGGGGAGGGAGAGGAGGGGGGGGAGAGGGGAAGGGAGAGGAGCGCCAGCATAAGTATTTGCACTTGGTCCTTTGTAATACACGCACAGCACACACACGTTGTACCTGCCAAGACATACACACACACACACACACACACACACCCACACACACATGGGCGCGCGCGCGCATGCACATGCGCATGCAAGGACATATACATGCAAAGGTCCAGCCAGTATGCCTCGGTCACATTTATTCTGTTGGCTTTGTTCACATCGACAAAGAGGTGCTCATTCTCTCTGAGAGCAATTTGGCCAGCATTCGGGCCGCACGACCACCCAGCTTCTGCAAGCTGCACTCAGAAAAAAGCTCGAACGTGTGCGCGTGTAAACAGGCCCAAACTCTTTCTTCAAAGTTACGGCTCTTCCGCCGCCCCACTGCTCCGACCCGCGCAGGAATCAAAAAAACAACCAAACTCCAAACATCAAAGTCTGAACTCCAGAAGAAAAAGAGTTTCAATATCCAAAATTTGTGCGTTGTGGGGCACCCCTGGTAGCTCCACCTGGCGGTGACACGCACACGTCACCTCGCTCCAGGAACAAGATCAGGGCTAGGGTGAAGGCACAGTGGGACCGGGTCTAGGGTTGGAATGAAGGCTGAGCTCACTCGCGCCTCACAGGAGCAGCCGGGGCTGCCAGCAGCTCTGCCACGAGGGTGCATGCACACTGAGCTCCAAACCCTAATTTCTGCCCTAGAAATGGGGCCCAGAATCGCAAACCCTGTGATGTGCAAAGTGATGCGCGCGGAATGCAGATCATGACTTTGTCGTGAGTCCCCCTCGCAAGGTTTCTTGGGGGGGGAAATTTGTAAACCCTAATGCATAGCCCTACCCCGAGAAGAGAGAAGATACACGGCGAGAAGAGAGAAGGAAGCCTTCAGCTGTCATTGTTTTACAGGCAGGCAGGTACAGGGCAAGGGCCGCCGCCGCCCGAGGTAGGGTTCCACCCGCCGGGTCTCTGAATATGAGGCAGTAAGGGTTTGACCGGCCGGGGATCTGACCGGACAGCGTTCGATTGGGTAGGGTTTGTACCGGCTAGGGTTTGGACCGGCTGGGGTTTTTTACCGGCCAGGTTTGAACCGGCTGGGGTTTGGAGCAGCTGGGGCTTGAGATGGCAAGGTCAACCAGCCAAGGGCTGCAACAGCAGGACCTAATCACACTGAAATTTCCAGAGGGGTGGTTTTGTTCAGCCAGAGAATACGATATTAGGGTTTGCCAGCGAGGATGTCTGACCTGGGCTTATCCAGCTGGAGCTAACTAAGCACAAGAAGACACAGGCCGCCAGGGTATCGCGTAGGGTGCGAGGTATATGCTTTCAGGGTTTAAGGATCTGGGCAGCGAGCAGCCAGGGGTGGCTGTGCCAGGGAGGGAGCAGCTGGACAGCTGGCGAGTCGGGAAATATGACGGATTGCCATGTGTAAGAACCGTAACAGGACGAGACGAGAGAGCGCCAAAAGATGACAACAACATGTAAGAAGGGCAGCTGGCGCTGATCGCCCCCCCCCCCCTCCCGGAGGACCAAAGAGCGCGGGGCAACGACATGCCCAAGGCCGCAGACTGCATCTTTTTCTGTAGGGAGGAAGGGCGAAGGCTTGCTCGACTTGCTGCCACTGGCGTGGACGAAAGAGGCCTGCTCGGTTACGATTCGGCCCTCTGACTGCCCTCCAAATGTGGGAAGGCCGCTCGCTTGACCTGAGGCTGGCCAAAATTCTTCTTCCTTCTCTGGCAAATGAAACTTGTCTAAAAAATTAAGAGGGCTTTCTTTCAGTTTTTTTCTCGTTTTGTTTGCTTACTTGTGAAAAGCATTCCTTCGGCACGGCACACACGATCGAGTTAAAGAAAAAGCACACACATGGGCTGCCAAAAGTTTAAGATCTGTACCAGAGCCAACCCTGTGTGGCCCACCCAGGGCGAGGAGGCCCACATATTCAATTCCTAATCACGCAACTTCCCCCGTTGGTGAAACTGTATGCTCTTTCTGGGAAGACAAGAGGGACGGGGGAGAGGAGGGGGGCGAGAGGGGGGCGAGACG
>WELA01008393.1:208-11447 GCA_009602735.1 Mesotaenium endlicherianum | reverse complement strand
ACCCCCTAAGCGGGAAGTAGATCATAGGATTGATTTATTACCTGGTAGCCAGCCACCCTGGCAACACACGTATGGCTAGTCTTATTTGGAGAGTGAGGAGTTGAAAACACAGATTGCAGAGCTGGAGGAAAATGCTTACATTTCTCCCAGTAAATCACCGTACGGCGCACCTATCCTATTTGTTAAGAAAAAGGATGCGGATGTGTGTGGATTACAGAGCCCTGAACAGAATTACAGTAAAGAACAAGTATGCTTTACCCAGAATCGAGGACTTGCTTGATACCCTGTCTGGCGCTAAGGTATTCAGTAAGATAGATCCCAAGAGTGGTTATCATCAAATCAGAATTGCTGAGGGGGATGATTACAAGACCGCTTTCCGCACACGTTATGGACACTATGAGTTCAACGTGATGCCATTTGGACTGACTAATGCTCCAGCTACCTTTATGGGTGCTATGAATGACATTTTCAGACCTTATTTGGATAAGTTTGTGCAAGTTTTCCTGGATGATATTTTAATTTTCTCTGAAGATGAAGCTCAGCACACTTAACACTTAAAGAAAGTTCTGGACACTCTGCGGAAAAATCACTTGTATGCTAAAATGAGCAAGTGTGATTTCTTTGAGGAAAATATTGAATTCTTAGGCCACGTTGTCAGTAAGGAGGGGATCAGTGTGGATCCTAAGAAAGTCCAGACCATAAGGGACTGGCCAGTACCACTGTCTGTCTCTGAAGTTAGATCCTTCCTCGGGTTGGCTAACTACTATAGGAGATTTATTGAGAATTATTCCACTAAGGCCAGTAAACTGACTGACATTACTAAGAAAGACATCGGGTATGTGTGGGGGGAAGAGCAGCAGGCTGCCTTCCAGACCCTTAAAGATGCCCTTTGTTCTGCCCCAGTGCTAGCCGTGTATGACCCCAGCAAACCGGTGCAGGTGGTTACTGATGCCTCTGATTTTGCCATGGGTGCTATTTTGTTGCAGCCTGCTGACAAAACCACAAAGGATGGTAAGGTACGGCAGGAGTGGCATCCTGTGTTGTATGAGTCTATGAAATTTAATCCAGCGGAGATTAATTACTCAGTGCATGATAAAGAGCTGCTAGCTATCATTCATGTACTCAAACAGTGGAGAGCATACTTACATGGTAAAGCTTTTAAGGTGATTACAGATCATCTAGCTCTGACCCACTTTCAGAAGAAGTCCAAGCTGTCGAGGAGGGAGAACCGCTGGAGCCAGATGCTGGAGCAGTTCCAAGTCCAGATCGACTACAAACCAGGGAAGTTGAATCCTGCTGATGCACTCTCTAGAAGACCTGACTTGCAAGAAAGGAACTTTAGTCAGCATGCTGTAGATAAAGTCCTGTGTGCACTCACTTCACTAAAGGTGAAAAAGTCCTTCCTTGAACAACTTAGGAAAGCCTACCTTTCTGACCCAACATTTGAGCCCAGCCCCACTACTGGTGTGTGTCGTGCTACTGCACTCGGGTATAAGCTCAAGGGAGGGGTCTGGGTGACTGAAACCACTTCAGGCAGGCTGAAGCTGGTCATTCCTAATAATTTGGAAATAAGGTCTCTCTTACTGAGTCAAGCTCATGACAGTCTCCTGGGTGGACATTTGGGGCAGGCCAAAACTGTTGGCAAACTGGCAAAACATTATCATTGGGAGGGGTTACCCCGGGAGGTCTTGAAATATGTCAAGTCCTGTGACCAGTGTCAGAGAAATAAGTCTCGGCACACACCACCCGGAGGTCTCTTGCAACCGCTACCCATCCCAGCGGGACGCTGGGAAACTATATCCATGGACTGGGTGGTCTCACTACCAAGAACTGCCAACGGGCATGATTCAATACTGGTAGTCGTGGATAAACTGACAAAAATGGTCATTTTTATCCCCACAACTGTCAAAGTGACTGCACTCGAAACAGCGAGACAGTTTTACAACCATGTAGTATGCCAACATGGGCTCCCTTCTAATATCATCTCAGACAGAGACTCAAAATTCACCTCTAAGTTCTGGAGAGCTTTAATGGGGTTAATGGGAGTCAAACAGCTGCTCAGCACAGCAAACCACCCTCAGACTGATGGGCAGACTGAAAGAACTAACCGAGTTCTGCAGGAGGTGCTGAGAGCATATATTAACCAAAAACAAGATAATTGGGATGACCTGTTGCCTCAAATTCAGTTTGCGGTCAACAGTGCGGTGCACGCGTCAACGGGCAAAACTCCTTTTGAACTCAGCCTGGGTAGAGTCCCTAAGTCTCCTCTAGATGTGCTAGGGGAATCTTTAACTCACCCTGAAGGGATTGACAACCCGGTCTCCCTCCAGTTAACTCAGGAGTTTGCTGACACCCTGTCAGAAGTCCAACGAAACTTGCACACGGCCCAAGAAAACCAACAAAAATACGCTAATCAACACCGTCGGGAACTGACATTTTCCAAGGGGGATTTAGTCAAACTGCATTCTCAGCACCTGTACCTCCCTGGTGTGGTCAAGAAAAAGCTTGGCCCTGTCTGGGTCGGTCCATATTCGGTGGTCCGTCGTGTCGGTCAGAATGCTTACAAACTGAACATGTCAGCTGAATACAAGGGGCACCCGGTCTTTAATGTCTCCTTCCTGGAACCGTACATCAAAGGTGATACACTGTTCACAGGTCGGTTCCCTGTCCAACCGGGACCGGTCCCCGCTGTCCGGGACGGCGACCCTGAGGAATATGAGGTCGATGAGATTTTAGACGCTCGCTCGGTCCGTCGATCGTCTAAATATGTCATGAAATACCTCATTCGATGGAAGGGTTACGATGCCTCTGGGGACACTTGGGAGTTTAAGGACCACTTGACCAATGCCAAAGGGGCGTTGACACGGTTCCACCTTCGGGCCGCTGGAGTCCCTCCATAACTGTCATTTCAGTTGACACGGGAAGGTGACAGGCGGTCCTGTCTCCATTTAAGTTGGAGGGGAAAATATATGACAGTTAGTGAGCGAGAGCGATAAAAACACACTCATACGTTTATGTGTAGCGCATCGCAACTACGTCAACTTTTAGCAATCATCCTGTAAGGTAAACAGCAGCGAAGCCACTATACTAAATACTAACATACTTCCTGCAATCCCTATGACAAAGGTCCATATCCTACTAACTTGTGCCCTGGTTACATGTGCAGGATGGCGCCCACCACACAAAAGGAGGACAGAAAGCGCAAGGCAGAAGAAGCCAGGAGGACAATGGAGCAATACCAGAAGGAGCTGGCGGCGACGTCCCTCACCAGGAGAGAACAAGAAAGGGTCCGCAAACAACAAGAGGCGGCAGAAGAGGCACAGAGGAAGAAGGATCAGGAAGCGGAAAACCTCAGGAAGGCTGAGGAGGAGAGACAGAAGAAACAGCAAGAAGAAGCGGCAGCGGCAGAAGAGGAGAAAAGAAAAAAGATTGAAGCGGACAGATAGAAGAGCTTGGCCACTTACAGGTATACTGTGGTGGGTGGCCAGAACTTGGGTGGGCGGCTAGGCTGCCTACTGTCATCCAAGAGAATGGAAAAATATTCCTTGGAGATGCCTCAAGTATCCCGGGAGGTATTATAACCAAGTCTATTGAGGTCCAATTAGGTTTTGGCATAGCAATTCTAACTGAAAGGCTTACATTTGAGGTATTCAACATTTGCAACTATGATCTCATGCTAGGCAAGTCCTGGCTAAACAGACATCAAGCTGAAGTCTGTTGGAGCAGAGGTACAGTTAAAGTGAGAGGAGCCAGTGATGGGCAGACTAACTTGGCGCCCACCAGTGCTCTTCCTCTTGTCCTGTATGGATGGCAAAGGAAAGCAAAAAAGAGGCTTCCAAGAGGATGCAAATTGCTGAATGCAATGGAGTTCATCAAGAGTTGGAATCAGAAGGAAGACAAAATGTTCCGTCTGCTGCTAATAGAGGTACCTCCTCAACCTGAAGAAGTGGTTGAGAAAAAGGTAAGCCCTCCGGAGCACCCTCCTACTGCAAAAATTGTTGCTCAGTACACTGATGTTTTTAGTATGCCTCCAGGGCTACCCCCTAAGAGGGAAGTAGATCATAGAATTGATTTATTACGTGGGAGTCAGCCACCTTGGCAACGCACTTATGGCTTGTCCTGAGCGAAGAGTTGAAAACTGAAATTGCAGAGCTCGAGGGAAATGGTTATATTCCCCCCAGTAAATTACCTTATGGGGCACCCATCCTATTTGTTGAGAAAAAGGATGGAAGTATGCGGATGTGCGTTGATTTCAGAGCTCTCAACAGAATTACAGTAAAGAAGAAGTATGCTTTACGCAGAATCGAGGACTTGCTCGATACCCTGTTCGGTGCTACAGTGTTCAATAAGAAAGATCTCAAGAGTGGATATCACCAAATCAGAATTGCTGAGGGAGATGAACACAAGACTGCCTTCCGCACACGTTATGAATACTATGAGTTTAATGTGATGCCATTGGACTGACTAATGCTCCTGCAACCTTCATGGGTGCTATGCATGACATTTTCAGACCTTACTCGGATAAGTTTGTGCAAGTCTTCCGGGATGATATTTTAATTTTCTCTAAAGATGAAGCCCAGCATGCTAAACACTTAAAGACAGTCATGGACACTAAGAAGAAATCAATTATATGCTGAAATGCGCAAGTGTGATTTCTTTAAGAAAAATATTGAATTCTTGGGCCACGTTGTCAGTAAAGAAGGCATCAGTGTGGATCCTAAGAAAGTCCAGACCATAAGGGATTGGCCAATACCACGATTTGTCTCCAAGGTTAGATCCTTCCTCTAGTTAGCTAACTACCATAGGAGATTTATGGAGAGTTATTCTACATAAGCCAGTAAGCTGACTGACCTTATTAAGAAAGACATAGGATATGTGTGGGGGGAAGACAGCAAGCTGCCTTGCAGACCCTTAAAGATGCTCTCTGTTCTGCCCCAATTTTAGCTGTGTATGACCCCAGCAAACCTGAGCAGGTGGTTATTAATGCTTCTGACTTTGCCACGGGTGCAATATTGTTGGAGCCTGCTGACAAAACCACAAAGGATGGTAAGGTAAAGAAGGAGTGGCACCTTGTGCTGTACGAGTCCATGAAATTCAACCCAGCTCAAATTAACTATTTTGTGTATAAAAAAGAGCTGCGTGCTATCATTCATGTGCTCAAACAGTGGAGAGCATATATGGTAAAGCTTTTAAGGTGATTATAGATCATCTAGCTCTGACTCACTTTCAGAAGAAATCCAAGCTGTCAAGGAGGGAGAACTGCTGGAGCCATATGTTGGAGCAGTTCCAAGTCCAGATCGACTACAAACCGGGGAAGTTGAATCCTTCCAACGCACTCTCAAGAAGGTCTGACTTGCAAGAAAGAAACTTTAGTCAGCATGCTGTCGATGAAGTCCTTTGTGCACTCACTTCACTCAAGGTGAAAAAGTCCTTTCTTAAAGAGCTTAGGAAAGCCTACCTTTTTGACCCAACATTGGAGCCCAGCCCCACTGATGGTATGTGTTCTGCTACTGCACTTGGATGTAGGCCCAAGGGAGGGGTCTGAGTCACTGAAACCACTTCAGGCATGCTGAAGCTGGTCATTCCTTATAACTTGGAAATAAGGTCCCTCTTACTGAGTCAAGCACATGACAATTTATTGGGTGGGCATTTAGGGCAGGCCAACACTGTTGGCAAACTGGCAAAACATTATCATTGGGACGGGTTGCCTCGGGAGGTCCTGAAATATGTTAAGTCATGTGATCAGTGTCAGAGAAATAAGTCTAGGCACACACCACTTGGGGATCTCTTACAACCACTGCCCATCCCAGCTTGACGTTGGGAAACAATATGTATGGACTGGGTGGTAGCACTACCGAGAACTACCAATGGGCACGATTCCATACAGGTAGTGGTGGATATATCGACAAAAATGGTCATTTTCATCCCCACCACTGTCAAAGTAACTGCACTCAAAACTGTGAGACAGTTCTACAACCGTGTCGTATGCCAACATGGGCTCCCCGCTAATATCATCTCAGACAGAGACTCAAAATTTACCTCTAACTTCTGGAGAGCTTGAATGGGGTTAATAGGAGTCAAACAGCTGCTCAGCACCGCCAACCACCCTCAGACTGATGGGCAGACTGAAAGAACTAACCGAGTTTTGCAAGAGGTGCTGAGAGGATATATCAACCACAAACAAGATAATTGGAATGACCTGTTGCCTCAAATTCAGTTTGCGGTCAACAGTGCGGTGCACGCGTCAACGGGCAACACTCCTTTTGAACTCAGCCTGGGTAGAGTCCCTAGGTCTCATTAAGATGTGCTAGGGGAGTCTTTAACTCACCCGGACGGGATAGACAATCCAGTGTCTCTCCAGCTAACTCGTGAGTTTGCTGACACATTGTCAGAAGTCCAGACAAACCTGCACACAGCCCAAGAAAATCAACAAAGATACGCTAATCAGCACTATCGCGAGCTGACTGTTTTGAAGGGTAATTTGGTCAAACTCCATTCCAACAACCTGTACCTGCCTGGTGTGGTCAAGAAAAAGCTTGGTCCGGTCTGGGTCGGTCCATATTCGGTGGTGCGCCGTGTCGATGGTGCGCCGTCTCTCCTTCCTGGAACCGTACATTAAAGGTGACACACTGTTCACAGGTCGATTACCTGTCCAACCAGGACCAGTCCCCGCTGTCAGGGAGAGTGACTCTAAGGAATATAAGGCCAAGGAAATTTTGGACGCTCGCTCTGTCCATCGATCATCTAAGTATGTCATGAAATACTTGGTTAGATAGAAAGGTTATAATACCTCTACGAATACTTGGGAATTTAAAGACCAATGCAAACGCGGCGTTGAAACGGTTCCACCTTTGGGCGGCTGGGGCACCTCCCAAAGTGTCATTTCAGTTGACATAGGAAGGTGACAAGAGGTCCTGTCTCCATTTAAGTTGGAGGGGAAAGTAAATGACACTTAGTGTGCGAGAAAGGGACATTTATCGAATCCTAAGTGTCAGCACAGTGACATATGGGACAGCCAGACCCACACTAAGCAAAGTTGGCAAAATAAAAAAGGGGCTCGCACATCAACACATCCCTTGACTCACCTTGCACGCACATCCATTCGTTTATTTTTCATCGTACTGCAGCTACGTGAACTCCTAGCACTCACCGTGTGAGGTAAACGAGATCAAACCTACTACAATAATACAAACTTGCTTCTTTTACTGCAACTCCTGTAACAAAGATCGAGATCATACTAATTTGTGCCCTAGTTACATGTGCAGGATGGCTCCCACCACACAAAAGGAAGATAGAAAGCGCAAGGCAGAAGAAGCCAGGATGACAATGGAGCAATACCAAAAAGAGCTGGCGGCAACGTCCCTCACCAGGAGAGAACAAAAAAGGGTCCGTCGACAACAAGAGGCGGCAGAGGAAGCACAGAGGAAAAAGGAGCACGAGACGGAAAACCTCAGGAAAGCTGAGGAGGAGAGACAAAAGAAGCAACAAGGCTGAAGCTGACAAGCACAAGAGCCTGGCCACTTACAGATATACTGTGGTGGGTGGCCAAGCCTTTGATAATCTGAAGGAAGCATTACTGGCAGCCCAGGAGATCAACAAGCTGGACAGACAACACTTCTACAGAGAGAAGGAGCTGAAGCACTGGATAAGTACATTGAGACACACACTGGTGTGGTCCTCTACGAAGACTATGCCAAGATGGTGGGCTATACAGCAGAGCAAGCTCGGTACCTTGCGGCTGATTTGGAGGACAAGCCAGTTCCAATACCTAGAATACTGAGAGATCAGAGACTCATCAGGATAGTGAGCATGCAGCCCAATATCTTTAAGAATACGATATTTTACCTGACACTACTGCCAGTTTACAATGAAGTTAAGAGGAGGAGCTGGGAGTACTTGGCCAGGGAAGCAGGGCAGCTGATGTTCTCTCCCCGCTGGTTCCCTTGTAAGATGAAAAAGGTTGAGCATGGACCACAGTACTACCAACAACCCACAGACTAGAGGTGGATGACCGTCACCAATAAAAAGCCCAACTTGTAGTGATTTGAGTTATTATATATTAGTTTGAATATATTTTAATGTTTTCAAATATATTTGGAGTAGTATTGTGTGGAGTCAAGTGTGAATAGGTACTTTAGTAACTTGGTTCATGTCCTTTGAACCTTCCAAGGCATTTTCGAAGTTAGAGGAAAGACCTAGAAGAACTCCATGTGGCAAAAGTCAAATGTGCCATTTTAGGTCAAAAGGACATGTGTACATTATTCTAGAAAGAGGTGGCAAGTTTTGGGATGTGTTGGGTGCCAACACATCAACATACACTTTCCTAGAAATTACTTATGTAGCAAGTATATAAACAAGAGCTAGAACATAGAAAGACATTCCAGAATCACTCTTGTACTTGCCAAAATCCAGAAATATATTAACTTTCAAGAAGCCATCTCTCTTTCAAGAAGCTACCACTTGTGTTCAAAGATCCTTGTCTTGAATAGATAAAGTATTCTGTTTTACTAAGTACTTTATCTATCTGTTTCACTACAGTGGTATCGGAGCTAGGCACTTTGGTAGCACAAGAAGATGGCCGATCCTCAAGACCAACAGCAAGCTTTCGAAGGAAGCCCTTCCTCTCCAAGACACCCTCCTCCAGCGCCGATGGGAGAGCCCACTCAAGAAAATCTGCAACAACAAGAAGCACCACAAGGAGGAGCACACCCTCCTCCAGCGTCGATGGGAGAGCCTACTCAAGGAAATCTCCAACAACAAGAAGCACCACAAGGAGGAGCACCGTCAAATCCCGTGGCAGCCGCTATAGCAAAGTTGACCCCACCACAAGGAGTTCCCGCAAATGAGTGGGCAGCCTTCCTAATGACCGTCCACAACCAAGTGGGCTTGGCCACCTATGAAGCAACCGTGCAAGCGTCAAGAGAAGCTATGGCTGCCATGGTTGCCCCTATTGCGAGCAATGCTCAAAATCCAGCCCCGGCTCAAGCGCCTCCACAAGAGCCAACGAGAGCAAGGAAACTCATCAAGCCCGGCAAACCCGACACTTTCAACCCCGGGAAAGGTGCCAACCTGAATTTATGGCTCTACCAAGTGGAGACGTACCTCGCATTCCTTGAAGTACCCGAGGAGGACTACGTTCCCTTTGCCGTTACCTTACTTAGAGGAGCAGCAACATCATGGTGGCGTAACTATCAAGCGGCTATATATCAAGCTATGGCGCACCCCATGCTCGGCCAAGAGCCCCCACCATCATATGCAAGATGGGCAGATTTTCGTGAGGCCCTCAAGAAGCAATTCATGCCCATCAATGCGGAGAAGATTGCCCGAGGAAAGCTCCACCATCTCAAGCAAACGACGTCCGTTCAAGAGTATACATCCAGATTTCACGCCCTCACTCTTGAGATCCCCAACATGTCTCTCGAGGAGAAGATTGACCGCTACATCTTTGGCCTCAAACCCAAGGTGGCAAAGGAAGTGGAGTTACGCGACTTGACGGACTTCTCAAAGATCATTGAAGTGGCCCAAAAGGTGGATACCTTGGATTTCAAGCACTCCGTGCCTTCATCTTCACGGGTACCGACGACGCGGGTGTACGCAGCCCCTTCCACATCCGAATCTGGACCCACACCCATGGAAATCGGAGTTATTAAAAGGGACCCCGCGGCTGCCCGGAAGAGTGGAAGACCCTCCAATGACACTTATGATGCAAGAAACCAGCAAGGAGTGAAAGCAAGACTCTCCCCGGCTGAAAAAGAAGCTCTCATGACGGCTGGACTATGCTTCTATTGCAAGGAAAAGGGCCATCGTGCACTTTCATGCCCCAAAAAGTTGTCAAAAAACGGACAGCGCCGGTAGGTCAGGAGCCTACCTCCCGAAGACCCACTTCACGAGAAGGCAACACGCCAAGTGAGGTGGAGACCCCCGTTGAAAACGACGTTCCAGCCCCAATGAGTTTGAGAGGTTACCTTGGAGGAAAGAAGGTCCACATCTTGGTGGATAGCGGAGCTCAAGGCAACTTCATTGCTGCAGATTTTGCCACCAAGCACGGTATTGCTATGCGAACTCTTGACCACGACGAGGAGATTATGATGCCCGATGGATTCTCCTATACTACCCCTTCCAAGAAGACGTACCCCTTGGCACTCTCTATCAAGTCCTTCAAGGATAGAGTAGTGTTCTCCCCCATGCAATTGGGCAAGTACGACGTCATCCTAGGGACGCCTTGGTTGACCAAGCACAACCCCCAAGTTGATTGGAGGACCGGTACTATCAAGATCAAGAATGACATCACTTCAAGAATCTGTATTTTGCGCGCAATCCAGAATATCCAGACCCAAGACATCCAGAAGCCGGCACACGAGATACTATTGTCCGCCCTCCAACTCAAGAGACTTGTGAGGAAGGGACACGAGCTTCTTTTGGCCTTGATCACGCCAAAAAACATCAAGAAAGACATCGAGAGTCAAGAAGGCAGCCCCGTTCCCAAGGTGATACAAGAAGTCTTTGAGGACTACAAAGAAGTGTTCTCCCCGGAATTGCCCAACGGCCTACCCCCCAAAAGATTCGTAGACCACAAGATAGAGTTGGAGCCCGGAAGCAAGCCCATCTCTCGGCCTACGTTCAAAATGTCATACACGGAGCTAGACGAAGTCAAGAAGCAAATCAAGGAGCTACTGGAGCATGGCTTCATTCGACCTAGCAAGTCGCCATTTGGAGCCCCGGTGCTATTTGTCAAGAAGAAAGATGGTACCTTGAGGATGTGTGTGGACTATCGCGCCCTCAACAAGATCACCATCAAGAATCGATACCCGCTGCCGCGCATGGATGAGCTCATGGACCGGCTGGTTGGAGCCAAGTACTTCACGAAGATTGACTTACGGAGCGGCTACCACCAGATTTGTATCGCAGGACCGGACATAGAGAAGACGGCATTCAGGACAAGACATGGACATTTTGAGTTCATGGTCTTGCCATTTGGACTCACAAACGCGCCAGCAACTTTCATGACTATGATGAACACCATATTTCAGCCCATGTTGGACAGATTTGTGGTGGTGTGCATCGATGACATCCTTATCTACAGCAAGACCCTTTTAGAGCATGCGAGACACTTGAAAGAAGTCCTCAAAGTATTGAAGCAAAACAAGTTGTTTGCCAAGGAGTCAAAGTGCGAGTTTGCCAAACAAGAAGTGGAGTTCCTAGGTCTCCACGTGACTGCTGATGGCATCAAGATGGACCC
>WELA01008389.1:137622-150411 GCA_009602735.1 Mesotaenium endlicherianum | reverse complement strand
ATGAGGTATTTCATGACATATTTAGACGATCGACGGACCGAGCGAGCGTCTAAAATCTCATCGACCTCATACTCCTCAGGATCGCCGTCCCGGACAGCGGGGGACCGGTCCCGGTTGGACAGGCAACCGACCTGTGAACAGTGTATCACCTTTGATGTATGGTTCCAGGAAGGAGACATTAAAGACCGGGTGACCCTTGTAGTCAGCTGACATGTTCAGTTTGTAAGCATTCTGACCGACACGACGGACCACCGAATATGGACCGACCTAGACAGGGCCAAGCTTTTTCTTGACCACACCAGGGAGGTACAGGTGCTGAGAATGCAGTTTGACTAAATCCCCCTTGGAAAATGTCAGTTCCCGACGGTGTTGATTAGCGTATTGTTGTTGGTTTTCTTGGGCCTTGTGCACGTTTCGTTGGACTTCTGACAGGGTGTCAGCAAACTCCTGAGTTAACTGGAGGGAGACCGGGTTGTCAATCCCTTCAGGGTGAGTTAAAGATTCCCCTAGCACATCTAAAGGAGACTTAGGGAATCTACCCAGGCTGAGTTCAAAAGGACTCTTGCCCGTTGACGCGTGCACCGCACTGTTGACCGCAAACTGAATTTGAGGCAACAGGTCATCCCAATTATCTTGTTTTTGGTTAATATATGCTCTCAGCACCTCCTGCAGAACTCGGTTAGTTCTTTCAGTCTGCCCATCAGTCTGAGGGTGGTTTGCTGTGCTGAGCAGCTGTTTGACTCCCATTAACCCCATTAAAGCTCTCCAGAACTTAGAGGTGAATTTTGAGTCTCTGTCTGAGATGATATTAGAAGGGAGCCCATGTTGGCATACTACATGGTTGTAAAACTGTCTCGCTGTTTCGAGTGCAGTCACTTTGACAGTTGTGGGGATAAAAATGACCATTTTTGTCAGTTTATCCACGACTACCAGTATTGAATCATGCCCGTTGGCAGTTCTTGGTAGTGAGACCACCCAGTCCATGGATATAGTTTCCCAGCGTCCCGCTGGGATGGGTAGCGGTTGCAAGAGACCTCCGGGTGGTGTGTGCCGAGACTTATTTCTCTGACACTGGTCACAGGACTTGACATATTTCAAGACCTCCCGGGGTAACCCCTCCCAATGATAATGTTTTGCCAGTTTGCCAACAGTTTTGGCCTGCCCCAAATGTCCACCCAGGAGACTGTCATGAGCTTGACTCAGTAAGAGAGACCTTATTTCCAAATTATTAGGAATGACCAGCTTCAGCCTGCCTGAAGTGGTTTCAGTCACCCAGACCCCTCCCTTGAGCTTATACCCGAGTGCAGTAGCACGACACACACCAGTAGTGGGGCTGGGCTCAAATGTTGGGTCAGAAAGGTAGGCTTTCCTAAGTTGTTCAAGGAAGGACTTTTTCACCTTTAGTGAAGTGAGTGCACACAGGACTTTATCTACAGCATGCTGACTAAAGTTCCTTTCTTGCAAGTCAGGTCTTCTAGAGAGTGCATCAGCAGGATTCAACTTCCCTGGTTTGTAGTCGATCTGGACTTGGAACTGCTCCAGCATCTGGCTCCAGCGGTTCTCCCTCCTCGACAGCTTGGACTTCTTCTGAAAGTGGGTCAGAGCTAGATGATCTGTAATCACCTTAAAAGCTTTACCATGTAAGTATGCTCTCCACTGTTTGAGTACATGAATGATAGCTAGCAGCTCTTTATCATGCACTGAGTAATTAATCTCCGCTGGATTAAATTTCATAGACTCATACAACACAGGATGCCACTCCTGCCGTACCTTACCATCCTTTGTGGTTTTGTCAGCAGGCTGCAACAAAATAGCACCCATGGCAAAATCAGAGGCATCAGTAACCACCTGCACCGGTTTGCTGGGGTCATACACGGCTAGCACTGGGGCAGAACAAAGGGCATCTTTAAGGGTCTGGAAGGCAGCCTGCTGCTCTTCCCCCCACACATACCCGATGTCTTTCTTAGTAAGGTCAGTCAGTTTACTGGCCTTTGTGGAATAATTCTCAATAAATCTCCTATAGTAGTTAGCCAACCCGAGGAAGGATCTAACTTCAGAGACAGACTGTGGTACTGGCCAGTCCCTTATGGTCTGGACTTTCTTAGGATCCACACTGATGCCCTCTTTACTGACAACGTGGCCTAAGAATTCAATACTTTCCTTAAAGAAATCACACTTGCTCATTTTAGCATATAAGTGATTTTTCCGCAGAGTGTCCAGGACTGTCTTTAAGTGTTCAGTGTGCTGAGCTTCATCTTTAGAGAAAATTAAAATATCATCCAGGAAAACTTGCACAAACTTATCCAAATAAGGTCTGAAAATGTCATTCATAGCACCCATAAAGGTAGCAGGAGCATTAGTCAGTCCAAATGGCATCACGTTGAACTCATAGTGTCCATAACGTGTGCGGAAGGCAGTCTTGTGTTCATCCCCCTCAGCAATTCTGATTTGATGATAACCACTCTTGAGATCTATCTTACTGAACACCTTAGCACCAGACAGGGTATCAAGCAAGTCCTCGATTCTGGGTAAAGCATACTTGTTCTTTACTGTAATTCTGTTCAGGGCTCTGTAATCCACACACATCCGCATACTGCCATCCTTTTTCTTAACAAATAGGATGGGTGCGCCGTAAGGTGATTTACTGGGAGAAATATAACCGTTTTCCTCAAGCTCTGCAATCTGTGTTTTCGACTCCTCGCTCTCCACATAAGACAAGCCATACGTGCGTTGCCAAGGTGGCTGACTCCCAGGTAATAGATCAATCCTATGATCTACTTCCCTCTTTGGGGGTAGTCCTGGAGGCATATTAAATACATCAGTGTACTGAGCAACATTTTTTGCAGCAGTAGGGTGCTCCGGAGGGCTTACCTTTTTCTCAACCACTTCTTCAGGTTGAGGAGGTACCTCTCTTAGCAGCAGACAGAACCATCTGTCCTCCTTCTGGTTCCAGCTTTTGACGAACTCCATTGCATTCAGCAACTTGCATCCTTCTGGAAGCCTCTTCTTTTCCTTCATTTGCCATCCACACAGGACAAGAGGAAGAGCACTGGTGGGTGCCAAGTCAGTCTGCCCATCACTGGCTCCTCTCACTTTAACTGTACCTCTGCTCCAACACACTTCAGCTTGATGTCTATTAAGCCAGGACCTGCCTAGCACGAGATCATAAAAGCCAGTGTTGAGTACCTCAAATGTAAGCGTTTCAGTTAGAACTGCAATGCCAGAACCTAACTGGACCTCAATAGGCTTGGTTATAACTCCTCCCGGGATACTTGAGGCATCTCCAAGGAATATTTTTCTATTCCCTTGGGTGACAGTAGGCAGCCTTAGCCGCTTAACTAAGTCCTTGTGAATAAAAGTATGTGACGCCCCTCCGTCAACAAATGCCCTCACCTTCCTACCTGCAATCATGCAATGCAGTAGGATAGGGGGGACTGTCTTTTCCTGACTTTCGCATTGTTCTCCTGACGTAGCAAAGAAATGTTGGACATCAGGTGGAACAAGAGCATCCAGAGTGTGCACTCTCTGGACGTCTATATTACTGATGGTCTCCTTTATCTGTTTGTCAGGCATGCATAGTGAATCCAGTTCAGCAGGACCCATAATACCTGCTACGAGGGCAGCTAGTGACGACTCACTATCTCTAGCATCCTCACAGTCAGTAGACTGGATTACTGACTGTTGCTGTCTTTTAAAGGCTGGTCTTTTCTCTCGACCTTAGGCAGGTGCTTGACCGGACACTGTTCTCTGTAGTGGCCTTTCTGCTGACAATGGTAGCAAGTAGATTTTGCTGAGGCTGGTCTCGGCTTAGTCCTACCACCACCCCTTCCATAGCCACCTCGAGAGGGACCACCTCTACCTCTAGACTGAATAGCATTGTACTCATACTCATATTCATCACCCTGATTATCCTCAGCCTGGTCTCCTTCAACTGCATTGTAGGAACCGTGGGGCTTTTTGACAATCTTAGACACCAAAGCGTTACTCTGGCGCTTGTGATTGAACTGCTGCTGATCCCAGGCGTCAGCATCCTGGATCAAGTCAGCCAGTTTCTCATACTTTTTCTCAGCAAAATGACCAGAGACCTCGGATTTCAAGCCATACCTGAAGTATGCTATCCTATACCGTTCTGGCAAATCAGGCTGCTTCATCATGTTCTCTTGGAACTTTTGAGCAAACTCAGCAACTGAAGTGGTCTGCTTCAGTGTCAGGGAGATCATCGCATAGATAGCTTTCTCCTGCTGGTTGATGACATCAAACTTCTCATGCAACTTCTCGACAAACTCTACCCACGTAGGGTCACCGAGTTGCCGAGCCTTACGCTCTTCCTTCCAGTAAAGCCACCAGTCTGCGGCACTGCCTTTCAGTAGCGCACCGGTGTGCCTGACCTTCTCGTAATCTTGCAGTTCTGGGTAGTTCTCCAGCCACTGCTCAACATCCGCGAGAAACTTGATCAGGTAATATTTTCTGTTTCCCTCAGGATCATAGTCCTGGGGAGGTTTCGGCTTGGGCTTACTAGGCCCTCGGCCACCACCACTAGTGGTGTGAGACCCCAGTTGGTCTCTGTCCCGCAGTAGGGACATTATGATTCTTTTGTCCTCCTGCTGGGACTGATACATGGTCGCCATTTGCGACTGCATCTGAACGAACAATGCTCCCAAGTCTACACTTTGGGGTGGTAGATTAGCAAATGCAGCAGCAGCATTGGCATCTAATCGCTGAGTAGTGTCCTCAACAATCCCTCTCGCTCCTGCAGCAGCAATTCCTGCCGCATTCAGCCGGTCACGTATTTGACCTAGGGGTACATTGAGTTGTACACCAGGAGGTGGGTTCAGATCATTGGCCCTTGATGCCATGAGTTCCTCGACAGTGCGCTTGTCAGCTGGCTGTCTTTCCCTCCTTTTTGTATCTTCAGCGGCCTTTGCTACTTGTTCAGCTTCTAGCCTGGCTCTCTCCTCCTCAGCTTGCTGTGCTGCGACTGCGGCAATAGCAGCTGCCTCATCTGCAACCTCTCTAGCTGCAGTATCTGCTACTGCTTCAGAATAGGTACGGGTTCCCGCTACATGGCTTTCCGCCTGGTTTTTGACATTCTCGTTATCTTGGTTTTCCATGTCTCGGAAGTTGCTAGTTTGAGACCTTGTCCTTACCATACAAAGAAGATTGAGATAATCGCTCCGATACCACTGAAATGAATTGACTTACCAAATAGGCGATTAACAATTAATAAAGATCTTTATATCAGCAAGTAATCTTTATGGTATTTACGTTAACTGGTTTAACGGCAAAGGACAATACACTAGCAGTGAACAATACTCGTAAGTCAAATGCAAGTAAACTAGCATACCACACTTAGATGCATATCGAGGCAGTTAGCTGCTACCGTGTACGGAAGTCAGCTGGCTGTCAAGGAATGTGTCAGCAAGCTGACTTAAGGTGACCTCAGCCTGGTACTTCCGGCCAAGTCATTAAACTGACGTTAAGTATAAAGTCCAGCAGACTGATTGTTAACTAGAGTTCAGCAGGCTGATCTTATTTAACTATATTATTTAAATGAATATTATATCAACCAGTATACTGATTCATTACATAACTATTTGGTGCAATACACGGTGGTAACCATTATTCAAGCTTGCTGCTGACACTCTTTAGCCTACAAATGTAATTACAATTCAGCAGAGAACCCCAGACTACCTTCTCGTATTACAAGCTTGCTAAATTGTAAAAGTAAAACACTCGAAATGCGTTTGTTGGATCTCATTCTCAACATCTACACTTTTAAGACTGTTGTGAATCTTTCATTTCCACAGGGATCGGAGTTCTAAGGCCTTCACGCTCTGTAGCTCTCCATGTCTTCACATTTTTTGTCGCCATGAATTGTGGCAGGCAAATGCCGATGTGGCGCAGGCATCGGCGAGCATCTTGGACCTGCCAGATGGCATTCTGGAGCCCATCTTGCTATCTGTTGCAACTGTAGCTGGTCCTTTGCAATTCTGTGGGGCAAGCGTCTCCATGCCTCAGGTCAAGCGCTTGAGCAGCGTGTGCGCCAGGTGGCGCACTCTGCTGCTCGCCACTTGCACGCGCGCTTCCTGTAGGTGTGGGGCCGATGCGGATGGGGCGCTCCACGAGCTGCGCAGCCTGAGGAACGTCACACACGCCCACATACATGACCCCTCGGACACAAGGTTTCTGAGAGGGCTAGCCATTGGCTTCCTCCGTCTCACGTCCTTTCGACTGACGATGCCTCTTGGTTGGAAGGTCTTGGACGACCTGTCCTTGTTCCCTGTCGCTCAAGACCGACATCCAGGAGCTGTACCTGGACTTTGACAATCCCAGCAGTGGAGACCGTGGCAAAGACAACGCCGACAGCTGGCACCTCTATCGGGAGGCTCTGGAGGGCTTGGACTTCTCCGAGCAGGCGCGTCTGCGGGAGTTAACTCTTGACTACATCAACCTCGACTTCCCTTCAAAGCCCGCCGGTGGCTCCCGCGACCCCTGCTGCGTCCCTGTCAGCCCATCGCTTGCCCGGCTGACGAGCCTTCAGAAGCTCCATGTCGTGACAGATGCATCGGAGCTGCCGTTGCCCCCATGGCTGGCGGCGCTCCCCGCGTTCTCGGGCTTAGAGGTCTGGCTTCAGCCCGAGTATTGCCCGCTGCTGGACTCTCTGCGCCCCGCCACAGGCCTCAGGGAGCTCGGAATTGCTCGCATGCAAGTTGCTAAACTACTCAAGCGATCCCCTCGAGCCTCACCCCTCGCCTCTTGCAGGCTGGATCTGCCATGTCGCGTTCCCTGCACCTTGCTGGTGCATGTTACGACGTCAGGTGATTCTTGCCCGCACATGTTTTGACTTCTTCAATCCGGATGCTTAGGGGCAGAGCCCGTTCTTGACAGCCCCTCCCCCCCCCCCCCNGTTACGACGTCAGGTGATTCTTGCCCGCACATGTTTTGACTTCTTCAATCCGGATGCTTAGGGGCAGAGCCCGTTCTTGACAGCCCCTCCCCTCCCCCCCCTTCCCTCCCCTTTTGCTGCTGCTATCCTCTGGCAAGACGGTGCCCGGAAGATGGAGCTGGTCTCGACAATGAGCCATCTGACGTCTCTGTGGCTTCGCTGGGATGCCCACTACGCGCCTGGAACGATGGCCATCGGGGACTCGTTACTGCTAAGCTCCACTCTCCGGAAGATGAACACCTCGTGCGCTGTCATCTCGAGAAATTCGAGGCTCTTGCCCCTCCTGGAGGACCTCACGCTGGAGGCCACGGGAGCCATCCAGCCCGACTATTTTTCATTCACACCTAGCCTACGCTCTTTACACATGACCTTCACCAAGAAGGTGACCCGTCCTCACTTACAATACCTTACTCGGCTGACGTCCCTGTCCCTGTACATGCACGAACGTAACCACGTGGAGGACCCAGAGGAGGCCATGTGGCACGTCTGCCGAGCGCACACGCGCACGCTGGAGATGCTCTTGGTGCACACCTGCAAGCTGCTGCCCCTCGTCGACGGGCTGCTCGCCCTGGAGCGCCAGGTGGCGGTGTTCCCAGCACTGCAGATGTGAGGGGTACGAGGGGCCCTGGTACAAGAGGCACTCAGATTATACTGTCGCCCAGGAGGGTAGCTCCTGCCGCATGCTGCAACCTGGAGACGCCAGGCACCTGTTCAAGGACACCAGGCGCCCCGTCCTGGGGCCTCCTGCTCCCGGCCCGTGCAGCATGTGCCCCGCCCCCTCGACCAGGGCCACGGGCGCTAGGTAGGTCAGTTGTTTGCGTGGGTGGCGTGCCTGCCTGCTGGTAGAATTAACCGGCTGTGCTATAGGAGTTAAACTAGAAGTTGAGAAGGCTGGTTAGTGATGCCAGAGATGTAATTACTTATCATTGCGGCGTATTACTCCAGATAGGTCCGCGCTGCTCCTCCATGGCTTCCTGTCTCGCACTATTCGCAAGTGCCCCAGCGCCAGCTGCAAAACTGTGCCACTTCTTGAGGAAGGCTGTAGGTATTTTTGAGTCCCTGCTTGGCTTGAAGTGACAGGTGAACCAAGTTGAACCAACTGCTGAGTATAACGTCAGTAAGACGTGCTGGCCATCGTTTTCTCACCACGTTTACGGTGGGGCACCTTTTTTGCCATCTCCCTCTTCCTGCAAAGCTTTGTGGGTACAGCATACGGGTGCTGCGACTTGCTGCGGTGGTGAAATTAAGTAATCGGCAGATTTTGTATTGGTGATGTACTGTATGGCCTGCTACTGCTGCCCGGCGCCAAGCCCCACCAGGTCAAATCTGTGTTCCACGTAGTGGAGATTTGGCGGTGACGAGCTCAGGCTCCGTGCTTCCGCACTCATGTCACAGAGTAGCTTCAGCAAGGCTGGAATAGACCTATCTGGTACTTGAGCCATGTAGAGTATGCTGCCGCACAGGCGTGGAGCCCCTGCTGCAGGCTGCCACCTGGCAATACAAGGCAGCTGTTTAAGGACACCAGGCGCCCTGCCCTCGGGCATCCTGGCCCATGCAGCATGTGCTCCTCCCCCTTTGCCAGGGACACAGGCGCAAGCTAGCCAAGCTGCTTGCTTGCACGCATGGCTGCCAGGTGGCCTGCCGGCAGAGTGCGCCTGCTGTGGCACGGGGTTTCAGCTGCGTGGATTAGAAGCTAAGCAGTTGGAGCTGAGGAGGTAGGTCTTCAAGCCAGGAGACGTGAGTAGTTTTCGGTGGCAGGTGCGTGGTGGCCCGGATGAGGCTCCTCTCATGCCACTCTTTGCCCTCCTGCTGCGAAGACTTTTGAGGACCTTTGCACAGCGGGGTCCGATTTGCTGTATTCTAGAGTTAAGCAACCTCACTAGGTGTCCCATATCTTGAAGGTGCTGGCGTGCTCTACTTGTTTCACTTACATCAAAACATTACTTAACAAAAGGTTTTATATCTGCAGTTGGTGCGCTTTTCAATCCCTCAGCTAACTTGGCCATGCCCTGTTTGGTCTCATTTCGCCTTCGTGTCCACATTGGCAGATGCATTGCTACAGTGTGAACTGAACCCAAAGCTGCAGGCTACACAGAATGCCCTTGTCAACAAGCAAGCTTCATGAGTGCTACAGACTGGAACTGCAGATCACGTATGTTTCCAAAATATTTCAGAATAATAAATTGCATGCCACTTGTCTTTTTGAAAAGGTGACATGTAGCATGCAGAAGTACGCCTTCTTCCACAGTCAGAATCAAGCTCGTTCCCCGTCTGTAACTCTATTGTACGTTGCATGTTCGCCTACATGGATGCTGCTACGTCATGCACCTGAGTCAGATGCTTGCATTTACGCATGATGGACATTTTTACAAAACAAGTGTGGCCAAGCCCGAGGTACATCCTGAAACTGTCGGCTGACCGGCCCCCCACATCTATGTTCTGCGTGGCACCGGCTCGTATCAGCCCGATTGTATTAGTGTCGTTGAAGCCTCACATGTATTCCTGTCGCACCAAAATTAGCTGTGCTTATTATCGAGTGTCCCAAAATAGTGTCAACTAGCAACCCGCTTGAAATGGCATGTTCAAAATTTGGAGCACCCAACGACTTATTTCGCGACCTATTGCCTCCTGTACGATATATTAAATCAGCAGCTAGGTCATTAGGCGTTGCACTTGGCCTTCATCCTGAATGTGCTTCTTTCTTGCTGCATGCATTGGGCACGTCCTGCCCCAAAAAGCCCTCAAAAACAGAAAACGAGCCACCCCCCGCCCACTGCCCGGGAAGTTGATAACTTATATGCGCTTTTTTGCTCGGGCCTCAGTGACATCCTTCTGCCAATCCCTTCCCCCCCGCCACTGGCCGCTCCTGTGCCTCAGTCCCCCGACGAGAGTCCCGGCTGGCGCAAAAGAAAGAAACGTCCTATCAACGTCGACGTCCACGTCCCGTCTGCTCGCCCCTCCTCGGGCTACTCCCCTGAGCCCCCCGTCCTCGCCCCATGCTATGACTCCAGACCCCTAGAAGTGCTTGGCAACCTCCAAGTAGAGGGGCCTCCCTCCGCCGATCGTCTCGACGGTGTAGAGCAGCTGGAACTCGGCGGGGCGCCACACGAACTCTGCGGGGAACGTCGTGTTGGCGGGCCCAAACCCGGCCTGTACCGGGAACGTCAGGAGCGCGCGCGTCGCAAACGGCAAGGGCAGGACCTCCGGGCGGCTGGCGGGGTCCAACCCCAGGAGCAGCATGTCCGCCTCCACCTCCTCGTTGTCCAGGATGGTGCCGCCCGCGCCGTTATATACCATCCCCGGCCGCCCGGCGAGGCCGCCCAGGAAGACGGAGCGCACGCCGAAGCGCTGCGTGAGCTCGACGGCGAACGTGGCGCAGCCGGAGACGCACGTCCCGTCCGACACGAGCAGGATGTTGGAGGCGGCAAACAGCGGGGGGCCCGCCGTCTGGTTCGCCTCCAGGGGCTCAAAGGGCTCCTTCAAGGGAGCCGAGTACGGCTCCTCCACGCCGCTGTAGCTGCGCTCGCTGGTCGGGTAGAAGAACCCAGCGGCGCTCGTGAAGGCGCGCGCGCTCGCGGCGTCGGCGTAGCGGCCGTAGAAGAAGGAGGAGTCCGGCTCGTTTTGCGCCAGGGTAGCGTTTACCAGCAGCTCGATGAGCGGTGTCGCGCGGAAGATTGCCGGCGACACCGGTAGGGCCGCGCGGCCCTCGGGCGTGCTCGGGTCCGACGGGAAGAGGAAGCTGGCGGCCGCTTGGGCGAGGTACACGTAGCCGCCGGGGTTGTTGGTGAGGTCGATGATGAGCTTGGTGGCCCCAGCCTTCCTGCGCAGCAGCAGCAGCAGCAGCAGCAGCAGCAGCACGACCTTGGTCAGGAGGAAGAGNGGATGACGAGCGAGATCTCGGTGCTGCGCCGGTCGCCCTTGGTGCGCCGCCTCCGCTCGCCCGTGCTGAACGCCGCCATGCTGTACTCGCACTTCACCTGCACAATCCCCTCCCCCCCCCCCCCCCTCTCTCTCTCTCTCTCTGTGTGTATGTGTGTGTGTGTGTGTGTGTAATAAATACGGTCAAAGAAGTGCACAAATGCATTCAGAACCTTACGGAAACAGATAGAAGGCGCAGGCAAGTCAGGTCCAAGAGCTTATTACGACAGCTACACGAGCTTAGAGCGCATGTCAGCAGCCTGCAGCCTGGCAGGGGGAGGATCATGGGCAGAGGCCAAAAGGGAGGAGGTCTCACTTTAGCCGTCTGATGGAGCTCACAAACTCGGAAGCCCACTTGTCGGCGTCCACCACTCCCGGGACTCCGATGAAGTCGGGGATCTGAATGACGGCCGTGCTGTTGCCCAGATCGTCCGTCTGCGCAGGCACAGGCAGGCAGCACACAGAACCACCACCAGTTTGACTCATCCTGCATGTGACACTTGGCACACTTTCAGAGCCGATGTTGACCAGGCTGCTCGCGACATCACCCTCCCCCCCCCCCCTTCTATTTCTCCCATAAATGCTCGCTCCTTCCTCCAGTCTCTTCCTCCCCCTCCCTCTACCCCCAACCTGGCTTCCAGATCCTCCTCACCCTCCCTCCCTGTCTCTCCCTCCCCTTCTGCCACCTTCTCTTCATACTCTTGCGGCCAATGTACCGGACGCCTTGCCACCCAGAGAGACACAGCCAGGGCTGCCGGCGGAGGTGGATCCGCCGCCACGCATCATCCACACACGCGCCAGGTGGCACCCCCTGCACTGCAGGCTGCAAGCACGCGCGCACAGGGGCAACGCGAGGGGCAGCCGGGACATGCGACAGCGGGGGAGCATGCACGCGTGCATGCGGACATGCGCTCGTACGGACGTACCGGGAAGTACAAGTCGCCGTCGCCCGCCTGGCGTGGCTCGACGACATCGCGAGGGCTCGCACGCGCGCCAGCTGTCACTTGCTCCCGTGAGGGCAGGCGGTACGTGGGGGAGCGCGCGCGTGCCCCCAGACTCACCGCCCGCCTCCTGGCGGCCGCCGACCCACCGCCGCCCGCGCCGGCCGCTGAGCTGGCGCCTCTTGCGGTGTTAAGCGCGGACTTCGAGCCCGACGAGAACGCCGGCAAGCAGTTGGTGCGATAGAAGCTGGGGGCGTCCTGGAAGCTGTTAGAGCTCAGGTAGAGCGCAAAGTAAGGCACGTTCACGTCCTCCTCCGAGCCATCCTCCCTGCAGGGGCCGACTCATGGCGTCGCCGCGAGGGGGGGGGGGCAGGGGGGATGGTCAGCAGGGCCGCAAGGAGCAGTCAGACGATAATCTCACATGGCTGAGGCGTGGCAGCGTGTGCCCAGGGAAGCGAGCGGGGGCCTGGTAGGCAACCGCTATGGGGAGCTTCTGGGGGCAGGGGTGATAGCAGCGCAAGAGGCAGGTTCACAAGTCAGCAAGGGGAGGGGGGGCGGGCAACAGGTGATTCAGCAAGTTCACAGCTGTCAGCCGAGCACCTTGCGGGGGGGGGCGCCCTCCTGCTCCAACGACAGGAGCAGAAGCAGGAGCAGGAGCAGGTGCAGGGTGCAACAGCAGCAGCTGGGGTGGGGCTCTGCAGCCGGGTCCCAAGGAGGCCCCCCCTGCTGTCGCCAAAAGAAGAGAGCCGAAAAACATCAAACGCCCCAACCCCGTCGCTCTTCTCTCTCTTCTCTGTCCCTACTCCCTCGCCCTCCCCCCCCTGGCCCCCACTGCAATCCCAGAGGCGAGAAGTGAGCGAGGCCAAGGGGGGGCAGGGGGGGCTTCATCAGAGAAGCCCTGCAGCACCATGCAGGGAGAGAGCTAGCATCGCCAGCATACTCAGAGAGAGAGAGAGAGAGAGAGAGAGAGAGAGAGAGAGAGAG
>WELA01008389.1:117673-137580 GCA_009602735.1 Mesotaenium endlicherianum | reverse complement strand
GGGGGGGGGGGCAGAAAGCGGGCGCGATGGGGACTAACAAGCAGCCCTCCCCTTAAGCGATCTGTGCCCCTGCCCCTCCCTTGCTGAAGCGTGCGTGCCCTCTCGCATGCGGCCGACGGGCCCCGGCCAGCCCAGCCTGGCTTCTCACGGGAGCGCAAGCAGCAGGCGCGGCAGCAGCAAGAGGAGCAGCAGGAGCAGGAGCAGGAGCAGCAACAGGAGCCGCAGGAAGCAGCAGCAGGAGCAAGAGAGCACGAGGCAAGAGCTGGGGCTCCAGCGGCAAAGCCGAAAGCTGGCGGCGGGGCGACGCACGAGGAGCGGCACTGCTGCGAAGCCCTGCGAGCACAAGCGGGCCCGGGAGGAGGGCGAGCCAGGGCCCTGCCCGGCCGGCTAGTCGGCTGGTCTCGCGACTCACCCGCGCAGGCGCAGCAACGTGTGGTTCTTGGCGGGCGGCACAACGGACACCGCAAAGTCCCCGGGCGAGAAGGAGTCGTCCTCCCGCAGCGTGCCCAGGGCCTCGTTGAAGCGCGTGCTGGCGTCGCGCACGTCGCCCACAGGGCCGTCCACGAATGTGCGCTGGATGTACTCCAGGGCGTCCACGCCATCGATGGCCGCCACCTCGAGGCCGTCGTACTCCTCAAGAAGCACGTCCAGCCTGTCCTCCGTGGCGTCCGTGATTGCCTGGTAGGCTGCAGCGCCAGCACAGCACCAGCACGGTGCAGAGCGGGACGATTTCAGATCGTGAAAATAGCGGCCCGGCGAATTTGGATAGGAGCAGCCGCCGCAGCAGCAGCAGCCGGCCGGCCAGCGTCGGTATTTGGCCAGCGGCACAGAAACGCCAGCTGGAAGGCAGCGGCAGCGGCAGCGCATTGACGACGCGACATGCTGCGGCCCATCTCCACTAGGGGCTGCACGGCAGAAGAGCAGCACGAGGGAAGGGGCAGCGCGAACTGCCGGGCAGAGAAGGACGGGCAGACAGGCTGAGGGGGGGGGACACAGGTGGCAGGCGGGGAGGGCGGGATGATGCACTACGCTGACAGCTGGCCGGCAGCCGAAACCCCTCATCAGCTTGGCTTGCGCTCAACTAGGGGCTGCAGGAGGGAAACAGCAGCGGCAGCGGCAGCAGAGGCAGCGGCGGCGGAGACGGCAGAAGAGGCAGCAGCAGCAGCAGCAGAGGCAGGATACGTAAAAGGAGCACAACTCAGTCAGAGAGGGCCGGTGGAGGAGCGAGCTGAGGCGGAGCCTGGAGGCGGAGGGAGAGGGGGAGCGGGAGGGGGAGGGGAAAGGGAAGGGGAAGAGGGGCGGGGGGGGCGTGCCTGCATAGATGGCCACCCTGAGGACCTGGCGCCCGCCCTCCTGGGTTGCCTGGAGGGGGAAGGCGTGGCTGAAGGCGAACGTCTGGTAGCACCCGCTCTCGTAGCGCAGGTGCGTGTCGAACGCGGACGCCAGCACGTCGTGCACCGCCTGCTGGAACTGCCGGTCCGTGGCCCACTCGCCGCGGTCGCCCCTGGCCGCGACGGCCGCCAGGCTCGCGCGCAGGTCCACGCTGCCGCTGAGGTGAGGGTCCTGCTCGCGCCGCACCAGGCTCTCAAAGGCGTACGCCCCGCCCACGTACTTGCTGACTGTGTCCAGCACGTTGGCTGCCAGCGTGGCGTTGTAGGGAAACGAGTTCAGGCAGGCGCGCGCCACCGAGACCCTCACGGCCTGCGATCCGTCCTGCGCCGAGGTGGGGATGAGCGCGCACGCGTCGCTGCCGCCCGCGGGGGGCGAGGGGCTGGGGGGCATGGCAGGTGGCGCGCCGCCAGGGGCCGGCGCGGGAGCGAGTGGGGGGCCGCCATAGCGATGGTGGCCCACCCCGGGGGGGTGATGGCCTTTCTTGGTCGCGTGATGACCTGTCCCCGGGGGGTGATGGCCCCTCCGAGTCTCATGGTGGCCCACCCCCGGAGGGTGATGGCCTGCGCCAGGGGGGTGCCTCGCTGCGCCAGCTGGGCCTATGGTGGACGCCGCGTGTGCCAGGCAGGCCAGGGCAAGCACCAGGTGGCGGAACGAGATGTGGAGCGCCATGCTGATCAATCGTGCTGGGCGGCAGCTGCTCGTCCCGTCGGAGAGCCTGCACAAGAAGAGATTAACAGATGTTGGACGCTCAAATACGTGGGAGGAGCTGTCCCTTAAGGCCATCATCTTTGAACTTGAGCGACTAGGCCTGCTATGACATGGCTAGGTGGCGCATTGGCATGGGTTGTAGAATCACACACCTTATCTATTCGTGTATTTTTCAAAGAAAATAAAAAAGGAAAAGAAAAAAACGCGTATATCCAACCAACCAGAAGTTCACAACGTATTCTGATTTTTATGTATGCAGAAAGTGAAAATCATATACTGCTGCTGATGACTCTTGAAGGCTGGGGCCCGACTCTGCAGCTACTGAAAGTTCAGCAGACACCCACCGGGAGTCAGGATGAGGCAAGCTCCAACTTTTCCTGCATGGCTTCTATTGTCGCATACAAGCTTAATCGAATTCTCAGAGCATGGCATCTCTCTAGGTCACAAAAGGCCTACCCAGATGGACCCTGCAGGTTTGGGAGCTGTCAGACGAGCAGGAGTGAAGGGGTAAAACTTCGAAACTAGCTTGATTGCTAGCGAATGGAGAACCACGTCTTGACCAGGTACATACCAGGTGCAACATTTGATACCGAGTCGACCAGCTTATGTCCCCTAGTACGACTGTCACAATCCAATTTTCGCCTGATTGCCTTTTTATCAACCCGCTTTTGCTAATCTGCAAGCGTGAACGGGCACCTTCCTTCTTTAACAAATCACAATATGCCTCTTTGTGTCATTTATCCTTAAAACCCCAGGTTGTCAAAAGCGTTTCGAATTGCTTGTTCTTAATTGGCCAAACAGAGGCCTTCTACACGACGGCCATTGGAAACAGCCCTACACGACGGCCATTGGAGGCAGAGAAAGTTATCTTACCTCAAGTGGGACGAATCTTCAGTCCAGCTCCAGCTGCACTTCACGAAGTCATAATGCCACGGTCGAAGGGTAAACTACTGCACTTGACTGCACTAGTCCTGAATGGCTCTCGCTTGCACGGAAGGTCCCCCTGCACATAGCTCTTCCGAAGTGTGGCCACTCTGTCAGCTAGTGAAGGTGAGTGAAGGCACTGACTGGAGGGCATGGTACTTCGTGGTTCTTCGCGTGCAGAACCATTTTCCTAGAACACGTAGAATCTGCAAATTACAAAAAATCCGATATCGACGTTCAGATGCTGGACTTGAAAGCTTCAACTTGTTCAAAATCATCGATTTCACATTTTTGCGCCAATTTCGCCCTGACAATCTGCGTCGGTTTAGTTGGATTTAGGGCCAGGCCTGAACTACGTGAAGTTACATGTCGCCAATTGGCGTATGCGATAGTGTTGGTGCGTCACAATGACGGCCAATGCCGGCTGCAAGCGCACAACCTTAAGAACGCTTGAAACCAGAAACTGGTGGATTTTAAGATTGCGTGCCACTGCCACTCCTTGAACAGGCTCCATAATATAGAAACTTGTTCTTATTATTACTGCATCTTCGTTCATGTCAAAATACAATATAAACTGCGAAATTTTTATGCTTACGAACAGTGCACACACTTTGAAGCTGATTTGCATGTGTGCAAGACTTTTAACATCCACGATACGACAACAAAAGCCGATCATATTACGGCCTCTTTGCGGAGAGAAAGCTGATGTTGCTGGATGTTGCAGGTGGTTGCGAGTCAAGGTGCACCCAAAATTGGGTGAAGTGGGCTCAATGCCCGGAGAACACCGGAGAAGCCGAATGAAAGACGCAATTGACAAATTTGGATGAACTTCACCAAGTTTGAAGAAAGCAGGCACGACCGTGCACGACAAGGAGGTACCGTTTCAAGTCCACCTTGTGCTCAAGTCGACCTGCCATTGCCTTGCCGTACACCCCGTTTCAACTGGGTTCGACCAATTTCGACGCCCGTCCTCACCTGGACGTCGTGCTTACCAGTGCCTAACAGTGATTGCCATGTCCAAGTACAAATGAAGCCCGTCAAGCTGCCGTCGAGACTCTGGCCAGGACTGCAATGCGTCCCTTCAGCGCGCCTCATATTTGAGCCAAATGGCGCTAAGTACGAGCACCCCCCTGCATCGTAGAACTTCGTGGTCGCCCTTTCAGTGAAGCAGGAAGTCCACGTCTCGCAAGTGCCACTCATCACACACTCACCTTCACATTCCTGGATGCCAAATTAGGGGCCTTCTTCGATGGGGGTGTAAAATTACTAGGTCCTTAGAGATTGCAACTTACTATTGAGTGCTTGGTCTATTTACAAAAAAAAGGTATCTTCGATGAAGAAGTCAAGGTTACTGGCTGACTGTGCTTAACGCTCATCTTACTAGGCCCCAAATCAACGTGTGTAGCATCCGCATTGCTCAGCTCGACTTGAAAAGTACCAATCAAATTACGAACGGATTATGGTCTAGAAGAGTATCAAACCTCTTTAACTGCGTGCCAGCTTGTCTCTGAGATGCTGGGCAACTTAGCAGAAGGGGATGCACTCGAGCAGCTGAGGTCGGTGTTTCCCGATCACAGCACTGCCGCTCTGCTGCAGTGCATTCGGGAACATCCGGGCAGCGTCGAGAGAGCTGCAGAGGCTCTCCTGAATCTGCCCTACGCAGATGCAGGAAGCGCCAGACGTGCAGAGCAAGGCAAGATCAGGGATCAGGTGGGGACCACGAATGGTTTTAGCTCTGACGTAAGTTCTGGCCCTAGCTCTGGCTCTGGCGCCCGCAGCAAGTCACCTCAACCATCAGAGGATCAGCGCGCGCGTGCGATGCATTGGGCAGGGGCAGGGACGAAGGCATCAGAGCCATCCGTTGCGGCGGCTCAGTCGCAATTAAGGGTTCAGAAGCCAGCGATCAGAGCTGGCCAGCGAAAGCAGGGGGGCTGGCACGCGTTCACACAGCAGCACCAGGCAGAGAGCCCAATGCTGCCCAGCATGGCAGGCACCCCTTGTGCCTTCGGGGGGGCTCCCCCTCCTCCTCCAGATCTCGTGGCGGCCTTTCCTGCTCTCTCGTTGGATCCGGGGTTGGAGCAGGGGGACGCTCCTGATGCGGTTCGAGTCCCCAAATCTCCCCCACCCGCTCTTCCTGAGGGAGGGCAGACTAGCCCTTGGCGGGGGGGGGCAGGTATTGACGGTCCCCATCCAGCTGCCGCCCGCATCGCCGCCCAGCTGGCGGCTCCCCGCGCCAGAGAAGGAGGGCTCTCGCAGCCAGCTGGCGAGTCACGGCCGGCAGGCCGAGCTAACGGCCACGGGTACTACGAGGGTGGCAGACGAGCACAAGTGGGGGAGAGGCCATCTCTCCAAAGCGGGAACTGTGCCGCCCAGACAGTGGGGGGATGCGGGCGCGCAATCGCAAATCAAGGCCAGAACGGCGTGACGAGAAAGCAGCCGCCCGGTAGCAAGGGGCAGCCGAAGAGGGAGACTGCTGCGCCTGCTGCGCCTGCTGCGGCGGGGTGCGCATCGGCTGTCTCGTCGCTCTTGTTGAGGTTCCCGTGGGCTGGCAGGGAGCTCCTGGAGGAGGTGCTGGCGGGCTTCGCCTGGAACGCGCGCCGCGCCGCCAAGTGGCTCGTCGCCATGGCCCCCTCCGGCGAAGCAAGCGCCCGCGAGCAGCAGCTGCCCAGCGGCGGCGGTGTCTGCGGCACCAGCAGCAGCGATGACGACGACGCGCCTCCTCACGCCAGCCACGTCATCGAGGAGGAGGGTGCTGCAAGTGCGCCGGGCGCCGCCAGCTCAGATGCAGGGATCAGGGAGGAGGGGGGGCATCGTCAGGACGCCAGGGGGGCACGGCGTAGACAGGATGGGGAGCACAATGATGACCTGTACCTTAAGTACAGACGNGCCTTATCTTGATGCTTTGGGCCGGTTTCTCATTTGTAGAGGTAGCCAGGGAACACGTGTGCACGCGCGCAGGAGAGCGAGCGAGAGCTGGAGCAGAAGCAAGAGCAGGAGCAGGAGCAGAGGCGGGAGCACACGAGCAAGGGTGGATGTGTGGGTGAGCGTGTGCGGGCGCATGCGTGTCCGGGTGCGTGCCAGGGCCCAGCAGGGTGCAGCTGGCATGCGTGCAGTCTACAGTCTGCAAAGTGGGGGGGGAGAGAGAGAGGAGGGAGGGGAGGGGTAGAAAAGCTGGGCAATTAGTCTCTGCAGGAAGGAGGGGGGCAATCAGACAAATGACAGGTGTCTGCAAATGACAGGTGCCTTTTGGGGGTGCTCTCTGGTGCTGCAGAGCAAGGGACAGGCACATGAGGAGCGCCATCCACGCGTATGCTAGCGGGGACCACGCGAGCGCGCGCCAGCTCTCCAAGATGGCCCGGGAGGAGCGCCAGCTGGCGGCCTCCCTGCACGCGCAAGCGGCCGAGAAGATCCTGGCGGCGCGGAGTGCCGACCGGTGCGCTCCCCCCCGCTCCACTTGCTCTCGCTCTTGCTCTTGCTGTCGATTTGCTGTGGGGGAGGGAGGGCGGGGAGAACTGGTGGCTAGGGAGTAGGGCGTGGCAGAGGCAGGACAAGGAGTTGGCCCCGCTGCAAGCAGAGCTCGTCCAACTCTAAGAGCTGCCAATAGTGGTTNTGGGGGGTTTTGGGAAAGGGGGGGGGAGGAGGGATGCTCTTGGAGCGTGCAATGGTGGGCTGGGTGGGTGCACGCACTAGCGACAGGCAGCTGGACTGGCCGGCATGCTTCATGCCCAGTGATGAAGGAGGAGCTTGGCCAGCGGTGAAGGAGGAGCGTGCCTGGCTGGCTGGCTGGCTGGCACTGCAACTGGACTGCTGCACCTTTCTGCCTCTCTCTCTCTCTCCCTCTCTCTCCTGGTACTCAGCTGCGAGTAGTCCGGGGGCTCTGCACGGCCTCCTCCTGACACGCCTGCCTGCGTGCGCGCGCTTGCTCACTCTCGTGTCAGTGGCTGCCGTCGGATCGACTGAGTTGACGGCCAGGGAGGGAGACCTCAAGGTGCCGGGAAGGAAGGGGAAGGAAGGTGGAGTAAGGTGGGCTCCAGGATGGGGCTTTCTTCTTCTTCGTGCTGACTGCTCAGGGCTCAGGCTCCTCCTTTTCGCCTCCTCAGCTTTCTCCTGCAGTGACGTCTTGGCGAGGCTCTGCTCTGGCAAGGGCAGCTGCCTACCACTCTTCTCGCTAGTCCCCTCTCTGCTCCTGCTCCTTCTCCTGCTCCTGCTCCTGCTGCTGCTGCTGCTCCTGAGCCTGCGCCTGCGCCTCCTCCTGCTGGTGCTTCTGCTGCTGCAGGGGGGACACCCTGTGGGAGCTCGACCTGCACGGCCTCCATGCTTCAGAGGCCGTAGATGCGGTGCATCAACGCCTCGCAGAGCTGGAGTACTGGCTGGCAGTAGATCCGGCTGCTGCTGCTGCTGCTGCTAGTGGTGGTGGTGGAGCGCCCTGGGGGGGCGGCAGCCACGCAGAGGAAGGCGACAGCTGCCACGGAGGGGGAGGGGGAGGGGGAGGGGGAGGGGGAGGAGGCGCCACTTTCATTGCGGCTGCCCATAGGGCCCCCGTGGTTGCCCGGCAAGAGCTCCACGTCATTACGGGTGCGTGCGTGCTGCGTGCACGTGTGCTGCCTGCGCGTGTGTGCGTGTGTGTGTGTGTGCGCGTATATGGATGCGTGCGGGTGTGATAGGTTCTATCTTGCATGCTCTACGTGCCTTGAACGCGTTTATCTCAGACAGGGAGGGTGGGCAGGAGGGAGGAAGGGAGGGGGCCATCAGGCTTCTAGGAGAGGGTTTTGCGACAGGCGTGGGCGCCAGGTGTCTGAGTTGGGGTTCTGAATGGGCAGAGTTGACAGGTGGCACCGATGATTTTGGCAGACCTGGTGGGTGGTGACCGTGCGCGTGCGGGCGTGAGTGCGTGCGTGTGTGCGTGCAGGGGTGGGCAGCCACAGCCAGGGCGGGCCTTCGCTGCCGTCTGCCGTCAGCACCTTCCTCCTCACGCACAGGCACGCACTCTGGCTGCCGCACCCCCACCCCTGGCAGCCGCCACATGGACATATGTATATTGCGTGGGGGAGAGATGCAGATTGTGAGTTGGGGGGGGTGGGGGAGGATGCTTTCTGTTCTAATACTAAAACGAAAACGCCGCGCTGCCAACTTCATGGTCCGAGGAGAACAGAAGTGATTCAGCAGAGCCACCCACTTAAGTGCCCCCTGCCCCTGCCCGGGCCCAGCCTCCCCGTTCCACCCGCTCTCCCACTTTGCTGTAATTGTTTGGTTTGTGCTCTTGTGGTGGGAGGACAATTCTGGATGGTTGATCTGTACTTAGGATTTGAATTGCCAGCTGGCAACTCCAGACCGTCCAAGGGGGTATCTTGAGAGCGGGCGCCCCACTCGAGACCCCCCGGGGGGGGGGGGGGGNGGGGGGGGGGGGGGGGGGGGGGGGGGGGGGGGGGGGGGGGGGGGGGGGGGGGGGGGGGGGGGGGGGGGGGGGGGGGGGGGGGGGGGGGGGGGGGGGGGGGGGGGGGGGGGGGGGGGGGGGGGGGGGGGGGGGGGGGGGGGGGGGGGGGGGGGGGGGGGGGGGGGGGGGGGGGGGGGGGGGGGGGGGGGGGGGGGGGGGGGGGGGGGGGGGGGGGGGGGGGGGGGGGGGGGGGGGGGGGGGGGGGGGGGGGGGGGGGGGGGGGGGGGGGGGGGGGGGGGGGGGGGGGGGGGGGGGGGGGGGGGGGGGGGGGGGGGGGGGGGGGGGGGGGGGGGGGGGGGGGGGGGGGGGGGGGGGGGGGGGGGGGGGGGGGGGGGGGGGGGGGGGGGGGGGGGGGGGGGGGGGGGGGGGGGGGGGGGGGGGGGGGGGGGGGGGGGGGGGGGGGGGGGGGGGGGGGGGGGGGGGGGGGGGGGGGGGGGGGGGGGGGGGGGGGGGGGGGGGGGGGGGGGGGGGGGGGGGGGGGGGGGGGGGGGGGGGGGGGGGGGGGGGGGGGGGGGGGGGGGGGGGGGGGGGGGGGGGGGGGGGGGGGGGGGGGGGGGGGGGGGGGGGGGGGGGGGGGGGGGGGGGGGGGGGGGGGGGGGGGGGGGGGGGGGGGGGGGGGGGGGGGGGGGGGGGGGGGGGGGGGGGGGGGGGGGGGGGGGGGGGGGGGGGGGGGGGGGGGGGGGGGGGGGGGGGGGGGGGGGGGGGGGGGGGGGGGGGGGGGGGGGGGGGGGGGGGGGGGGGGGGGGGGGGGGGGGGGGGGGGGGGGGGGGGGGGGGGGGGGGGGGGGGGGGGGGGGGGGGGGGGGGGGGGGGGGGGGGGGGGGGGGGGGGGGGGGGGGGGGGGGGGGGGGGGGGGGGGGGGGGGGGGGGGGGGGGGGGGGGGGGGGGGGGGGGGGGGGGGGGGGGGGGGGGGGGGGGGGGGGGGGGGGGGGGGGGGGGGGGGGGGGGGGGGGGGGGGGGGGGGGGGGGGGGGGGGGGGGGGGGGGGGGGGGGGGGGGGGGGGGGGGGGGGGGGGGGGGGGGGGGGGGGGGGGGGGGGGGGGGGGGGGGGGGGGGGGGGGGGGGGGGGGGGGGGGGGGGGGGGGGGGGGGGGGGGGGGGGGGGGGGGGGGGGGGGGGGGGGGGGGGGGGGGGGGGGGGGGGGGGGGGGGGGGGGGGGGGGGGGGGGGGGGGGGGGGGGGGGGGGGGGGGGGGGGGGGGGGGGGGGGGGGGGGGGGGGGGGGGGGGGGGGGGGGGGGGGGGGGGGGGGGGGGGGGGGGGGGGGGGGGGGGGGGGGGGGGGGGGGGGGGGGGGGGGGGGGGGGGGGGGGGGGGGGGGGGGGGGGGGGGGGGGGGGGGGGGGGGGGGGGGGGGGGGGGGGGGGGGGGGGGGGGGGGGGGGGGGGGGGGGGGGGGGGGGGGGGGGGGGGGGGGGGGGGGGGGGGGGGGGGGGGGGGGGGGGGGGGGGGGGGGGGGGGGGGGGGGGGGGGGGGGGGGGGGGGGGGGGGGGGGGGGGGGGGGGGGGGGGGGGGGGGGGGGGGGGGGGGGGGGGGGGGGGGGGGGGGGGGGGGGGGGGGGGGGGGGGGGGGGGGGGGGGGGGGGGGGGGGGGGGGGGGGGGGGGGGGGGGGGGGGGGGGGGGGGGGGGGGGGGGGGGGGGGGGGGGGGGGGGGGGGGGGGGGGGGGGGGGGGGGGGGGGGGGGGGGGGGGGGGGGGGGGGGGGGGGGGGGGGGGGGGGGGGGGGGGGGGGGGGGGGGGGGGGGGGGGGGGGGGGGGGGGGGGGGGGGGGGGGGGGGGGGGGGGGGGGGGGGGGGGGGGGGGGGGGTCGGGGCGGAGAGCAGGTACACGTTCCGGCAGGCCAGGGCGGGCGTGGTGGCGGTGCGCCCCAAGCGGCGCCACCTGGCATCTCCCACTGCTGCTGCCCACGGCTCCTAGCCCTGCTGCACCGCCTGCTCGCCCTCCAGGCTCTTTCAAATTGGCCGGGTTGCAAAGCTTCCTCTCCCCACCTGGGCCCGCCCGTTTGGGGCAGGGGGTGGAGGGGGGGGGGGAGGACTAGAGGGGTGCCGGAGCTGGAGAGAGGTGTTTAAGGCCGACCCTCTCCTGGCTGAGCCATGGGCAATTATGAGAGCATGCGGATCTGGGCGCCCCGCAGGCATCTGCCATCACGCACTCTGCAACAACCTCTTCTTTCCCGGAGTGCGCGTCGTCCCCCGCAGGTACCCGCTGCAGAACCAACACGACATTCTGCAAGGGTTGGGTGTGGCTGAGTGGACAGCTGGTGTGCAGCTGGGAGCGAGCGCACGCGTGTGTCTGCACTCTGAACCCTGACACGAATCCGTGCACCGTAACGCCAGACCAGATTCCCGTCCGAAACCCGAAACTTTATGTCTTCAAACTTGAACTGGAGAGGATCTGGCGATTGCTCGTGCGTCGCGCGCGAGCTGCCTGCTCTCAGCGTGCTACTGCCCGACGCTCTTGGTCCCAGTAGGTTTGCCGGCGCCTTGTGCGCCTCCACCTTCTCGACCTCCCTTGTGTCTGACTCTGACTCCTGGCGGGCCTATGTGCCCCTGTGTGTGCCACCTGTGTGCTCGTTGTGGCGCAGTGGTGAGCACCGTCGTACCCCATTGCTGGCCCAAGGTGGTGTCAACGTGAGGGCTCCAAGTTTGAGAGGTTCAAGACTCGAGGCGGTCAACTTGTGTCTCGTTGCGAGCATGGATCATGCGAAGGGCCCCCCTGGAGGTGAAGGAGAGTGGAGAAGGCGTAGGCTCACACATTTGTGTGCCCCTGATCTAGGCTACGCGTGTGGATGTTGCGGGCTAAGGGCTTTCTTGGACGTCACGGGTGTGCTTTTTTTTAATTTGGTATCATATGTGGTTTGAGGGACCATGGATGGCGCCATTAGAAAGGTCAACAAGAACTCTCGCCTCACATGTATGGCATGTACCACCAAATCCCTACAAATGTCTACCAACAGAAAGTTTTCTGCTTTGGGAGGTGATGACTGCCAAGTTGCAGTTGCTGGCTGCCAATGGGCCCTTTCTTGCAACAGGTGGCACAGCTCAGTCGATGTTTTTGTCTTTTTTTTAATCCAGAAATGATGTACTATGTTGGTTGTTCTACGACGCAGTGCCCAGCCTTGTCAAGAGCTGCCCTATGCATTGTGGAAGAGCATAACAAAAGCGCGAGCTCTTTGCCAAGTACTTCTCACTTGGCATGTGAAAACTTTGTAGTACTTGGGGCTCGCATGGGGAGCATGCCGACCAATAGTGCAGCTAGTCTGCCAAGTCCAGCAGCTGCCCTCTTCCTAATGAAATTTCTACAATTTAGAAGTGGCCAGGGCCCTAAAGGGTGCGCCATCATGGATTTTTAAAGGGTTCTGTCCAGCATGGCTTGATGTCATATTGACCTGCCTGTTACTTCCAGCTCTCAACGTTTCGAGAAAGGACTTCAGATCAGCTTCCTCCAAGTAGCGTCACGACTGCGAGCAGTTAAAGGAGCTGCAACACTAGCATGCGGCGCCACACCAAAAACGGCGGAAGAGCAGCCTGGGCCGTACCGCAGCACCAGAGACTCTAATTACTCACATAGCACGTCTCCAGCTCGAGCACCCGCCTCCTCACCTCTGACTGCCTGGCTCCTCAGCGACGCAGTCGACACTCCGCGGCCCAGCAAAGGAACTCCACAGGCAAGGCCTTCTTACATAACAAGCTTCATTAGGTCACATCCATGCCCCTGGAGGAGGTAAAGGGGCACATGCTGCATGGGCCTGGAGCAGGAGGCCCAAGGACTGGGCGCCTGGTGTCTTTGAACAGCTGCCTGGCACTGCCAAGTGGCAGCCTGCGGCAGGGGCTCCCCCCCTGGGCGGCAGCATACTCTGCATAGCTCGAGTACCAGGGCCCATCGTACCTCTCGCATCTGCAGCGCAGGGATACCGCCACGTTGCGATCCAGGTTGAGCAGGCCGTCTACGAGGGGGAGCAGCTTACAGGTGCGCAGCAGGAGCATCTGCAGCCTGCGCGTATGCGCCCCGCAGATGTGCCACACGGGCTCCTCTGGTATCTGGGCGTCGTTGTCGCTGTCACGCGGGTTAAGGGACAGGTCACGCAGGTCCAGGGACAGGGACGTCAGCCGAGCGAGGTACTGTAGGTGAGGATGGGCCACCTCCTTGGTGAAAGTCATGCGCAGCTCGCGGAGGTTGGGTGTGAACGCAAAATAGTCGGGCTGGATGGCTCTCGTGACCTCCAGAGTGAGGTCCTCCAGGAGGGGCAAGAGCCTCGCGTTCTCGGGGATGGCATCGCAAGACATGTCCAGCTTCCGTAGAGTGGAGCTTAGCAGCAGCAAGCCCTGCGTGCAGAACGCCCCAAATCCGAAATCGTCGTCCCAGTGAAGCTGTAGAGACGTGAGATGGCTCAGCCTGGATGCCAGGTCCATCTCCCAGAGACCATACTGCAGAAGAATCAGCAGACGCGACGAGTTACGAATGTCTGTCAGTCGTCAGGAATGGATCAAGGGCTCAGAGCTCTGACATGTCGTAAAAGTGAGAGTGTGCCGAGCTTTCAGAAGAGCGTGCTTAATATTGTTGTAGAGCTGTGCATGTCAAAGAGGCGTGCTACTAGAGCAGTCTATTGTTTTTTTGATGCGCTACCTTAACATGAAGAAAGCTGAGCTCTCTGAGGCGCGTCGAGGAGCGCATGGAGTTCATGAGTGGAACAAGTAAGAGGGATGAGCCGAACGGATCCACCCTCAAGCCAAAGAACGCAGGGTGCTCGGCCAGCCACAGGGGCAGAGGTGCAAAGGGGGCACCCAGCCTGATGCAGAGCTCCCGAAGGCTCGCCAGCTGGGCAAGCGTGGGGCTGATAGGGAAGCAATGGTCGTCAAGGACTCCGAAAGGGAAAGAGAGCTTGTCGTAGCAGAGCGTCAGCCTCGCCAGTTGCACCTGCTTGGAGAAGTCCAAGTCCTCCAGAGCCTTCCGATAGAGAGGCCAGCTGTTGTCATCATAAGAGAAACACCTGGAATACTTGAAGTCCAGATGCAACTCCTGGATGTCGACCTTGAGAGATAGAAACGACGACAGGTTGTCCAGAACCTTGTGATTGCCCTTGAATGTCAGACTGAAGGACGTGAGAAGAGGGAACCCCGTGGCCAGCACATTCAGAAATCCGGCGTCTACAAACACTTCATCGACTGAGGCGTGTGTCACATTCCTCAGGCTGCGCAGCTCGTGGAGCGCCCCATCAGCATCTTCCCCACACCTACAGGAAGCGCGCTTGCAACTGGAGAGCAGCGCACTGCGCCACTTGGTGCACACGCTGCTCAAGCGCCTGACTTGAGGCATGGAGACAACCTCTTCACGACTTTCAGCATCAGGAATGAGGGTCACAGACAGCAGGATGCTCTCCAGGATTCCATCCGGCAGATCTAAAATGTTCACCAATGCTCGTGCCATTTCATCACCAGCCTGTCACAGTGACACGACGCGTGGTAGAGTTTATGAAATTGCAAGAGGAGCTCAAGAGCATGAAGGTCAATGGAACTTGAACACTGTAAAGCTTAAAAATCATACTACGTGGTCTAATCACTGCTAATGAGGTGTGCAGCGAGACGTTCATTTTTATCGCTGTTCTTATATTGTGCAGTCATCTTGCCTTCAAGCTTTGCCTTGCAGGCGCCACAGACTCAATAGCCAGCTCAAGGCCTTCTATACTTCTCAGGTACAAACCCATTTAGCCCTGAAGGATTTTAAGCACATCTAAAATTGGTGGATTGCTCGTCACGCTCTAACATCTACGCACAGCAGTATATTTATTATGCATGGTGATCCTAGGAGCACGAATTGACAGGCTACATTCTATAGCCAGCCGCAGAAACATCTACAACTCAAGCTCTTACCATACAAGGCCATCTATAAAAGCAGACCAGAAATTTCTCACCTCAATCGAGCACTCAGGAATTTCCATCTCATTTTGAGCCTTCATTGTTGAATAATTAGTCAGCTCCATTTTTGTTCGAGAACGAAGTTTGGTAGAAAGAGCTAGTTAGGAACTCTGTGGATATACCTATCAACGACTTCCCTCCGAATCATCTGCATTACGACTTACAATGCCCCCCACAATGCACGATCAGAGTGGATCACCGTCGCGTATTAGACTACTCTTAGTCTTGGTCCATAATTTACGAAAACTGATTGCTCTACTCCACTATATACTGTTCATAACAGCTTCATCGACATCAATCAACATAAATAGACATCAACTCAACATTGGAATGCACTGTCGTTCCATCTGGTCCGCTACAAAGTCCACGTCGGAACGTCTTGTGAGTGTGCCATCCAGTGCCATCCCGTTCCCGTCTGCCATTGTGTATCCATCGACGGTGAACCATCACTGTCGGTGATGCAGAGTCTGTCGAGGTCTATGACCTTATGTTGAAATGTTGACTTTTTAACTCCTCAGGGCGCTATGTGACCTTGTATCCACCACCTTAATTATACATGGGCAATTTTGAGCTATGTTTCTTTGTATTAGACAGCTTAGATTATAATACTCGGGCAGCAGATTCCAATCCTGCATATTTGTATAAAAGTTCTTGCATGATTCATGATGGCTAAGCGCCAGTCATTGTAGTAGTATTATGCTCACATAGAGGAGGCCACTCTTAAGTGAGTACGAGCAATAAAGGGAAAAAGCTGTGGACCATATTCTTCAGGATCAAAATGGTTGGCGCAACAATTTCAACACCACAGCGTTCTGTAAGGGATGAGCACACCATTTCTTTAATGGTGTGCTCAAAATCACCACTCAAAAAAGCTCGATGTTCATATATATATATGTATTTGTGTGTGGGTAGCATACAAAAGAATGCGACCAAAATTTTGTGGCCTTCTGTAATTTACGCAAAGCTAAGTGCTTACAGTTTAAATCTTAATCAATTAGCACGTACTAGCCAATCCGAGGCAACATGGCTCCTTTAGCCAGCTTAAGCACCTCCCAAGGAGTCCACGAAATTATTTTGTCCTCGATCATTCATATATTTTTTCTTTGGAGATAATGATTCAAAATTGCTTAGGCACAATCTCCACTGCAGAGTTAAGGTCCGTCGTTGTCTGCCACTGCAATCAACTCATTCTCCTCATTTAGAGCGTCCTCTAGCTTCACAAAGGCAGGTTGCGATGCGCCCCAAAATCGCAGCTTCTCAGGCCAGTACCTGGAAAGAGAGGAATAAACAACCTATAAAATCATCAGTCAGAGTCACTTGTCCCAACAATACGCCTGAGAACCGTGGGCTATGCCACTTCATTAATGTAAATCGACATTCACCCTCCGCAAATGTGAACAGAATCTGGCCCAACGTACTCTTACATGTAAAGCAAGGAACTGAGAGAAGATGAAGCTTCATCGGAAGTTAGAGCGTGCAGCGCAAGGAGAGGTTGCCACTGTTCTGTGTGACCTCAAGTTGAACAAGAAGCAGACATGTCAACGTCGACGGTGACAAAAAGCCAGCAGGTGGGGGGCAGTCAAGGAGGAACATACTCGTTGAACTTTTCGCGCAGAGTCCGGCGCACGGCCGCGTTGAGGCCGTAGGCGATGGAGTTGAACAGCCCCTGCACAAGCACGCCAGTCGCACAAGAAGAGGAACGCACCACAACACGCCCTCAACTCTCTCCTCGCCACAAAGCGCCAGCTGAGAATTGCGTGGCAGCAGCTCCAGCGATCTATATCGATTAAAGAGCGCACGCTACCCCTCTTACACACACGCCTCCCAACTATCGGGTCGCTCAAGGAGGGGCGGCCTCGGGCCCAGGGTCCTCCTTATCTGTCGGGGTGTCAAAGTGGCAAGGAGGTCCAGAGCTGCGCTGCTCTGAGAAGCAGACAGGCAGCCCCTGTGGGCTCCAGAGATCAAGATGATGCTTGTGCTTCTGCCTTTGCAAGATGCTGCAATCCCGAAGAAGCAAGCGAAAGCCGACGTACACGCAGCCGTTGCCACGGGGAGTTGTCTCAAGGGGAGGGAGAAGACCAGAGGACGAACAGCATAGGGTTATACAGGCAGCGGGCGGGGGCTTCACCCGCAGCAATTATTCAGTTCTCCAATCTCCAATCTCAGAACCTCGTGCACAACAACTTCCTTGCCTCTGCTTCTGCCAGGTGGAGAGGACGTCACAGCCCAGAGCTCACGTTTGTCAGGGACGCGGCAGGCAGCCAGGTGTCGGCATGCGTGGCACATGGCTGTCACCCGCTCGGGTCCCCATCTTCTGCCGGCAGCGGTGCACATCGGCCGGCCCAGACGCAGGCAGAGCGTACTGTGCCTTGTGTCGAACAGCGTCAAAAAAAGGGAAAAAGGCTATCTCTTCCAGTGAAACAACTGATGGAAATCCCAGCAGCAGCAGCAGCAGCAGCAGCAGCAGCAGCAGGAGGAGGAGGGGGAGGAGGAAAAGGGGGGGGGAAAGGAGGAGGAGGAGGAGGAGCGGGAGGTGGAGGAGGAAGAGGAGGAGGAGGAGGTGGCTGGGAGGGGAGGTCAGGGGAGGCGGAGGCAGCGCACCATGAGCGCTGAGGTGCCGATGTGGAGACAGTAGAGCCAGAAGAGGGGCCGATGTGGCGCCACCAGGTTGTGTATCTTGTTGATGGTGCCAAACATCCAGGAGCCAATCAGGATGAGCGGGTAGTAGCCCCACCGCCGCATTGCCTGCCACCACATGCCACGCGACGCGCAAGATCAGCAAACGCCCACCTCAGCACCACGTCAGCGGGCAGCGGTCACCGAGCAGCACTCGCCCAGCCCCCGCATGCAGGCCAGACTGGACAGGTCACACTCTTCTAGCAGCAGGCTGGCACAAGTGGCAGCAGTAGCAAGTTGTTTATGAAAGGAGCAGGATAGGCTGAGGGAGAGGGTAGGGGAAGGAGGCGAGAGTAGAGCCAATGCAGTGTGCCAGGCTGGCGAATAGGCAGGTTAGGGGGTCGGGCGGCGGTCAGGCAAGCGCACGCACCTGTGAGACGCGGGCCGTGGTCCCCACGTCCAGCTGACGCTGCCTCTCCGGTATGTTGGCTGCCATCTGCAAGGGCCGCGGGCGTCGTCAGCACACGGCGGTGGTTGGAGTGGGGGGAGGGAGGGCACATGCACTCACGCGCACGCGCCACGCACCTTCTCTTCAGACTCGCTATTCACTCAGCAGGACAGCCCGGGGGGCGCAATCAACACCCTGGGGGGCCCGCCTGGGGTGGGAGTGCGCGAGTGAGACCGATGCCAAACAATGGCGTACAGCCGGGGAGCTTGCACGAGCTGCTTCATTGGAGCCGTTAGGCAGCGTGCTTGCTTCTCCTGCTGGGTGAGAGAGTGGGCACGCGAGGGAAGGGGAGGGGGGGGGGAAAGGGGGATGGGTAAGGCGAAACCAGGCCAGGCCAACCGAGGGCTCGCACAATGGCGGGGCAGGCAGGTCCAGCTGATCTAGCCCGCGTGGCCATGGGTCGAGCCCACAGCTGGCGGCAGAGGAGAAGGCCCAGCAAGCACAGGAGCAGCAGGGAAACAGTGGTGGTGGTGGTGGTGGTGGTGGTGCAACATTCATTCATCATGCCACCCCATGCAGCCCCCCTGCCCTTCCTCGAGTACATCCACTGCCTCCCAGCTGGTCCCTGTAGGCCCTCCCTGATGCCTCCCAGCTACTGGAGCCCTTCTGAAGGGGAGCTGCGCGAATGCGGCAGCTGTCGACGAGAGCGAGAGAGAGGAAGAGAGCCTCGTTGCCTTCCTCCTTTCTCAAAGGACTTCGCCGGCAGGTATTGGCAAACCCTGAGACGAGACTGCCTGCAGGTGCCAGGAGGACAGGGANGGGGTGCTGCAGTACGACGGGAGTAAGTAGTGAGGGTACTGACCCGGGTGGCATTGCTGAGCATGCGGATGACCTGGAAATAGACAGTGCCGTTGAAGCACGCCGCGCCCCACAGCGGCACGTAGAACGTCAGAAAGCGCAGCACCTGCACTTGTCCCCCCCCCACCCCCCGCGCCCCCCCCCCGTCCCGCCCGCCCCCCACGGCCCCCGGAGCCCCGCCAAAGTGCACACGTGTTACACGCACACACACTCACAGAAACGCACACAGCGACGCACATATGCGCGCGCGTCCATGCACACCTGACGAGTTCAGATGTGGATGTTTAACGTTTCACTTCCCATGGGGCACGCAACACTGCCGCGGTTGCCGGAGGGCGAGGAGACAGCGGCGAATCGAGCCAGCGTGCCGCCAGGTGCCCATCCCACAAAGCCCGGACGTGCACGCCATGCCGCCCATCCTGGCTCTCAGTCAGGCCGTCTGCCAGCTTTCTCTGCCGACCGAGCCGCCTGGCGCGGCTGTGTGCTCGATCTGAAGCTGCGGACTGGCGCACACACAAGGACACCACAGAAGAGACCAAGAGACGGGAGGAGGGGGAGGAGGAGGAGGAGGAGCATCACCGGGGACAGAGAGCCTGCCGGAGAGGCCGGCCACGACCTAAAGTCACATGCTGAAAGCGGAAGTGAACCTCGGGTGAGGCTGTTTGCAACACAGGAGGGAGAGACACCCAGAAGGCACGCATCAGGCACCCTGCTCTTGTACCAGCCGCACCAGCTGCAGCCGCAGCCGCAGCCGCATGTGCTGCCGCAGTTGATGCAGGCACAGAACCAGAGGCAGGCAGACTGAGAAGGAGAGGGGGGGGGAGAGGGAGAAGCAGGCAGGCAGGCAGGCAGGCAGGCTGGCCAACAGCAGCAGCGGCGGCGGCAGCAGCAGCAGCGGCAGAGTGAGTGCACCTTGCCGGCGAGCTTCTCGTTCTGCACCCAGCACCAGGCGCCCGCGGGGCCGTAGTCGGCGCCGATGGACGGGAGCAGCGTCATCACCAGCGCCGTGCCTGCACGCTCACGCTCACGAGGGCCCTCGCGGCGTCAGCCCGGCCCCTCCTTTCACGACGTCAGCCAAGCCAAGCCCCTCCATCGCCCTCTCCCTCTGCGCCTCCCTCTCTGTGCCTGTGCCTGTGCCTCAGTCACTGTGCAGCGAAAGCGGGGAAGCGTGGAAGTGGGCCCCGGTGGCAAGCGAGCCAGCGAGCCAGCGAGAGAGGGAGAGGGTGAGATAGAGAAGAGAAGGGAGAGAGAGAGAGAAAGAGAGAAGGGGAGGAGGCCCCACCCCAGACGTAGGCGTGGAAGTAGGGGCCGAGGGCGTCCACGTTGGTCTTGTGGCGGATGACGGTGCGGTGCAGCGTGAACGCGATGGTGGTGGTCCACAGGAACGACGCTACCCAGAAGAACTGCGTAGCGTACCCCTGCATGTAGCACAACACGCCCTCCCCCGGGTCTCTGCTCCCCGCCCGCAGCCCCAGCACCAGCCCCAGCAGCAGGAGCAGCAGCAGCAGCAGCACAAGCACCCAGCATCAAGCTCTGTACACATAGACCCCTCTCCCGCCTCCCCTGACCCTCTCCCCCCCTCCCTTCTCCCTCTTCCTCCCCGGCCCCCTACCAACCTCCCC
>WELA01008389.1:104284-117036 GCA_009602735.1 Mesotaenium endlicherianum | reverse complement strand
GCCCTGCCACCCCCCCAATAATCCCCCCCCCTCGGACCCCCGTTCCTCCCCTCCACACCAGCAGCTGCATGGGGGACAAAAAGAGAATATGAAGAACGTGAGAAATCGCTATGGGGGCATGGAGTCCAAGGGGCGAGCTCTGCAGAAGAGCTGTATGAGGGTTCTGCCCACCAGTGTGAGAGCCACGGGTGTTTTGGTGTGCTCGGGAGAGCACCAGGTTTCGATGGGTGGGGCAACGAGGGGCTGGGAAGGAGCAAACGCCAGAGGCCTGGCCCTCATGGGGGTGATAAGTATGAATTGTGAGGAGCTGCAAGCTGACTGCTGAGAGCCTGTAGGCGGAACGAGAAGGTAAGGTGTATGTACGAGTGCGGCCGTGTGCGCGCGCGCGTGTGTGTGTGTGGTGTGTGCGTGTGCGTGCGCGTGCGCATGTGCATGTGTGTCGTGAGGAATGCTCACCCTAGAAGGTTGAAGAAGCTTGTCAGCATGTCCTGCTCAAGCACCCGAAGGACCCGAGCCAGAGCCAGAGCCACAGCCACAGCCAGAGCCACAGCCAGTACACCCTTTGGGTCAGCCTGGAGCAGAAAGGCCGCCAATTGTTCTGGGACCACACCACACCAATTTTTTTCTGCATGGCGAAGCTGAGCTGGGCTTGCCTTCACAGGGACGGGCTTTTTGCCACGGCAGAGGCTGAGATTGAAGGGGAATGTGTGGAGGGAGTGCGTGGGTGGCTATTGTGAGTGTTTCTGCTCACATTCTATGCATGCATGATGCTGTTTGGATGTGGATTACTCTCTCTCTCTCTCTCTCTGCATCAGAGTTCCCGCCTGCAGAAAGAAGTTGCTCATTCTGCACGAGTACCTCAATCTCGCCCTACTTCTTTCATTTCTACTGCAGAAGGGTGTCATATGACAGGCTCTCGTCAAGTGCAGAACTTGCCAGGACTGTCTTGTCGTGAGAATTACGTGCAACGGTAACGCATTTCAGTAAAATCAAACTGCCTGCAAGGCGACCATGGGAAAGAAGGAGGAAGTCGCGTGCGTTCAGCCTTCCACATGCATTGGTGGCTGAAGATGCTGGCGATGAAGACGAGAGGGCAAGAAGTCGCACAACTTCTAGCCCCAGAGTAATGGTGGGATGCGAGAGCGAGAGAGAATTTTCTTGGCGTGAATGGAACTACGTAGTGTGTCTTGCTAGAATATTGTGACTCACCGATAATGATAGATAGAAGACCAATCTGAAGGAGAACTTTCTCAAATCCTTGAAGAGGAGGTAGCAGAGCACCACAAAGGCACTCCCACAAAATGATAGGAACGATGCCCCCACATTGATGCCGGTCAATGCCCTTGTTTGACCAGCAGTCAACCCCTCTATCATCGTGCCCTTCCTGAGCTTGTCTGTGAAAGGCGGGGACCACTTCCTTGCCTACTGCTAAGAACGTTCCTTTACAAATTTTAAGACGCGACCAGATATATTGTGCGGCTTGGATAACATAAAGTCATATCCTCAAGAGCAGAAGGTATGGTCATAAAGGGGTGCCCGGCATGCAAACGCGCAGGTAAGAATCCATCTGTTACGTGATTAAATAGCTCGCGGCAGGTTTTCATAACTGGTAGAAGCTACATTGCTGCCTGTATTGCTCACGGCTACCGACGCCAAAAAAACACAGCCTTCAAGTGAAGTCTAATATGGCACGACCTGTAAGAATTAAGTACCAGGGCCTTCACACATGCTCACAGCGAGGCTTAGTTGCAGAGGCTACCATATAGAAAAATATACTTAAGAACAAGCGAAGTTCCTCAAGCCCCCGAGAGTTGAACAGAAAGCATTGCTGTTATGATTCACTGCGAGCTTTCTTAAGGGAGCTCTCTCCGTCCCATGCTCCGTCCACTCCGTCCACTCCATCCCATTTCGGTTCTCCCAGGCTCTCGCTATTGAAGGCCCTGGAAAGCCCAGCTGGATGGGGGGCCGAGGGTGGTCAACGAGCTGACGGTCAAAACGTGCCAATGCTTGCTTTCAAGTGCTTTCAAGGTCTCAATTTCACACGCAACTTCATCTCTGAGGGGGCGAGCCTTCCCTTTTTGTAACCGGAAGAGAATGAGGAACGCGTAAAATTTCGTGCATTTGAGGGGCTGTTGCGATACGTCCATATTTGAAAATGCAAGTCATATTCATTCAAACTGAAAATTCATGGGTGTCGTGCGCAATGACTAACACCAGGGAAAGGGCTAGCTGGTATCTGTTTGCGTGCACTTCAGCAGGCTTGGGCATATAAGACAGCAAGTGATATGGCCATAAAGCGTGGCGGTTGAGAAACTTTTTAACGTAGTTGACAATGATGGACGTGTATTGTAGGAATGGGCAAGGTCACTAGTGTATGGAACTTCATCAGGATGCAGTAGTATTTTTGGCTCAGCTTCACCAGCCTACATCATCTCGATGTGTCAGGCAGGTTTGGGAAGGAGTCTAAGATTGATCCGTGGGGTACCTTGGGCTAGCTATTCACATTTATTAACACTGGATGAGAGTTAAAGCCGCCATATAGTCAAGCTTTTGTATATCAGTAAGGTGTTAGAGCTTGACATTGGTGTTTTCACGTCCTCCTTGCCAGATGGCAAAAGGATAGGCATAGGCTCACTGTGCGAGTAAGCCTCTGGAAGCATGAAAAGGGAGTTGTTCGAGGAGATAAGAGAAGCCGTGTCATACGGAAGAGGGACGCAGCAGAAGGAGATACTTCAAGCTTGGCCAGGCCTACACTTTGAAACAGTCGTAGCAATAACATCTCAGGAGAGCTCTAAGTACATACGCCAAAACCATCACAAGTTTCGTGCACCCCACCAAATCACCCAGTACATCATGAGGCAAGTTCAGCAGGAAGCAAAACACCTTGTTTCATTCATATGTCCTTTATTTGCGCATGCGCCACTCCGTGGGAAAGGTCACGACGCCCTCTTGCACAAGCACTGCAAGTTTCCATATGTATATATCCTATAAATTAGTTGATGAATCCATAAGGATACGAGAGCCTAGCCAGCAGCTTCTGTACTATGCTGCTCGTAATATAAACCGTTGTAAAGACTGTATAGGAAGCAGAAGTTTCTGCGTTCAAAGGAGTTTCTCCTTCCAACAATTTTCACCGGAAGGATGAAATCATGCATATCAAGAAATGAGCCCACGAGTCATCCCCTAGAAGTACTGGGCTGCTGCATGTTCGACAAGTGGGAAGAGTGGATTAATAGGCCTCCTCTCTTCCTACTGAAAACTGGTTGTCTGGCAATGTCTCAGGTACGCTGAAGGGGATGACATCCTGGAGATTAGTGCAGCTTACAGTGTTCCCCCCAGCATACTCGCTCGTTTTCTCCTAGAGAATCTTGTGAAAATCCCCAAGCATTCTCTTGGTGCCATCATCAAAGACCCCTCGCGCTTGCCTGAAGGTCCATACAAGTACTCGTTTCTTAAGCAGCACACAATAGACCCTGATGCCGTTGAGTCGGACAGAGCTGAGACGGCAGTGTCAGTGGAGGTACCCCAGGAGAGGCTGAGGAAGGATTTATACCGCTGCACTGAAAATGATACTGTCAGCTCACCTTCGGTGGAGATGATCCGGCGCATCACTGGCATTGAGTAAGCTCTCATATTCCCTGTTTTACAAATTATGGAGGTCTAGGAAGTGAGAGAGGCGTGTCCCTTATTGGCACTCAAAAAATGTCAATGAAACCACGTGGTAAGCAATCGGCGGAAGTAGCGCTTGGAAAGTCTTTTACAGAGAAAGACAGCAGAGTATGATTTTAGAATTGGCCTCCTTTGCATCTCTAGCCTCCAGCATTTCAGGTGCTTTTAGAGATGTAGTGCTGCTAATTCATGGAGATGTGGTCGTTCTCCTCTATGCCAGATCCTCCATCTTTACCATGGCTTGCTCGGGTAGCTCCAGTCTGAAGCTACAGTTGTCCTACTGTGCTCTACATCAGCCTGTCATGATGACTTTCTTATTTTCTTTCACAGGTATGAAGGTCTCATGTGCAGCAAATTGCGGGAGCTGGGAATACCCTTCCAGTCTGAAGAGGAACTGAGAGCTGCAGGGTTCAGCAAGACGCCTGATGCGAAGCTCCATGTGCCCATCGGGGTCCTCGGTCGCACAGTGTGGTGGATTGACAGCAAAGCGTCCTTTGGTGATGAGTACAACCACCGAATGAATGCATCTGAGCAATTTCAAAGGTGAGCTAGTCGCTTCTTTTTATTCATGAAGCTGTACTCATTCCATGTGAACACTTCGGTGTATTGCAGTTGGTAAAGGTGCTGTAGTAGGAAGCAAGCCTTGATAAGAGCTTCAGAGTTAGTATGTCACTGCTCCCCTCCCCTCCCCCCGCCCCTCCCACGATGATTCCACATCTCCACAGCAAGTCGCGATTGAGCACATATGTCTCTTTTCTTTTACAGGTATGTCAACAGGTTTGGGCCAGGCTTGGTGATCTATTGGTTTGGATATATAGATGATCTCAATGATCATCCAGACGTGCTCCTTCTCGACCATTTCCCATCCCAAGAAGAGATCTACTGTCTGCCAACTCTTAGTGTTGAGGCCACACCCATGGTTGACTAGAAATATCCACAATCGATCCACAGTATCCCTGTGGATTTTGTATTGATTGCAATCTATTCATAGTTTTGCCCGACTGTAGACACAGAACACCAATGAATGCACAACTCTTCCATCAAGTTCCATGTGAGGGGTGCGGGGGTGATGCAGCTGCTACGTATCATATACAACATGGAGTGTAATATGAATACTGATAGAGGATGCTGGACACCTTGCACACTAAGAGGGAAAGCAGATGTAGGTTTGCCACTGTACACTCGTGAATGCACATGAACACATTATTGTTGGTATCAAACTACTCTGCCTTGTCCAACATGACAGCTGTGTTCTCCAGGCTAATCAAGAGTTCTTGAACAGGGAATATTGTACCTTATGAATTGCACTTTGATATTATTGGCACTATGCATACGCTGTACAAAGGTGGTTTTGCAAAGAATTAATGTATTAAGGAGATATATCTTCTAGTAAGTTATTATTGATCTTGTTGAGTGCCCTTCTTAGCAGCCTCTGCTGCAGCTTTCTCAGCCTCTATCTTTGCCACCACAACCTCAACTTCAGATTCTTCCAAGATGCGCAAGCCCTGCTTCGTCATCACTGCAATCTCTACATTCTTCCCTCCAGCTTCCACCACCTGAGAAAAACGTGAAAGCCAGAAGTGTAAGCAGCAGTGCAACAATCAGACAACTTAGACAACCAGACACCAAAACAGCAAGCCAGAAAATTGAAGGGAGCTTCAAATCACACATCCTCGACATCCCTGGTGTAAGCCAATGGAGTAGTACGCAGCCCTGCTATGATCAAACAATCTGCAAACCACAAGAAGCGAATCAAATGATCTCAGTTGCTACCCGTGCAAACGAAAATTTGACATCGGACTATGACACGTTAGCTTAAAATAAAAACAGATGAAAAGCAGGCGGGTTACTGTGTCAGCTTTAGAATGCATCACTCATTACACCTGCCGAAGGAATCCTTTACCTCCAGCAAAGCTCGCACAGCAAGTTTCACAGTGTCATCGCCCGAAGTCTCCTCATAGTTCTTCTCCAGGAACTCCCGAACCGTCTTTGAGTTTCGGCCTGTCGCGTTTGCTTTCCATGCTGTGAAAGTCCCTGAGGGGTCCGTCTGGAACAAGGCAGGCGCCTTTGTATGTGGATCAAACCCAACAATGAGGGTTGAAATACCAAATGGCCGCACACCTCCGCTCTGCATCATTTAAAACCATCACCCGCCACAAACAGAACGAGACATTTGTATCATGCACGTATATTACTCACCAGATCTGCTCCGCGTTTGGCATCAAACGCCTACACACTTATGTACTACACCTTGCAAGAACTAAGCAGCAGAAACGCAGCAGGATAACTAAAGTGCATAAAGCACAGCCATTTGACCAACGAAACTGATAAGGCTTAACTGATTAGGCCATCCCTCGTCGTATTTATTTAGTCGAATTAGCAAATCAGTGAGCCAAGCAGCTCTTTAGTACTGATTTTGAAATTAAAAGGACACCCAGAGAGGTGCCACAACGGTTACTCAATACAGCCAATATCCAAAAGGGTACATGTAATGCACAATCCTACAAGGGCTTGGAACTTAAACCCCACAAAACTTGCAGCCCTCCTGACACTCGATCTAGAAACAAAATAAAGACAAAGCCAATTGCAGGAAATTGGTCCTTTGCTTACAACAACTGCTTCTTCTCCCCAGAATGGCGCAAGAAACACATATCTGAGACGGCGCAATCTTCTTTGAAAGTCGTAGCCAGGTTGGGTGCGTGTCGAGAGTAAAAACCAAGAGATGTGGGACATTCAGGTTGCTTAGCATGCAAATATGAAGTATTTTCACTTCCCATTTCACAACCTTTTCTTCTCTGCGTCTCATATGTTACAAGTGTTCATAAGATACTATAGACCTCAGTACTTCAACGGCTACATGTTGAAATTGTGATCATTTTATATTTCACTGTTTGAAGGCCAACCAAAATAGTGTGAAGATAAGAATGACCTAACAAGACAAGGGTTGCACGTTTTACGATATTTCGGACCTCCTTGCATGTTATCAGCACACTCAATGTCGAAAGGACTTTTAGGACCCCCTCTGCTTTGGGCTGCACAAGGCTACTGAAGGGAGCAGTCCATAAAAAGTTGAAGTAAAATAGCTACTTGTGAGGGCAGGGTCTGCTGAGGTAGGAAAGGGCCAAGATGGTGAGCACCTGTGTATACTTTTGCTGCACACCGGCAATGAATCTCGTAATATACTCGACACTAACAGGGTCTTCAAGGGTCAGACGATGGCTTTGACACTCAACCCGCGCCTTGTTGACAAGAACACGAGCATCTGCTGTGAGGCCAGCAAATGCTAGACAAACATGCTCGTCCAACTTGTGTATCTTCCGCACAGTTCTGTTCAAAACAAGTCATTCAGCTTTGGCATATAAGACCAAGTCATAAGGCTCGAAGGTGACACGTTGCGATGTAAACAAACCTACTTGCATCCACATACTGCTCATGCTTCCAGGCCACGGTGCTGGCGTAAATAAATTACTAACAGCGATCAGGGTTGTCCAACTTAAATAACATTTAGGCCTCTTGTGCCATTGGTAACGCTTCAAAGATGCTATAGACATATAACTTGTAGCGCACCACAAAAACTTGGACGTCTGGGCTACAATTGTTGCTTGTGGTTTGACATGACAACCATCATTGCATTTATGCTGATAACTACAACTTCTGTGCAGACCCGAACAGCTGGGTAGACAAAGTCCACGATATTTTGCCTATCATTTTCACCAGACTGGACTTGACATTACTCATAGAATGCCTAAAAGTACCACCCAGTCGTGGCATGCCTACGCATCATCAGCAGATCCAATTCAACATCTGCAGAGCTTCAAAACAGAATAACCTCGTAGCTAGTATGAAAGTGCGAATATACCGAGCGTCTTGGAGCTTAGCAGTCGACTTCTTTTCTACTCCCAAGACTATAGTATCTGTACCTCGAACTCCAACAGCAGTCGTGCCCTTCCTAACTGCTTCTGTAGCATATTCTACCTGAAATAAATGACCGTCAGGCGAGAACACTGTAATAGCTCTATCATAGCGAGCCATGATAAACACTCTTCTTGACGTGCTCTTACAGAATCCTCCCAAAAAGCGCCTGATGAACAGCTATATAATTCAACTCGTACCAACGAACAGTTTAAGACCTGAGTAGTTTCACAATTCAGTACTGTTGTGATGTGGTCTTCAAAAAGAATTCCTTAAAAGACTATATATTAGATCTTAAAAAGAACAAGGACATGTAACATAGCACCATGCCTTCCAAACCTATAAACCTCCCGCTAATGGTCATCGCCGTACACTTGATTGAAGCAAGCAAGAAACTGCAATTATTTGTACATTTTTTTGGATGACTGTTTGACTCGTCAATGAGCGTCAATGGCAGGAAAACGGTCTGACAAATTCAGCCGTCTTTTTCCGAACACCGTTTGATCGTCGACGTCATGACGCTTCTAAAGTGTAACTTCCAGCTGCAGCAGTTGGGAGCATTTGCTGCAAGCAGCCGCAAGTATGCCTTGGGTTGCCTGGGGCAGCCTGGTAGTGAAGCTAACTGCCAGCAAATCACTTTTTGACCTGGCAGTATATTGTTTAGATAGGGAAGATTATGACTGGTCGAGCCCAGCGGTAGTGGATCGCAACGAATCACGGCGTTCAAGGGCGCGAGATTTCCAGTAATGAAGGTTGTATGTTGATCAGAAGCGTAAAACATTTGAGCACATTAAGATGTGACATAATGGCCATTTATACTAACTGTAAATCGAAATACTAGATGCAACTACCTTCTTGTCGAAACTTTTTGTCTCGCAAAGTGTAATTTACTTGATGAAATGAGCTGACGGGGCACAAAAAGGTCACCTCATTGGAACTTTATGCCTTCCACAGAGGTACATGGCTTTTCCCTATCGTCACCATCGCTACGCTCTCCTCGGGACCACGACCTAGACATCGTAGTCTCTAAAGTGAGCAGTTAGTCATTTTAGCCGCAAGTCTTACTATTCTCACTTGCACATTTGCACTTCTACTCAGCATCTCTTTTCAACCTCAGTATCACGTTAGCGCAATGGCAGCCATAGCAAGTACTTCTGCCGCATGTGTGGTCGTCGCACCCGCAAGGCTCTCTCTGTCAAAGCAGATCAAGGCTAACAACTTTGTCTGCGGAACCCCTTTGTCATTGAAGACAGCATGCGTCGGTGCCAGAATCACCATGGCAACTGAGGCTAAAGAGGCTCCCAAGGGCTTCACCCCTCCCGAGCTTAAGGCCGACACTCCCTCCCCCATCTTCGGAGGCAGCACTGGTGGCCTCCTCAACAAGGCTCAGGTTGAGGAATTTTACGTAATCACCTGGGAGTCACCTAAGGAACAGATTTTTGAGATGCCAACTGGTGGAGCTGCCATCATGAGGTCAGGTGCTAACCTCCTGAAGCTGGCCAGGAAGGAGCAATGTCTTGCCTTGGGAGTACAGCTCAGAACTAAGTTCAAGATTCAGTACCAGTTCTACAGGGTATTCCCCAGCGGTGAGGTTCAGTACTTGCATCCTAAGGACGGTGTCTACCCTGAGAAGGTCAACGCTGGCAGAGCTGGAGCAGGCCAGCTCTCAAGATCTATTGGCAAGAACCTCAACCCAGTGGAGACCAAGTTCACTGGAAAGTCACCCATTGATGCCTAAATGGGTCACGTTTCAACACCAAATTTGCTGATATAACAGTAGGCCGTCCTCTTGGGACAACTCTGTCATCAGAGGATTCAAACTCCGTGCAGAAGTTGCAGTGCCTTATAGCTGGTAGACACTTAGGCATACCTTACTTGTACAGTGTAGGAAGTGAGTACTTAGGAACATTCTTTATATTCTCAATAAGCAGCCCAATTTTGTAATTCCCCTGCAGTGTTTCTTTTGTGGGACGCAAATGTAAGCCACTGCTTTTGCTGCAAAGCTGCATGTCATATCTTGAACGTGGACATGTTCCAACTCTTGCTCTTCTTGTGCTGCATTCTGTACTGCGGCTTGATGTAGACTTTTGGGTCCCTTGCTATCATACCATTGGATGTTCGTCCTGCATGGTTAGAAAATGCATTGTGGTGGCCTTTTGCGTCTTATTGCATCCAAGTGAGAAACATCCCAAGTTGCTTGTGCATGTGCCACTTGCTTTGGATGATGTAATGGATCCAGTGAGTGCCAGTGTTACCAGACTTGCGTCAATCTGCAAGTAGGGAGCTGCAGTCTCTTATCAGGAAACTTCGTAAGTTCCACATGGTCCGTCATTTCACTTTTTTTCCGACTGCCTTGTAGCCTACTAGATGAATCAGCTGTAAGAGAAAGTAGGAGCTGATCATACTCTTCAGGTTCTTGTTCATTTCTCCGTTGAAGTCAGCCACCAGTTGTACCCAAACTTGCAGCTGTGGACATGTCTGAGTGGCCTTGCATGTGGGCAGCTTCTGTAGACTTCAGTGTGGCACATGGCACCACACAGCAATACAGAAAGGAAAGTGGCAAGTAATAAAAGTTATTAACATAAGTATTGAGAGACCTCATAGGTGCTTCTACTAGGTGGTCTGCTGGCGGCCACTTGAGCGCATGTTAGTAAGCCTTGCAAGAGTGACGAACCGGGAATGTTATGGTTCTCAAAAGCATGAGACGAAGGAGAGCAGCAAAGCATAACTGAATCACTTTCCAAAGTGAAATACAGTGACAAGCTCGGCTCATATTTTTGCCGTCGGAGTCCTCAGAGGAAGGAGGCAGTCAATCACTAGGGCCAGCAGTAGTGTTCGACTTTGGGTGATGGATGACATAGGCGAGGATATTAAGAAGGCGCACATCTGTTTGCAAAATGCTCGTGCCCCATGCTACCTCAAGTGGGACAGATCCTTTAACTTCGAACAATACAGACGGCCCACATGATTAGATTTGCAATTTCAAAAACAAGGATGGCCATGAAGGGAGAAGCATAGATCAACTTCACGAAGCATTCATTGTCAAGCACTTTCGTTCCTCATCATGACAATCAAATTAGCAACGTACTCTCAACTCCCAGGTCAATTTGGCGTTTCCTTCTTCAAACTCTAGACACCCATGAGCATAGGATTTCTCCAATGTGAACATAATAAAGAGAATTTGAATGATGTCCATCATGATTAGGCCACTTCCCATGTTCTAAACTGTCTATCATAGCCAGGGCCAACGATCTTAACGCTGACTCTTAATACTGTGCAAAAATTCTCCGTCCTTGGACCTGTACCACTGTACTCTGAAATGCGCACGATGAAAGCCTGAGGCAGGCCTGATTTCCACGCGCCAAGAGTATTTCTAAAAGCTTTTGTTTTCCCACCTGGAATTCCTGTTTCAAATTAGTCGTCTACGTGGTACTCGCTGGATAGAAGAATAGTCCAGAGTTTACTACCAATTTTTGTACCTCTGCTATGGTCATAAGAAAGAAGTACCTGCCCAGATTTTGTAAGTAATTTAAAAGAATGGAAAAAAATCACCTTGGCTGCAATAGACTGGCAGGTTAAGCTCCCTGTCCTCGAGGCCCATCTTGTCGTGCTGCAAAATTCGGCCTTCTACCTGGCTAAACTGCTGTTTTCTCTCCATACATGTGAAAATACCTCATGTAACGTGCAGCCTTCTAGAATTGCCTGTGCCGCAGGACAAAGGGAGCCACCATCGTCCACACTGCACACAGGAGGATCACATGGAGGAGATTCACACAGGTCACCAGATTTAATACAAGAAGATGCGAGGAGGAGAGCCAACGAGAGCCTCCACAGGCTGGCCTCTCCAGCTGGAGAGCTTCGTCGCTGCTCTTCCCTGATTCATCACTCCTATGTTCAGCTGCTAGGTGTGCGTGCATCTGAGTGTAATGGCCACTCCATAACAAAGCAAAAGTAGGGGAAAGGGAATGAACAAGAATAGAAGTGCAGGAATAAAAAGTGCTGGAGTTGGACTATGGGGCCAGCTAGCCTTCGAGGCGAGGCCTAGCTAAGGCTGACGTGCATTACGCTTGCAAGATAATAGAAACCACTCGTAATCTTGCTGCTGCACCATCCTGCTGCGTCTTCCACACTGTTGTGCTGCACACCACGGTCAGGCAAGCAGGGCCAAGGCATGCAAACGATGGCATTGTTGGCGGTGGTGCCAACAGATGTCATTACGGTGAGGAGTTTCGACAAGAGCGGCTGTCGCAAGTCTAGAGTCTGAGCCTTACGGTACAGGCCGGCAGCTCCCCACTCGGACACGATCTTGACCCAGACGCTTATCCAGCCGCTGTCCATGCTCCACCTGTCGCGTACACAGCCAAAGAAAGACCATACGCAGACCACGTGTGAGCGATTGATGCTCGCATGGCCGCGCTCCTCCGCGAGGGTGTCAGAGTGAGCACCCCACCAGGAGCGCTCCACAAGTACGCACACCTGGCACGCGCGCGCCAGGTGCCAGCCAACCTGCGCCGTAGATGACAGAAGTGCCAGCTCCCCGCCGCCTGCCAACGCCGCCCACCTTCCTTGATTCAAGCTTGCGTTCGGCGGAAGGCACGCCGCAAGGCAAGCTTCTGGCCAAGACAAGTTCGGAGACTACCAACACAAGCATCCGCATGCTGACTGATTGGCCCCTCGGGGTTGATCCTAATGAAATGATCCAGCGCTAAGATGCTTACAAGAGTTGAGCAAATCAATGGAATAACTATCTCCAAAAGAAGAATAATTTTTTGATTTTTTTGGTTTGTTAATTCGTTATTCATTAATATCTTGAAGTCATTGGTGTAACATTATCAAGCAAGTAGTAATTGAAAGGCTCACGGGTTTCTAGAGGCCTCATTATCCCAATTCCCGAGACATCAAGCGTGATAGGTACCACCGAGATTGGTCAAAGATTCCTCTCACGAGTACTTTGTGCCCCCAAAGGCCAGCGTCGTTAGGGCTCTGGCTCCCGCTTCGTGGTGCTCGAGGGTTTGCAATTCCTGAAGGTTTTGGGTTTCGGGTTTCGGATTTCGGATGTCTTGAGGTTTTGGAAGAAGGAGGTTCTGACTTCTAGAACGTGGGACTTATATGGGGGCGTGCAAAGGGCGAGCAGAGAAGGGGGGAGGGGGGCGGCGCAGAGAGAGGAGGGG
>WELA01008389.1:91671-103601 GCA_009602735.1 Mesotaenium endlicherianum | reverse complement strand
GGGGGGGGGGGAGCAGCCCCTCACTTGGTCTGCGTCTGGTGGAGGTTCCAGCCGAGGAAGAGCATGGCCATGTACATGCAGCCCATGGCAAACACGAAGTGGAAGAAGCCGTAACCGTACGGCACCTCCCCGTCGGCCGGGCCCGCGCGCTCCTTGAGGCTGAAGCAGTGCGAGTCCACGCCCGTCGAGCACGTTGAGAAGATGATCGTGAAGAAGGCCAGCAAGAAGCTCTGCGGGCGGCAGAGGAGGGGCACGAGCACGAGCGAGAGCACGAGCAAGCAGGCAACGGTCAGCCTCCGACGAGACACCCCCAGAGAGGCAACCCCAACGGGGCAGCCCCGATGAGGGGGCCAGCGCGTAGTCAGCAGCGGTGAGCTGTGATGATCGTTGTGAAGAACGCCAGCAAAGAAATAAGCTCTGCTAAGGAAGGAGCAAGCGGGCAGAAGCCAGGCCCCAGCGAGGCAACCTTAGCAAGGTCGCTCCGCTGAGGCCACCCTGGCTGAGACAGCCATTGGAAGTAAGCAGCGCTGCGTCAAAAGACTGCTTATGGGAAAGCCCCCGTGAGGCAGCCCCGATGCGGCAGCCATTAGGATATTTGTGACTAGTGGTGCGTAGGAGGAGGACAGCCCACATGTGGGCGCGTGGGCAGCCACAGGTGGTGCCTGCCACGGCTCACTCTACTGCTGCTGCTAGGTGGCTTCTGTTATCACGCAGCGCAGTATGCTACCTTCTGCTGTTGCGACGTTCTGTTACTACAGTTGTTCCGACATTCTGTGACTGCGTTGTGTGTACACTACCTTCTCCGTAGCACCTTCTGCTGCTCCGCGACTCGTGCCGGGCGTCCTCGGCAGATGACTACCAAGGTAATGAATCTATGCATGCCCGGTCCCCCCCCCGAGCTTGCGGCCGAGCACGCACCGCGCAGGGCGACACTCACTCGCCTCGCTAGCAGGCGGCCTCACACAGTCCCCGCCCTTCGCTCCCGCAGCTCGCTCGGACAGAGCCTCGACAGTTCCCCCAAGGAATGACACACAGGCTGACACGGGATTTCCGCGGGAATAATGCACAGACCAAAAAAGACATGCAAGCCAACAAGAGCACCAAAGAAGAAACACACAAAGGACAAAAAAGAAAAAAAGAAAAAAAAAGAAACAAAAAAGGCAGAAGCGATGAATGCTGGGANGGGGGAGCGAGGGGGGGAGGGAGGGGGGGCGCGCTCACGATGACGGTGACCCAATCCCCGTGGCCCGTCTGGCGCGAGCGCGTGTTGCACGTGCTGCTGGGCGGCTCGCTCATGATGGCGGAGTAGCACAGGAACACGCAGTAGGCCGACATGACCCCCGACGTGAACAGGTTGGCCGACACCTGACAGAGGAGGGGCGAGGGGGAGAGAGGGGGAGAGAGAGGCACGTTGAGGCACGTCCGTGGGGGGCGGCATGGGCGAAGTGGCAAATGACACCAGAGGAAACGAACCGTGAGCACGTTGCTGCACGAATGGTGGAAAGATAGTCCATCGCATTACAGCGTGAGGAGAGTCTACACAGATACATATATATAATATATATATAATATATATAAATATAAATATAAATATATATATATATATATATATATACGTACATACATGTAAATACATATACATAAATATACGTATATATGTACGCAGACTTTTGTGCACGATGGTGTATAGGTGGATCGCCCTCACACACGTGCAGAGAGACAAAACGAGAATCGTATGTGATGCGATTGGAAGGGTGGCATCCTCCCACAGCCAGCCCCCGCCCCAGAGTGGCTGGAAGGTTGAGTGCTGCTGCTGGCATGCAGCTGTGGCTGGCGCAGCTGTGCAGTAGAAGCTCCACTACGAGGAGGCACAGGAATGGGCTCACAGCAAACGAGTGCGTGTGTATGTGCGCATGGCCTCTTTGTGCGTGCGTGCGTTTGTGTGTGTGTGTGTGCGCGTGTGTGTGTGTGCGCATGTGCATGTGCATGTGCCTGCTTTTGCACGTGTGCCTGCGTGTGTGTGTGCGTCCACGCGCGCGTGTGTGTGTGTGTGTGTGTGTGTGTGTGTGTGTGTGTGTGTGCGTGTGCATGTGCCTGCTTTTGCGCGTGTGCCTACGCTTGTGTGTGCGTGCACGCGCGCGCACGCGCAGAATCCTAGAAACTCGTGACTGGAAAAGTGACGCGCTGGACCTTTACCCTCCGAGGATTTCACTCGCAGAGAACGCTGGAGCCTGGAGCCTGGCAGAAGAAAGAGAACGATGGGGCTGCGGTAATAAGGAGGCAAGGAGGCAATACGGGCATCTGGCGGAATTGATATTGGCGGAGGCGGGGGCGGGCGTGGCGCGAGCCCGGGTCGCACCTGGACGTGCAGGGAGAGTGCCGTGAACAGGACGACGAGCGCGAGGGTGAGCGTGATGAAGAGGATGTTGAGGCCGCACGAGGCGCGCGGCGCGAAGAAGACGTACATGCTGACGATGCCCGCCAGCGTGAGCCCGTAGCTCGCGGCTGTCACCAGCACCATCGGGACCTGCCTGCTCGCAGCAACACACATGCACGCACACACAGAGATACGCGCACGCACACACACGCGCACACACACATGCACGCATGCATGCACGCGCGAGCATAGAAGGCAATCAGCCAGCGTGAGCCCCTGGCAAGCAGCTGTCACCTTTACCGTCACCTTGCACACACGCACCTCCTTGGCCCCCGCCAGACACACACACACACACACACACACACACACACATGTGCGCGCAGCACACGCACGCGTACATGTGTGCATGAACCAATGGAACACGCAAGCACGCGCACACGAGCATATGGGGTAACCCCGCCACTGCTGCGCGAGTTTCAAACTGCCACCGCTGACTACATGTGAAGCGTCACGGCTCGCGCCACCGATGCGGAAGGGCAGCCCTGAGCATCAGGCCTACAGCCCGTGGTCACAAAAGCAGGGCCAGTAAGAACCGCTGCCAGCTTCAGCAGCAGGGAAACTGTGAACTGTCGTGAGCTTCAGCACCGAACAAAAATCTGCGGCAGTGCAGGTGTAGCTGCAATGCACAAGGCACATCTCTCACGCGCACCAACACTCCCCTCCTGCTAGCGTGCAGCTGAGGGGGGGCGCAATCAAGGGGGCCGGCGGCCGCGGAGGTTGCGTCACTGACCACTTGTGCAGGTCCGCCAGCCAGGCGTCACTCCACACGTAGACGAAGTTGAGCACGCTGACGAGCTGGACAAGGAGGAACAGCCCCGAGCCGATCCGCGCGAGCTCCCCGTAGACCTGGAACACCACTGAAGCGGAAGTGCGTGTGCGCGAGCGCGCACGAGGAGGATGGGGGGGAGGGGGCGGGGGGGAGCGAGAGAAAGAGGAGGGGGAGGAGCAGAAGGAGGAAGAGGAGGACGAGGAGGGGGAGGTGGAGGGAGTGGAGGAGGAGGAGGAGGAGGAGGAGGAGGCAAAACGGTCTCTCTGAGGCCCGCAATCAGAGGAGGAATTGGGCAGTGCGAGCGGCACAGGTGCAGGGGGGATCAAGTAAGGCAGCGGCAGGTGTGCACAATTGGGGCCAAGAGAGGAGGACAAGAGAGGACAGGTGGCCGCAGAAGATGAGGACGACAGAAGATTTGGTGGCAGCGCTGGGCCAGACTGCAGCAGGAGATGAGGACAAGGAACAGCAGCATTGACAGCGGCAGCAGTATCAGNGGGGGAGAGGGGGGGGGGAGGGAGCAGCTTTGGGCATCAGGGCGGCAGCAGCAAGCAGGCACTGGCTTTGGCACAGCTGTCAATCAGTCAGTCAGTCAGGCGGGAATGAAGGGAGGAAGCAAAAAAGCAACGTCTGCAGTCGTGAGAAAGAGGCACTTTTTGGAAGCTCTCTTTCTCTAGCGGGAGAAAGGTGCAGGAGGGTCAGAACAGCAAGCAACAAATGAAGAGAGGGGTGCGAGACCCCGTTGTAGAGAAATGCAGACTGCCCACAAAAAAAGCCCCGATCAGCTTAAACAAGGGCATCAAGGGAGTTGCTGAGAAGCTTGAATGTACCGGAAGCCTCTGCCGGGGCTGCCAGCAAGAACAATCCAGAGCTGACACAGGAGCAAGCACATGGCGTTGCCAGAGGGAGCGCTTCGTGGCAGCAGGCGACAGCTGTGACAAACAGGCTGGGGAGCACGAACTCATTAGGGACTGGCTCTCACCCGAGGGCATGAAAAATGGCGGGAAGAGGAGCAGGACAAGCATGATGGCTTTGAGCAGCCACCAGCCGTTGTGCCAGGTGTCGCGCCAGCTCTCCTTCACCTTGGTCCCCACGGTTGTGGCGAACATGATGGCGTAGAAAGCAAACATGCCCATGCTGATGCGAAGCACGCCCTCTGCTCCCAGGCAGTCGTTCCCTCCCTGGCATCCCTTCAGGACTGCAAGAAAGGGAGAAACCAAATGTGTTGCGTCAAGACATCGCCGATAAAAAGACATCAGTTCAGCAAAGACACTGCATCGTTCCTGCAAGAACAAAGTCTGCTGACTTGGAGCTCCTCTCCCAGCCCGCCCCCCGCCGGCCCCCCCAAACTCGCAACCACTACATGGAAGGTTAAGTTTTGCCTTGTGTACATGCGTGTAACTCTTTCGTCAGTCCCCGCCCTCTCCCGAAAGTTGCAGCTTCACTGCAAGCCACAGGTGCTCAAGACTGTCGTATGTGCCCAGTGGCATTCTAGTGCGATCAGAGAAAGATCATTGCTAAGTTCAATGACTTCCAAGCTGTTAACTCCTTGACAGCAGTGGGCTGGCTCACTTATGCAATGCAATTAAGCACTGCTGTGCGCAAGCGCTGCTCTGTCTTGCTCAAGCAAGACACGGGGAAGTGTTGCTGCATTTCTACTCTCGAGTTTTACAAGCCAAGCCAGTCTGCAACGCTGACGAAGCAAGATACTACTCTTAAGACGCCAACTGTCACTTATTCCCGTCTGCAGGATCACATGTAGACTGGTCGGGCGCAGGCTTCATATCAGCTCCACACGTGTCTCCTTGCTTTTCCTTCGCTGGAAAGAATCACATTTTATTTATTACTCTTTGCGAACGTTGTGCCCCCAAGCTGAACATGTATGACATTCAATGAGAACCTCAAGGACTTCTTACACGAGACATGACAATGACTCACAGTGCAGATGGTGAAGACCAGGATGACTGTAGTCTCTTATCACCCAGGCTAAGATGGCAGCCACCAAAAAGAAGAAGGCATATACATATTTCGCTGCACCTCGGTTGACCCCCGCACTACACGTCATGCAGAGACAGCCACCGCAAGCACTAAAGCAGGCCCCGCAGAGGCACATTGCACGCTCCTGAAAGCTTAAGCAACAAAAGTATCGAGTGGGCGCCTCCACTCTAGTTGATTAAGCTATGGGGCCCTCTCGATCAAATGTGAGTAGTTCTGTAAAGCTCTGTAGAATAGAAACTCGGGTACGTGATGTAAGATTGTTACGATTCATAGTCAAGAAGAGTGGGAACTCTCGTTTACTATCATGTAACACGCGACATGTAGTGCGGATCTCGGCAATGCAAGCCCGCTCAGTTTCTTATTCAAGGATCCTGCAGAGGTGTAGCATCGAGTGGCATCGAGTAAGTTTTGGCACCCTAAGATGGAGTTCACCGTTGCAGTGGACTTTTCGTCAACGGGAGAAATACCGAGGATGCTTCCAGAGCACCATCTCACATTGTCCCATTATGCCACGACCGGGGACTAGATTGGCGAGGATGGCATCAAGGAGAAGGGAAGGTGGGGAATGTCAGTCCACTCCGTCTACCCCGGCGCTGGCAGTTCGACTTGTGACACTGGTATAACTTGGGCAGAGCTCATTGACATTCTTCCCCACATGTGATATATGCGCTCAATGCACCTAGAAAGTCTAGGGCAATTTGTGTGAATCTGCCCCCAAGTCCCGCTTGTTGAGGCCGACATGCATGACTTTTCTCCTTGTACCACCTTGCACAACATCGTACCACTTTGAAGTTTGTACTACCTTAAAATGACCATGCTGGGCTCTGCTGGCACCGCATGCTGGCCCCTGGGACGTGCTGCGCAGTGCGCTGGGCCACGCTGGGCCCAAGGTGGGGCCAGTGCTGACTCCGGAGGCATGGCCAAGGTGTGCAGGCCTCAGGGATGTGCCTATTGACGCAAAGTGACGCAAAGGCAGACTGATCGTGGTCAAATGTCGGCAAATTTCCACACTTTGGTCAAGAGCTTTCTTTTGTAAAACCTTTGAGCGTTAACCTTCCGCCGAAAGCCTCTCACAAGCAGCCGCGTGTCCTGGCGCCACTTTCAGCATCACGACGGCAAAGTCCGGACCTCGAAAAGTTAGACCTCCAGGAACTGCTTGAAACTTAACCATTATCGGAAGTAGTTGGAACAAGTTCTGAACTTGGAACTTAGGAAGGTTAGAACTGGTTGGAACTTGGAACAAGTAGGAACTTAGAATCACCGTATTCTGTCATCTGAGAGCCGCCCTGACTAAAGCTCTTATTGCCTGGCGCCAGTGGCGGAAGTTGGTTAAAGTTGGTACAAGTCAATCAAGGCAGCTGAAAGTGGTGAAAGTGGCTGCAGACCAGCTGCAGGCTGAAAGTGGCTGAGTGGCTGAAAGTGGCTGAAAGTGCAAGCTAGTTCTGAAATGAAGCTGATTAGTAGCAGGAAGCAGTAAACCCCCCGCGACGGTGCGAGTCTGCGACCTCCCGACTCCCAAGTGCGAATGGATGTCGGTGCAGTTATCTCGATGTGCTCCGATTGGCTCCGACTGGGTCCAACCGTCCAACTCTTGAGTCCAGCTCGACTCTCGACACATCGACTTTGGAAAATAGCAGTGGACTTAAAGTGACTTTGAAGCACCCGTGCGGGCAGAAGCCGGAGTGACGTATGCTTGGGTGTTATCAACCCCAAGTCCCCTAATCAACCATACAAACTGCATCAAACCCATGAATTAAACCCCCCTTTCAACTGCTTCGTACTTCGAACCCTGTGCTTTGCGTGTTCCGTACGGGAATTCAGAGTCCCAATAGTTTTGAGGTGTACTCGAACTCGGAAATTTCCCAAAGTTACCACTCTATTCAGAGTTTCTTTTAAACGCTCTCAAGGAACAATATAATACTACCCCCGACAACTCCAGGACACATATTCGAAATATGGCGCTTTTCCTCAAGACATCCATAAGTGGTGTCTTTTCCCGCTGCTTGGTACTTGATGGCCACCATTTATCTGGTGACAACTCTGTCGTGCAACAATCCTGCGGCAAGGACAGCAGGAGCAAATGCAGAGCCATCAGAAAGCTGAAGGCAGAGAAGCTGCAGTTATTCGGTCAAAACGGGTCTCTGCAGGGTTCGGATTTGATATCCGGGAGCGTTCTGCGACAGCATGGGTACATTCCTCCTGGAGGCCTATTTTTGTGCTGTTAGAGATTATAAGAGCTTATAAGTGTCAAGGTGCAGTATGTACTTGCCCGTAAACTAGCACCTCACTTCGTCAAATATATGTATAGCGTTTTTAATTTCTCTGAGCTGAAGCATCAGATTCTAGGGCATGTTTGAAGAGCTGCACCTTTCCGTAAGCTGGGAACCTTCTTGATGAGTATGGGTCATTGGTTGTTCTTTGAACTCGTTGTTACCCTGCAGAGCTCATTCTATGGTAAAGCTTTAGTCTCTCTTTCACGTGACCAGCAAAGTAAGCGCCTTGGCGCGCCGGAACCCTTCTGATGATTAATGTCACAAGACGCCTCCCACGTTGTTCCAGATTGTTGACAGGCTCTAGATGGCTACACTCGCTTCCTCATGCTTCAACTATGAAGCTAGCGTCAAAATTATTTTCTCTCTTAGTTTTTACTTTCTTGTGAGGGCAGGTCGTTTAAGAGTGCCCTGGGAATCCCAAGGTCCTCCAGCCGGCACGCTCCTCGAGCCACAGCCGTAGAAACCACGACAGCAGCTGATGGCGGCGCCGGGCCGTCTGACGACACGGGAGTGGACACAACCCTGAACCCTAGGGTTTCCTCCCTGAAGGTCTCCAAGACGGCCCAGCTGACGGATGCTGCCCGGGCCATGAAGGCGGCGGGGCAGCCCGTGATCGAGCTCGCGGCTGGCGAGCCCGACTTTGACACCCCTGCCGCCATTGTCGAGGTGCCTGACCCCAGCCGCTGCTTCACCCCCCTGCCTAACCCCCGAACCACAATTGAAACCCTAGATCCTTAAAGCCAAGATACATAGACTCTAGATGCCTAAACCACGAAACCTTTATACGGGCCCTGACTCCGAGCCCTGAGACTCCAGTGTCTGGATCTGCATGCGCATCTGTATTTGACCTCTTATGCACTCTGTAGCTGCCACCATGCCACATGCCACGCGGTCCAGCAGGCGGGGCCACGTGTGAGCACGTCATTGGCCCTCTGGCCCTTCTGGTGCTCCCAGATATGGACGGCTTACGTTGCATGCATCTTCTTGGAGCGGCACCGGGGCCGGGCCAGCCACGTGATTTGGTGAAAAGGAGACACTTGTCACCGTCCAAGCGCTTCGGGCTGTTGTGCGCTGGCGCGCCTTGCCTGCTCCTGAGAAACGTCAGAAGCGGGAGGAGCCGGCGAGCGCTTCTTACGCTCCTGCCCCCTGACTTAAGCTTTGTGCCCGTGCTGCCAGCTGGCACCTGCTACTTGGAGCCGTGTGCTGCCAGCTGGCATCTACTTCTTGAGGGCTGGGCACCTCCGCAGGCTGCTCACTAATGCATGCTCTCCTGCTCCAAAGAGAGTGGGGGCTTGGGGTGGTGATCGACGAAATTACCCCCCCTGTTGGTAGGCCGTTGCTGCCACATTGGTCCCTTAAAGCGTGCCCCTTGGAAACTGCCTTGTCACGCCGGCGCCCGACGACGTGTCATCGCCTCTCACCTTGAATTTTTGTGACAGGCAGGCGTGAAGGCCATGCGGGAGGGCGTCACGCGCTACAGCCCCAACCCCGGCACTGCCGAGCTCCGGGCGGCCATCGCTCGCAAGCTGAAAGGTCAGAGCTGCCACGTCATCACACTGCCAGCTCAGCACCGGCATCCCACCCGCTACGTGCATGCTGTTCCTATTCGGCCAGGCCCGCCCTGCCTCCTTTTTGCTCGTTGCTCTCGCCGCCCACATTGCACCACCCCCGCCCCCCCCCCNGGGGGGGGGGGGGGGGGGGGGGGGGGGGGGGGGGGGGGGGGGGGGGGGGGGGGGGGGGGGGGGGGGGGGGGGGGGGGGGGGGGGGGGGGGGGGGGGGGGGGGGGGGGGGGGGGGGGGGGGGGGGGGGGGGGGGGGGGGGGGGGGGGGGGGGGGGGGGGGGGGGGGGGGGGGGGGGGGGGGGGGGGGGGGGGGGGGGGGGGGGGGGGGGGGGGGGGGGGGGGGGGGGGGGGGGGGGGGGGGGGGGGGGGGGGGGGGGGGGGGGGGGGGGGGGGGGGGGGGGGGGGGGGGGGGGGGGGGGGGGGGGGGGGGGGGGGGGGGGGGGGGGGGGGGGGGGGGGGGGGGGGGGGGGGGGGGGGGGGGGGGGGGGGGGGGGGGGGGGGGGGGGGGGGGGGGGGGGGGGGGGGGGGGGGGGGGGGGGGGGGGGGGGGGGGGGGGGGGGGGGGGGGGGGGGGGGGGGGGGGGGGGGGGGGGGGGGGGGGGGGGGGGGGGGGGGGGGGGGGGGGGGGGGGGGGGGGGGGGGGGGGGGGGGGGGGGGGGGGGGGGGGGGGGGGGGGGGGGGGGGGGGGGGGGGGGGGGGGGGGGGGGGGGGGGGGGGGGGGGGGGGGGGGGGGGGGGGGGGGGGGGGGGGGGGGGGGGGGGGGGGGGGGGGGGGGGGGGGGGGGGGGGGGGGGGGGGGGGGGGGGGGGGGGGGGGGGGGGGGGGGGGGGGGGGGGGGGGGGGGGGGGGGGGGGGGGGGGGGGGGGGGGGGGGGGGGGGGGGGGGGGGGGGGGGGGGGGGGGGGGGGGGGGGGGGGGGGGGGGGGGGGGGGGGGGGGGGGGGGGGGGGGGGGGGGGGGGGGGGGGGGGGGGGGGGGGGGGGGGGGGGGGGGGGGGGGGGGGGGGGGGGGGGGGGGGGGGGGGGGGGGGGGGGGGGGGGGGGGGGGGGGGGGGGGGGGGGGGGGGGGGGGGGGGGGGGGGGGGGGGGGGGGGGGGGGGGGGGGGGGGGGGGGGGGGGGGGGGGGGGGGGGGGGGGGGGGGGGGGGGGGGGGGGGGGGGGGGGGGGGGGGGGGGGGGGGGGGGGGGGGGGGGGGGGGGGGGGGGGGGGGGGGGGGGGGGGGGGGGGGGGGGGGGGGGGGGGGGGGGGGGGGGGGGGGGGGGGGGGGGGGGGGGGGGGGGGGGGGGGGGGGGGGGGGGGGGGGGGGGGGGGGGGGGGGGGGGGGGGGGGGGGGGGGGGGGGGGGGGGGGGGGGGGGGGGGGGGGGGGGGGGGGGGGGGGGGGGGGGGGGGGGGGGGGGGGGGGGGGGGGGGGGGGGGGGGGGGGGGGGGGGGGGGGGGGGGGGGGGGGGGGGGGGGGGGGGGGGGGGGGGGGGGGGGGGGGGGGGGGGGGGGGGGGGGGGGGGGGGGGGGGGGGGGGGGGGGGGGGGGGGGGGGGGGGGGGGGGGGGGGGGGGGGGGGGGGGGGGGGGGGGGGGGGGGGGGGGGGGGGGGGGGGGGGGGGGGGGGGGGGGGGGGGGGGGGGGGGGGGGGGGGGGGGGGGGGGGGGGGGGGGGGGGGGGGGGGGGGGGGGGGGGGGGGGGGGGGGGGGGGGGGGGGGGGGGGGGGGGGGGGGGGGGGGGGGGGGGGGGGGGGGGGGGGGGGGGGGGGGGGGGGGGGGGGGGGGGGGGGGGGGGGGGGGGGGGGGGGGGGGGGGGGGGGGGGGGGGGGGGGGGGGGGGGGGGGGGGGGGGGGGGGGGGGGGGGGGGGGGGGGGGGGGGGGGGGGGGGGGGGGGGGGGGGGGGGGGGGGGGGGGGGGGGGGGGGGGGGGGGGGGGGGGGGGGGGGGGGGGGGGGGGGGGGGGGGGGGGGGGGGGGGGGGGGGGGGGGGGGGGGGGGGGGGGGGGGGGGGGGGGGGGGGGGGGGGGGGGGGGGGGGGGGGGGGGGGGGGGGGGGGGGGGGGGGGGGGGGGGGGGGGGGGGGGGGGGGGGGGGGGGGGGGGGGGGGGGGGGGGGGGGGGGGGGGGGGGGGGGGGGGGGGGGGGGGGGGGGGGGGGGGGGGGGGGGGGGGGGGGGGGGGGGGGGGGGGGGGGGGGGGGGGGGGGGGGGGGGGGGGGGGGGGGGGGGGGGGGGGGGGGGGGGGGGGGGGGGGGGGGGGGGGGGGGGGGGGGGGGGGGGGGGGGGGGGGGGGGGGGGGGGGGGAGAGCCTGGCCCCCCCTTGTGCTGCTGATCAATTGAATTGGAGGTGTTGTGGGTTCTGTCGTGGGTTCGGTCGGGCCCATCTGTGACACTCATGCCTGGCTTCAATCTCAAGTGGGCTGTGCGTACAGCCCCCCACATGTTGTGCTGTGCCCAACCCTTCCCTTCCCTCTTTGAGTCATGTCCAGCACCGGCACCACCACATCGCCGCCCCGACCCCCGTCCCCCCTCGCCAATCCCCGCCGCCATTGCCTGCTGAGGCTTGCGCTTGCTTGTAGGGGGTGCCGGCTCTCAGCCACACACAGAGCCTTCTTGCTGCGTCTCAAGGGCTGGGCATGGGGCGAATCAACGGGGAGTCTCATCTGGGCACTTGTTATTGGGGGGGCCCGGGGTATTTGCGGGGCGGGTGCTTTGGTGGCCGCCGCTGCGGGCCCGCACGCATGCAGGTGCTGTCGGACGAGATCTACGAGCACATCCTGTACGCGCCCGCGCGCCACCTGTCGTTTGCCGCCATCCCCGGCATGTGGGAGCGCACCCTCACCGTCAACGGCTTCTCCAAGGTGGGCGGGCGGCTGCGCTTCTCCCCCCCCCTCCTGCTGCGCCTCCTAGCCCCCCCCCCTCCCTTTCT
>WELA01008389.1:67577-81911 GCA_009602735.1 Mesotaenium endlicherianum | reverse complement strand
GGGGGGGGGGGGGGGGGGACAACCGCCTGCAAGAGAGCCCCCCTGTGGAGCAGTGTGTAAAAGGCCAGGGCCGTGCAGGATGATGGGAGCCAGCGGCACATCACAGCACGCAGCCACGGTGCACGAGAGCGGCGCGCCAGCTCGGTGCGTCAGCCCTTCCAGACGAGGCCGGCTGCTGAGCAAGGACAGCGCAGTGAGAAGCCGCACTCTGCGTGCAGCCAGCCGCCCGCTCTGCCCACCGCCCAGCGCACATTGCCTTCTGCCTCTCGCCTGCTGGAGACACTCGACGCTGTCGGCAGGCTGCCTGGCAGCTAAAGGTGGAGTGAAAGCGGAGTGAAGGTGGAGGAAGTGGTGCAGGAGGAGGAGGAGGCAACAGGGGAGAGGGGAGCGAAAGTACCCACCTCTGGAGCGTGATGTTGATGAAGTCCGCGGGGGGCGCCACCTGGCGGTAGGCGAAGTAGCCGTTGGTGGCGGACGCCACCCCGTTGTCGTCGTACTGGTAGTGCGCCATGGCCAGGTTGTAGCGCGTGCTCAGGTCGCGCACGCCCCCGAAGCGCGCCGCCACCTGGCCGCGCAGGTACGCCACGGGGTCCTGGCCGTCGATGGCGAGCACGCGCGCGCCCGCGTACGCGCTCACCTTCACGCCCAGGGCCTTCTCCGTGGCCGCCACCACCTTCTGGTAGTAGTCGGTGTCCAGGTTGCTGGCCGCGTCTTCCTGGGCTGCATTCCACCAGAGCCAGAGCGTGCCGCACCAACCGCACAAGGCAAGACGGATCACGCGTCAGTCGCCCGAACGGCGTGGGAGAGGGGGGTGGCGGGAGAGAGTGCCAAGGGGGGCAGGAGCGGGGAGCAAACGTGTAGAGGCTGGCAGTTGTGTTTCTTTTGTACAAGCACATGACGAGAAGAAAAGTGTAAGGGATGTACAGGGGAAGATCTCGAAAGCTTCCTGTCGACTAATATCCTATATCGGGCTGCTTGGTACAACCTTTCGAGAGGGTCAGGGGAGGGGCTTGTTGTGCTGGCAGAAGGGTCGCCCCCCAGCGCTCCTCAGCAAGATACAAACTTTCAAGGGGGGAACTTTTGCGTGAAGACACCCCACCCCGCAAGCACAACAGCAAGCTGCGCAAAGAGGAGCACTCATATCTCCGCGAGATATATATTTGTTTATTTTTTGGGGGGGGGGGAGAGGGCGGGAAGAGAGGGGAAGGGCTATGCAGGGGAGGGGACACTCACAGAGGCCGCCGTAGGCGCTGACGGCGACCACCACCTGGTTCCGCGCGGCCACGTAGGTGACAAGCGGAAACGCGTGGTAGTAGGTGAAGGTGCGGAAGCAGTTGTTAAAGTACGCCAGCTTGGCGTCGTGCGCCGAGTTCAGGAGCTCGTAGATGGCCGTGTGGAACTCCCTCTCGCGCCGCCACTTGGTGGCGCGGATGGCCGCCAGCCCCCTCCTGAGGTCAACACCTGGCCCCTGGTGGGCGGCGTCCGGCGACTTGATGAGGTAGTCCCTGTAGACGTAATACTCGTCAATCGTCTGCTCCACGATCTTGAGGGTGACAGCTGCGTTGGCGGGGTTGAACTTGTAGAGGTCCAGGCAGGCGACAGCGGCAGAGGCACTGACGACGCCCCCCGCGCGGATGGTGGGGGCGATGCGCGCGCAGAAGTCCTTGGTGGCCGCGCTCGGCTGCGCCAGCGTGAGCGCCGCCCCCAGCGCGGCGAGCAGCACGAGCTTGTAGAGGGACAGCACAGGTGGCGACATGGCGTACGTCCGCGTTCGAAGGAGCGGGCGGCAGTGTTCGGGCGGCGGGCGTTTGTTCGAATGCGATGGAGCTGGAGAGGCGGCGGGCAACGGTGTCTGCATTATGACAGGGAAGAAGCCCGAAGGTATGACAGGGGCGAGTGTCATTACTTGGAACAGTGACATACCCCGGTACATCATCCCCCAGCCAGTTGGACATACCAGGCCAACGGAAGCAGCAGGGAGTGCCAGCGACTGTCAGCTACAGTGCAATCGTCTAACGAGGAGGAGAGGAGGAAGACAAGGGGGGACTAAGGGGAGGAGAGGGAGGAAGAGCTCCTTGCCAGAGGGGGAGGGGAGGCAAAAGAAAGAGTAGCTACAAGCAGCGAGATGGCCATGTTCCACATCAGCAGCTCAGGAAAAAAACTACAGCTTTGTCCAGGATGATGCAGTTCACAGCACTAGAAGCTGCTGAGTCAAGTGATGTCATTAAACACCAAGACAGAGCTGAGCTTCAATCTGTGTATGTGAACCGTGATTGCAAGAGGCAATTTAAAATTGCCTCACGGAGCATCCTCTCCCCTTCCATCCCGTTCCATCCCTTTCCGCTATGTAGAAGTCCTTGGGCACATGGATGGCTTATCCAAGCCACAAAGTTACGAGAATCGGACGACTTCAAAGCGACCGGAGCTACATTCTGTACAAACTTCTGGCATAAGCTGGTCTGTGAGAAGAGGCATGTGAGCCTCCAGCCTCCGACTACATGCTTATCACTGAAGGTGTGCAATGAGCGGTGAACTCAGAATTCATGACTGCTTACGTACATACAAGAGCGGAGGATAACAGACACGGTATAATGACGCAAGAATGAACAAAAGAGAATGGCTTAAAAAGCACATAAAGTAAGACGACTCTCAAATTTACGAGAAAATTAAGCAGCTCATTTGTGTGATAACACATCGCGTATGAAACGATGAGTGTGGGTCAAAAGGCACAAGACTGTCTTTACAGAATGCCAGTCTTCAAATGCCAACATCCACAAATTGATGACAGAATAGTTTAGTCAATTGTGTTCAGCAAGACGTACCAGCCCTGAAGGGTTTCCGTCACAGTCTTGATGTACAATGGAAAAAACATGCAAGGGGCCAGACGTCGGGGCGAGTGCATTAAAGCTATAGCTGTTGTTCTCACTGGATTAAAGTTAGCACAATGTTTGCAATTAAGCAACTCGGACTCCCGCCTGTGTGCAAGGAATTCTCGCATGCGCTCTGGGCATGAAGTTTCAATGTGGCAGCGATAGTGTTGAATCAACAGCAACTATCCACTATATATATACCACGTCTGATGGGGAAGGCGCGGGGCAGTGGCATACAGGCCAATACAGGCAGCCCACAGGCGCGAACTGGGTGCATCAGGGCGCATAGCAATTCGTGATTGAGGGCAATTGAGGGGGCGCTTGACTTGAGTTGACTGTGGTTTGGTACAATTGATTACAAGTGACCACAAGTGACGGCTTGTTCCAAGTCTTCCGACGGCGTTATTCAGCCCAAGCAAGCCCAAGCTAAGCCCCAAGCGTCCTGAGGCTGCCTCCTCTTACCCAACCGACAAACTTGTCATCGACAACTTTAGGTGCGCAGATTTGGCAAGCTAGAAAGGGGTAGTGGACCGTAGGACGAGGTTGGAGGAGTCTGGACTGCATATATATGTTCAGTTCTATTCATCCAGTCGGATCCAAGTGTTTTCTGTAAGCAGCTAAAAATAAGTGAAATATTATGAAATCTATGAGCTCCGGGGTCCCCCCGAGAAGAGGACAAAATAAGCGACCTCAATCGACCACCACACTTTCCCGCTGCATACGTCACCTCATACTCTTTTTCAGATATCATGGTTCATGCTGCTTCCTGCCACTACACAACACAAAAACGTCACAATCTTGGATGCACTAGACACGTCGGCCTGTAGGTGCATACCGACACCGCAGTTGTGCTGCTCTTTGTGAATTGTCATGGAAGAATCAATGGCAAGAACCAAGTATGGAACTGTTGCAGCTTGCAGCTCTCATCATTGCATGTGCCATCCCAATCGTTTGTTGCAGCCGCCGGTTGCTGCCGCATGCTGCGCTAACAGCCAGCGGATTTTGCGTCTTGCATCACCTGACACGTAAACGAAAGTAAGTCCCTTGTCGAAAGTCTGGCGCCTTGTACAATTTGCCAGCTCTAAAAGTTCCAAGAGAAAAAAGGGGCTCAAAATTTTAGTTCTCGAGGCAGACCCCTCGATTAGAGATCACTTGAATATCCTTTTTGTTTAAAACCTGATTAAATAATGTCGCGACTTTCACTTATTGACGGTCTTACACGCGATGCGGAAGTCACGGAAAAAATGGGTACGGCCCGAAGACCTTTGACTGGAAAAGACCAGGTAAGGCTGACCTGTCAAGGTCATCATAGGTCCAGGGCCTTTATCCCCGTCACACGTGTAGTGTGGCAATTACAAGATGAGCAAACGCAAAACCCTGGAGTGGGTGGGAAACACAAGCCATGCAAGCTGTGAGGCTGCCTACAATGATGGCAAGGGTGGCCACGAGAGCACTTACCAAAGTAGGACAATATCGAAGTGGACGACCATCTCAAGACTTGGTCAGTGGAAGAGACTGCCACGGCAATGCGCACCAAAGCTATGGCCATGTAAGCCCAGTCATGGGCGGAGAAGCCAAAGCAGTTACGTGCAATTGTAACAAGGCAGCAAGAGAAGGCTTGGTGACGCGAGTTTCAGCTCGAACCAAGACTTTATTGAGTTTTTGCATGCATGTGCCTGAGTAAGGCACGCACCAATCATTACATTTTCAAGGAGCAGGAGGAAGAAGATGTAAGGGCACGTAGGAGAAAAAGACGATAAGAAGCCAAATAGCCATGTTTTTGCCAATGTTTCTAGATTGTTCTTCGTTCTTGCCATTCAGCTTTTTACAATAAGTTAGCAAATTGTGAACTTCCACGAAAGATGGACTCCCTCGCAAATAAAATTTTCGGATTCGATCTGCTTAGAGAATCTGAGACAAAAATAGGTAAACACCAGGCGCACGAAGAGCACATAAAATGGAAGTGTTGTTCAAAATCTATATTTTGTTGATGCAAAAACAATTGTTAAAGAAAAGGTCTCATTGAAGAATAAACAAAGGTTAACTTGCAACGTAAAATTGAATAAGCGTGGTTAAGGGCCAAGAGGCCCTATCAAACAAGCTTGGGTTGTTACAGGTTTAGATGTTTGGTAATCTTGTACTCATAAAAGTAAAGCGAAAATTTGTAAAGGCGACTTTCTCTAATCCCGATTTTCCTTTGACATTTCTTAAGTAAATATTGCAAACTACAAATTCAGTGAACCCGTCAGCGGAGCTCACACGAGCAAAGGCCCTTATTGGTTTCCCCCCCACAAGAGTTACGCGAGGGGCGCCTTACTGGAGTCAACAACTATTGCTCATACTCATATTGATAGAGCCATGTACTAGATCAAATTGAATTTTCTTTTGAGGGGGCTACGAAATTCCCTCACAATGCGCCCCGAACAATCACGTGAATCAAAACGTCCAAAGAAGATATCAATGCTTGTCGACGTCAAAACAAAGTAGTTGTCAGGGAAAACAAGGCGTGGCCAAGCAAGAAGGGCCTCGCCATGTCTGACAGTAAAATAAAACGAGGGAAGGTCGCCACACTCACCTCGGCTGGTTGGACACTCTCCTCTCCCACCCACTCGTCTCCCCTTCACGCCCAGCCCCAACCCCTTCTCCCGCGAGCGGCCATGCCATGGCTCGTGACTGGTCTATGAAGCACAGAGAAAATGACGAATTCATTGCAACTATTGGCCAGCGTAGGGCATTTGTAATGCGCCTGCCCGGCAGAGTCGAACTCTTCATCAATGTCATGGGGTGATAATCTCCCTCCAAAATTTCGGCGTTCATAGCGACACTTTTTCTGTTGCGCCATGATTTCAAACTTTTCGATTTTTCCAGCCCATGTTAGCCCTCATGGTTGCGATTTAAATCAATGGAACGGAAACCTTTTCGCCCGACTTGCAATTCGTGCGAGTTTCAATGAATTAAAAACTTCGCAGCCAATAGATACCCCACGATCCACGGCTTCGAATCATCTCAAACGCGTCGAACGACCTAATGTACGACCATAGAACCCGACGGGCACGTTCGAGGCCCTTACTAAATTCCCCATCACAAACGTTAAGGGGGCCTTACGACCACAAAAGTGGCCCGTGTACCTTGATCTTGGAGTACGCCCCCTGGTGCGTCGTAGTGCACCGACTCTGGAGTGGACTCTGGAGCACTCTGGAGTCTGCATGCGGACACTGAAGTTGGTCATGCCAGGGAACCGCACGCTCTGACAAAGATCGTAAATCGTTGCATGCTTGAAGCCACTTGAAGTCACTTGAAGCGACTTGAAGCCCACTGACTGCCAATTGGTAGAGCTCCCAAATGAAGGACTTAATGTTGACCAAGGCTAGACCAAGGACTAGTCAGCGTTAAGTGGCCGGATATAATTCGACTGGGGTCCGATGCGCACAGCACTGCATAGCTCCACATAGCACAGTGAGCAAGACGAGCACCACATTGCCACACCATTGCCCTTGGACTTCAGCTGTGGAGTAAATGAAGTCCAGAGATGTCTAAACAATGCGGATGGCTTACGAGAAGGATTCTGACTTCTGCGTGAGACTGTATAATGCACAAAACGAAATCGATATGTTCACTCACTTGTTAGCGACGGCTCCTAAACTCTAGAGAGCTCTCTTTCAGTGCTGCGTTGCTGAACAGCATGGAGGAGAATCGCAATGACTGGCCCCGTGAGCAAAGAACCGTTGTGCTTTAATGGCTATACTCTTAGGTTAGCTCTCGAGTAATTCTGGCGTGTTTCATATACATCTCACTGCGGATCTAGTTTGGAAACATCAAGTTCCTTGCTCACACTTTATTCTAGCAATAGTGAAATGGCTTCAAAAGCAAGATATGGTGCTCCAACTCCCCTACCAAAAGGGCCTCTTCTTTCTCTATGCGTCGTACTCTTTTGCAACTCCGTCAATAACCAGCTTGCTCTCCCATTCGCCCCACTTATGGTGGCTAACTTTCACGTGACAGACAATCCATCCAAAATCGGGTAAACGTTTTCCCGATCTCTTTTTTTGTAAACTGTTTCTGGTCGCAGTGCGTGCCAAGTAGTTTATTGACGTGTTGATGTGCACCAGGTGCAAGAAAGATCATCATAGATAGTAATTCAACCTTGAATTCGGTGAGCCTTTAGTCATGGATATTGTATACTCATTCGAGTGGGAGAGAAGGTCGCCTTGCGTTAAAACGAAAGGAATTTATAAAATATGTACTCGTACCTGACGTTCTTGTTATAGACGTTGCTGAGATACTTCTACGTTTCCCTTTGAGATGACGAATACACATATATTGTTTTAGAAAGGATAAAATTAGGTCCGCTTTGAGCATGGCTAGTGTAATCTGAAGGGGGGATGATTTAAATTTTACACAAAGAAATACCAGCCACTTTGCAGCATCAGCAGAATGCTTACAACCTCACGGGCTTGTGCCACCTCACCCCCAAGTCCCCACTTCTTCTTGAAGTGCCCCACTAGCACCAGCAGCCTTGTCGGTGAGGTGAAGCAGTATATCTGCTAGGGCAAGTGGAATGAGCAATCTGCCAGTGTGGGTGACGAGTCATGACAGGTACTATACAGGCTACCTGGCATCAGCTGTCTTCGCCGGGGGCCTACTGTCCAGCCTGTTCTGGGGGTGAGCAGGTCCAAGCACCCTGGCCACTTCAAACAAACCTCTCAAATCTCCTTCCCCTATCTATTTCTTTCTTTTCACTTTCTCAACTCTCCTGTGCCGACGCCGAGGCTAGAGCTTCAGCGTCCAGCACATGGTGGTCTTGTGATCACCCGGTGAGCATGTCAGTGTCTGAGGAACTTGTGATAAAGAAAAAGTAATGATCGCTTTTGCCTCGTTGTGTCGGGTAGAGCCGTGCTCACAGCATGGGAGATTTGAAAGTTCATGAAGGAGATGGGGAACTTTGAGCAGCTTATCGCGTGCACTTTCAGCTATCGTCGGTACACAGTCCAAGCCCACCCATCATTCCCCAGTACCTCAGCCACGTGACAGGAATCGAGTGAAGGGCAAACCAGATGCCGCAACGAGAGTGGCAAAAATTCGTCCCCACTTCCCGGGAGCATTGCTTTCAAACAGGAACGACCCGCCACCCTCTGCTCGCACCTCGGAAGCTGCTTGCCACTCTGTCTCCCTTCTCGACTTTATTGCACACCGGGCCAATGACCCAACTTCTTGCAACAATTTAAAAGCTGAGACCAGGCTAATGGCCGAGGGGAGGACGAAGGGGAAGAAACGACAGAAGGCGAGTTCCTGACCTGGGGCGGGGGGGCTTGCTGACGTGGCGCAGGACCGCCTCGGACGCCATTGGCCGCAAGCCTGTCATCGTCATCGGCCTAGTCAGCAACATTGCGTGCAGCCTCGTGTTCGGGTTCAGCACGTCGTTTGCCATGGCCACCGCGGCGCGCTTCTTCAACGGCCTCCTCTCCGGAATCCTCATCATCTCCCGATCGTGAGACGTCGCGGCCCTGGCACTCGCTCCACCACGATGCCTGCATCCGCTGCCTCTGCTGCTGCTGCTGCTGCTGCTTCTCTTGTGGGCACGGCTGGGCACACAGCAAGTGTGAGATGTCATGGATGTGTGCGTTTGCGTGTGCGTGTGTATGTGCGTGCGTGCGTGTGCGTGCGTGTGTGTGTGCATGTGACAGTTGGAGTTTGACACGTACTTCATACTAGTGTTGGCTGCTTCAGTTCTTGCCACCTGGCTGTGAGGCAGCAGAGCAAGCACTCCTTGTATTGTCTACACTTAGCTGTCGGGTGCCTTCTGCTGAGGTGGCCGAGGATAGCATGCGGGTGCTGGTGTGCGTCTGTCGCACATGTGGACCTTTGTTGCCCTCGGCCGGTTCAGACACTCGTGGCGAAATGGTTGCTGACGGGGCGGTGACAGGGCCATGGCAGAGATCTGCGACGAGTCCAATCAGGCCAAAGGGTGCGCTTCTCCTCCTCCTTCTCCTCCTCCTCTTCTCCCGCCTCTTTAGCTTCTCCGTTCTCGCCTCGTCTGCCTGCTCTGCTCTGCTCCGTCTGCTGCACTCCTGTGAAACACACTGTCTGCTGAGTCAGCGTAAAGAGTTTTTGCTTTGGCTCAGTTGGCGTGAGGAAAGATGACTAGCCCGTGTAACTATCGTCAAGTTGCTGCCCGCAATATGAGGATCGAGTGTCGGGGTTCGTCCTAGCTTTGGTCGACTGCACGTGGAGAAGCTACATGTGTGAGAGGCCAGTGTGCCGTGGAAAGCCGCACGCCCGTAACTTGGCCGACTGACGAGCCAGCTGGCGCTGCATGAATGCATGTGCGCAGGTTCTCCTTCCTGGCACTCAACCGCGGCCTCGGCCTCATGTTTGGTGAGCTTCTTCACCCCTTTCCCCCGACTTTGCTGGCCCAGAAAGCCCTGCTGCTCAGTCAGATGAATTGATAGGGTGTCTCAGAAAGTCGCAATTGCAACCGTGATAGGGTGTTACAGGGAGTTGCACTCACATGCACCATCTGGCCCTGCAACCTGGGGCCTTGTAACCAGGAGGAGGTTGCTGGACACTGCTAACAATGAGGTGCCACCTGCAGCTGTCGACCCTCCTCTGGGCTCTGGACGAAGAGAGACAGGATCACCCCCAGTCACGAGCGTTGGCCGCCTCCTCCCTGACGCCAGGTGTCGCTTGCCCCCGCGCGCAGGGCCGGTGGTGGGCGGCCTGCTGGCGCAGCCGGTGCAGAAGTATCCCTGGCTCTTCCCCGGGGGGGGGCTCTTTGAAACCTTCCAGTTTGCGCTGCCCTGCCTCGTCGTGTGCGCACTCACGGGCGTGGCTCTCCTCCTCACGCTTTGCTTCTTCCCCGAGACGCGCGGCTGGGTCGCCGCGGCTGGCCCCCCCCTTGAGCCGCTGCCTGAAGCGGCCCGGAGGGGCAGCCAACTGCTCTCGCCCTCCTCGCGGCGGCACCTCCTCGAGTGCCAGGTGGAGCCCTCCGCGTGCCCCGAGCACGGCGCCATCGTGGGCGAGTACATCGCGAGCAAGCGCAGGACGCAATACCGCGCTGACGTGGCGGGCGGCCGGGGGGGCGGCGGGGGCGGCTGCGTGGTGGACATGACGCTTGTCAACGAGTACTCCAAAACGGAGCACCGGCTGAAGACCCAGCGGAGCAGCGGGCTGGGGGAGCCCCTGCTGCTGCCCAAGATGCTGGCGAGCATTGAAGAGGACCTGGCTGCGGAGGCGGAGGAGGAGCTTCTGGCAAAGCGGCTGCTGGAGGACCCCGGGTACTTCCGCGTGGTGTTCTGCGAGCAAGAAACCGGTGCGTGCATGCACGCGTGCGTGCGTGCGTGCATCGAGTTGCGTGTGTGTTGTTTGTGTGTGCGGGCGTGACTTGGCTCTCTTGTGCTTGCTCATCCGGTGACCTTGTATTGCTCATTGTACGCGCATCATCCTTTGTTGCACTGTGTCCACTTTCATGACATGCAGGCACACGCTTATGCATATGTTGCGGCAGCTTTCCCTGGATGTTTGATTTGAGGTTGAGCCCTGGGGCTGCCGCTGATGTTCTCCTTGAGTGGGAGAGGGTGAGGTAGAAGGGGAAGGGGAAGGGGTGGAGGGGAGGGGAGGCTAGCGAAGGGAAGCGGAGAAAGGTCCTGAAGCTTGGAGGGGCGGGGCGGGGTGTCTGTGGGCTGCTGGGAGCAGTGGTGACGACGTTGATCTACTGCATCTGCGGCTTCATGTTTGTCGCGTACGACCAGGTGCAATGCTCTCCTCACTCTGACTGACCTTTGGACATGAGGTGCAGGCTTTAGGATACAGTATCCAGGAGTTCCAGGGCCTGTCTGTTGACGGGCTGCACGTCCGCATCTCCTTCGTGACCCGCAGCTGCCGTTTCCTGCTGCTGCCAGGGGCGTGCGAGAGTGAGAGTGACTGCGTGCAGTTGTGGCCGGCGGCTCAGTCCTTCTGCAAGTCCTTCTGCGTCGTGGTTGCTATCAATGGTTGCTCTCAATGCATAGAACGCACAACATAATGCGCTTCTGAGCTGAAGAAGGAACAGAACGCCCAGTTCAGAGTGGAGCGGCTAGGGTACCAAAGAGTGCCAAGTGTTCGTCAGCTGCCTGCCTGCGTGCGTGCGTGCGCAGCTGTTTCCGCTGTGGGCCCTCACGGGCTGGGAGCTGGGCGGTCTGGGCTCTGACACCACCAGCGTCGCTCTCGCGCAGGCGTTTGGCGGACTGTCATTGGTGAGACTTTTCTCCCTCTTCCAGCTTTCTTGACTTGTTATCGGCTCGATCACTCAAGTTTCACATGCATAATTTCTGGCAACCAGCCAAGGAGCTCCTCTCTTGTCCTCTTCTTCTTTGGTTATAGTGCATCTCGTGTGAGCTCTTGGGGGGGATGAATCATAGATCTTAAGTTTTTCCTTCATGTAGGTTCCAGCCGGTTTGGGCGAGAAGACAGGGAGAATGTGCATGGCAGGAAGGGTAGCGACGGTTGGTGTGTTTTTTACGACTGCAGTCTGTACAGTTGCTGACTGTCAGTGGCAAGCTGCTGAGCATGGGTATGTCTCGTGTGCAGATAGGCATCACGATGTGGCTCTATCCCACGCTGGTGAACAAGCTGGGAGGAGTTGCTGCTCTCCAGCTGTCGATTGGCACGGGCATCCTGCAGGCATTCATCCCCTTCGTCCGCGCGTTTGGCCAAAGCTCTTTACATCTCCGAGTCGCCGTTCTCGTCATTTTTGCTATTCGAAGGTACGCCCAGTGGCCCCTGTCACCCCGTACCGCATGCTTTATTTTTCTTGCGTCCTGTTCAGCTGCCCATCTTCTATGTGGCCTTTCGCAAGGGGAAGGTCACACAACCTTGGCTAGTGTCTTCTCAATGCGATCTAGCGACGCAGAGGTGTATGGTTAGAATGGCCAAGAGTTGCCAATGAAGGACCACCCGCTTGGTCTTCAACCACGTAGTTGAATTAGGCATCTGGCCTGGGGAGGTTGCTCTGAAGGGTGAAGTTTCTGACTAGTACACGCCGCACATGCTAGACGCAGCTCCCGGAAATGGGGTTTGCTTGCACGTCATGTCCTTGACCTGGGACTCGTTGCCTTGTGCAGCTTCAATGAGAGCGCCATGCTGGCGCTTTTTGTCCTAACATCAAATAGTGTCAGATATCCCCAGTACATGGGTGCCGTCATAGGGATGGTGCAAACTGCCAGCTTTGTTTTCCGTGCTCTTTCTCCCACAGTTACCGGCACGGTTTTTGCATGGAGCATAAGCACTTATCATACTTACCCCTTTAATTATCATTGTGGTTGGGTGTTGTTAGGAGTGCTCCATATAATAGCTCTTGCGCTTACTTTATTGCTCCCAGCATCCATTAATGAGCGCAAGTTTGTAAACGTTGGCCACTAGGTAGCATACTTTTGGGACCTTACAGTCGAGTAAATAGAAGTAGGATGGGGTGATACAATACTTTTCGGCAAACTCTTGTGCTCATTTTTGGAAATTATTGTCGTCTGGGCAGACCAAGATAGTGTTAATGTTCAATAAAATAATAATATGTTAAATATTGATGAAGTAGCGTCACTTTGTGGTGTACTCTTAAAAGGTCCTGACTTCTTGTCAGTGAGAGCGAAGAACTGAAGTAACATGTATTATGTGCAATCAAAATGTATGTAGATTTAGTTCTCGCCCTTGGTGAATGAAGGCAAATGGCCAATGAAACAGCTCTAACTTGTAGTTGTACTTGTTCAAAGATGTCATACACAAAATGTGCTCTTGTACTACAAATATGAGTCGGTTGTTTGACGTAATTTGTAAGTTGTCTTTTTGCACCACATGGAACTAACTACTTAACTGCCAGAAACTCTGAACGGTTGCAGATGTAGTACATCAACCATTTGTGTGAATATCAATATCAAACTTAGCGTTGACATGTGGGGACTATTTATGCCACTGCATATAAGCATAGCCCAAGGTATTGCTGCGTTAAGCTACGCGTGAGTCCCTGCGGCGAGGAGGATGGCAACTTGGAACAATTATGCGCAAGTACGAATAAACCGACCAATTGAGGCTTAATGGTGGTGAAGTGAATTTGGCAATTGTGGGTTGCCATGCGCATCCAAACACAAAAAATGAGAAAATAATCAATGCGAGGCGGCTTGGGTGATAACGTAAGCCCATTTGCAACCTCGGAAGAGCTTAATTCCAAGCGACGACGTCATGCTCAATGCTGTACTCATAAAGACCAATACGCTTTGATAATAAGACTCCTTGTTTGTACTATCCTGCAGTGTCACCTTCGCACGGAGAGAGGTGCAAACTTGCTCAACCTGGCGGCAACTTGTAAGCCCGTTCACTTCCTGAAGGGCTTTTGGCCGTTGTAGGATAATGGGCTCTATCGCATGCTCAAAGACAGACTAAAAAGAACGAGAGATCGAGAAGCGCTTATGAAGTCTACTTATGTTCTGCATTTTTCATAAGACCTTTACCTGAGCCATGGCGGCATGTGTCGGTAAAGGCAAACATCAGACAATATTATGAAAGCAGATTGTAGCTTCACAAGCGTTGGATATTCTTACTGATGTGGGTCTACATACGTTGTCACCATCACTCTGGAACAAAAAATGTAACATTATGGACATATACTAAGCGAAAGAACTCTATACACGTCATCTAGTGTGAAGCTATAGGATACCTGAACAATATCTACGCTAGATCACCTCAATTTTAAAATGAATAGCGAAACCAAAAAAATGGATAGGAAGGCCGACACAGATACGGCTAATGGTCGTACACCAACTAAGGACTACTAAGACTAGAGTGGTGCGCCCACAAGCACGCGCATGGCACTACACAATAAGCTGGCGAACTACATAGTGATGAGGCGGGAACATCTGGGAAGAAAAAGTACTGAAGTTTGCATAAGTCACATTCACGTGGCTTGTCTTGTGTGCGCCAAGATGGTGTCCACCAGCAGCCTGTTGGGTCGAATCCAGAATTGTGCAAACAGAATGTGAGCATATGCGGTGTATCCAACAAAACTTCCTGAGAGGCATAGATGTGTCGATTGTTAGAAAATGCATAGCAACATGGGGAACTTTTGACAAGGCTGATGTACGCCTCGGAGACGTGTCAATCCTTTGTACCTTCTCGTAAACGCCGGTGGAAGGGGAGGTGGGGATCAGGCCACGTGCACGTGCAAGTGCAAGAATCACGTCTACAGCAAAAACAAGGTGCCAGGGGAGCCTTTTCTAGCTTGCTAAGAATGACACGCTCGCAAACGCCAAAACTGCTCGTGGTTACCTGCCTACCTCCTCCAGTTTCTCTTATATACAAAAAGGAGAAAGAAAGATAGCGCAACGAGCAAACCCAGGTGAAGATAAGTCAAGCAACATAAAGCAGTAGGACACAGGCCAGGTGTCAGAGAGACAAACAAAGCCTGCTCCAGCAACTCCCCCCACCCCCCCTCCCCCCCTCC
>WELA01008389.1:33254-51706 GCA_009602735.1 Mesotaenium endlicherianum | reverse complement strand
GGGATGGGAGGGAAGGGAGGAGAAGGCGAGCGGGGAAGGAGGAGAGTGGGGGAAGGGAGGGGGAGGAGGGAGGAAAGGGGGGGATGGGGGGAAAAGGGAGGAGCGCGTACGATGCCGTCGAGGCTGGGCCAGTCCAGCTGCTTGCCGGCCAGCGCCAGGCGGTGCATGGACGCCAGCGCCACCGTGATGTTCTGCGTCTCGCCCGCCACACTGCCCAGCATCTGCACGCCGCGCGCCAGCACCTGCTCCTGCAGCTTGCTTGCCAGCCGCTGCAGCCGCCAACGTCCACACACCCCCGGCCCCCGGCCCCCCCCCAAAGGTGCCAGCAGGACCAAACACACACACGAGACACGCACAAACACAAGCGCGCGCGCACACATGATCGCAACAACGGACCGTGTCAGTCCGAGCCCTTGCTCCCGCCTCTTCACCTCCCCCTCTTCCGCCTTCCTCCCTTTCTTTCGCATTCTCCTGAGACGCAGAGCATCACATCGGCTGCTTCTCGCTGCCTCTCGCCTTGAGGAGGAAAATTCCCAAACAAAGAGAGATAGATAGATAGAGAGAGAGAGAGCGTAAGCCATGCGAAAGCCTGGTACATTGTCAGCCCCCCGGGAGCGAGACAGCTTGAAGCTGCCCCCCTGCCTTCCCCCCTCGCCTGCACGCACGCTGGTGCCCTGCACCTTGCGAAGCCTGCTTGAGGGGCCACGCCTGTCTCAGCCTCCATTCACACCTCCCTCAAAGCATCCCAGCTCAAACCCGCCTCTCCCGCACTATCCGCCACCCGCTGCTCTTTCCGGGTTTGTGCAGACGGAAGGACGGGCGTGCCACGGCGCTCACCTTGATGGTCCTCGTGCGAAACTCTGACGTGAAGTGCCACGTCAGAATCGTCAGAGCTGCCAGCAGCCCCGCAATGAGCCCCTGTTCACACACGCGGGGGCAACAACAAACGGGATGAGGTGGCAGCAAAGGTAGGTGCGGCGCTCCAAGCGCCACCATTATCTCTCCTTCCTCCCAGGGGGCGGGCAGCGGGGGCCTCGCAAACTCCCGCACGCACACGACAGCCCATACGACACGCAGCGCCACCTGTGCCCCGGCTGCCCCGCCCGAGCGGCAACACTGGCCCTCAGTGAGAAAGGCGTGACAAGAGCAATGCTGCGGGCAGATGCTGCCCACTCTGAGCACACTTCCATGCTTGACAACTTGAGAACCTCCAGTAGCTGGCTGGGGGCTGTCCCTAGATGAGTCCCAGCTGGATGGGCCCTGCCTCGTGCACCCCACTCGCCCGCACACCCGCCCCCCCCTTGGGAGCAGCTCCCCATGAGCGCGCATCACCCAAACTCGGGCCTGAGATGCTGCAACGTGCGCTGTATGGGACGGACGGATGCGTCCGATTGCGAGGCAGAGAGCGCATGGCTGCTGACCGCCCTCTTCCTCTTCTGGACAAGTCCCCTCCATCAGGCGTCAATAGAAGCGCACCACGTCCTCCTCTCTCTCTTCCCCTCCCCTCCCGCCCAGCCCCCTTCTCCTCCTCCCCGGCCCCCCTCCTTTAAAAACATAACTCACAATTCTGCTCCACTCAGGCAGTCCCAACTTCCTCTGAGCTCCTTCAGCCCATCGTGCCCCCTCTCACCTCTCTCCTTTGTCTCTCTCTATACTCTCTCTCTCTCTCAGTCCCTCCATCTCTTATCCTCATGCTGCTAGGAAGACGAGATGTATGCACGCCGCTTGCCGGCATGCACACACACGCGCACACGAGCCAGTAAAGCGGAACTTGCCCGCCCGTGCTTTGCGCACAGCCCATGCTGCTATGCTTCCCATGCGCCCATGCCCGCGAGCACCAAACTGCACGCCTGCGCGTGTCCATGCATGCATGCACACATCTAATTGCAAGCCCGCACGTCCATATGCATCCGCATGCACATGCGTATGTGCCGCCATTGCACGCGCAGGTCATTGCTGAGCATCTGCCGCGCAGCAGCGAGGGAGATGAGACTGCAGGGGGAGAAGGGAGGGAGAGAGGGGGGGAAGGGGAGAGCGGGGAAGGGAGGGAGGGAGAGAGGGAGGGAGAGAGGAGAAGGGAGGGAGGGACCTCGCAGGGGGCTGGGGGGCATACCATGATGACGAGGCGGTGGGGGAGCCGGCGATTGTGCAGCACGCTCTTGTTCTTCCGCCGGACGGGCGGGCGGTCGCTGACCATAGAGGAGGTGTCGTGCGTGGCCGAGTAGTCCGCCATGACCTGGTCCAGGGGGGACCCCGTCGCCTCCCTGTGCATTGACCAGCTGCAGCTCCAATCCCACACGCACGCACACACACGCACACGCACACACGCACACATGAGGGCGCACACACTCGCATGTGCACGCGCGCAGGGTCGCTCGCGCATACGCAGATACATTTGTGAACACACTCGAGCACGCGCGCCCGCACGCATAGAGGCATGCACGCGCGCAATCGCGTGCATACGCACAGGGAAGGAGAGAGAAAATGTGTGCACACCCATCGCCCCAAATCAGTTGCACACATCTCGCCCCGAGGGCCTCTCAGAGTGGCTGGCACGCCAGGGCTGGCAGCCACTCTCTACCCCGCCTTATGGATGACACGTGGAGCTTTCTTGATTCCCAACGGAGGTCACTTTCTGCGCGCTTGCGTCTGTGGGGGGGGTGTTTGGAACTGTATGCAACTTCATGCGCGTGAGAGAGAGGGAAGGGGAGAGAGCGAGGCCCACATGCCCATGACTGGCGCCACCGGAGGCCGTGCGAAGCCAAGACATTGCCAGCTGGCACTGTGGCACGCGTGGGACTGAGTGCGGAGGGGAGCAACACAAGCATGCGACGAGACCTCTCCTCCAAGCTAGATACCCCGCCTGACCAATCGCCCCCACTAGCAAGGCTGCCGTCGAGCATTCGCCGCACACCAGCCAGAGACGGCTCGCTCTGAGGGCCCCCTGTGGCAAAGTCCATCGCGGTCACGGGCTTGCGGGAGGGTAAGGATGCGAGCGCACGTGAAGGGAGTGAGGCCGTCCCAGGCCGGCAAGCAGGCGGGAAAACGAGGATGCGAGCGCTCGCAAAGAGGGAGGAGAGCACAGAAGTCCCAGCTGTCTGGGAGACCTTGCGGCTCATTCAGACGAGTGATGCTGACGGGAGCTCGCACCCAGCCATCATGCTCTGCCATTTCTCGAAGAGGAAGAGAATGAGGGAAGGGGGATTGGAACCGATGCCGAGCCCGGGCATCATGAGCGTCAGAAAGGCAGCAGCCAACGGGCGATGGGACACATGGCCGCACGACTCTCTCCGCTGCAGCCTGGCAGAGAATTGAAGCCCTGCTTGTGCTTGTGCCTCCAAGCCTGCCATGTGCCCCCTCTCTCTCTGTCACTCCCCCTCACTCTGTCTCTGTCCCTCGCTCGCCGTCTACAGAGGGTACAACTGGCGAGAAGGCAGCAGGGATGGGTGCCTTGACCGTAGCTAATAGCCACTTCCGCTCGCTAGGAATGCTAGGCAAGGCGGCCATGCGATTGCGAGAAATCTCGCATTGAGGAGCTCGGCCCATGACCCATGGCCACACTCACATATCTGAGGCCCCCCATGTCTGCTCAATGTCATAATGAAATGGAAACATCTGCCATTCTGAGAAAGCTGCGCTTACCCTGACATGCAGGCTGACTGCAAGCAGGAGTCAACCCCTAGCTTTGCGTTGACCTACCCCACTCAGGGGAATGAGCTTCAGCATGCGCAATTCTTCCCCTGTTCGTACCAATCCCCCTCGCTCCCTCCCTCCCTCCCTCCTAAGCTGTCAATTCAGATGCCTTGCCAGCGAGGGGTACGATGTCGACGCAGGAGGAGTTGCTACTGCCTTCGCAGGTTCTATTAAATGCTCTGTCACCCGATGTCAGCGCTCTCGCCTCTGGCCATTCCCCTGCTACTCTCCCCTATGATTGTGCTCCACAGGCGATACCTCAAACACTCTTTCGGGCTCTCTGGGTTCGAACCAAGCAGGAAGCTGGCCCCAGTGCAAAAGCTCGACGGTGTGTCGTCAACAACATGAGAAGACCTCGCAGTTGACGTCAAAGGTCGAACCTTTATGAATTACAACAAACCCATGGACTAACATCTCGCCTCTCAGACTAGCAGGCCAGGTGGTGGTTGCAAGGGCCGCCAGAGTCAGATGGGACGAAAGATTGTTGTCAGCGAATTGGGGAACCTTCTCTACAGGTAGTAATATCCAGAAAAGCTGCGTAATTGAGGTCTAATATGCGTCATTCCAGATAGCACAGCATTCTGTGCGTGTTAGCCCCTATCCTCTTCCACGTCCTACCTCTTGCATTTGACTGGCCTACAAAATAACAGTGCCCCGCATTGCAATGGTTACTCAAGGACGGTGTTCTGTCAAGAAAGGATATGGATAGCGACAATCCGAAGGCTTCAGGAAATTAAGTGTATACACATTAGCTTGGTTCTGACTGGCCTCCAACAACTGTGTCCATGCGAAGGACTTGATCCTCCATGGTTAACATGGCTTGAGGCTATGAATTGAGGTTATTGTGGATGTTGGGCATTGTCTTGACAGGTGTCTGAATGGAGTGCGGGTAACACTGGAATATGGAACTGACCTTGTAGTCAAGGTCGTTGGTTGTGATGGCTCTTCCATGTTTCTTGCGGACATAGATGACTCAAGCGGTTTGAAGAAAGAGCTCCTTATCTTTCTCCAACCCCGATTCAAGGCTGGCCAATGATCGTCCTCCTCATCCATATCAGACTTAAAAAATTTCATGGCGTCTACTCCATTCAGGCACCTTCCTGGTCAAATCATGGTTACCAAAAGTGATTGCGCCCTAAGCACACTTAGTGGGGACAAGAAAAGTCAACAAGCAATGAAGCATTTTTGTTTCAGATGCCACATATACGTAAGTGCAATGGGTCCCTACTTATTGTTGCCAGTGCGAATTGCTATGAGCCCAACCGCCTTCGACAGCGCCCTAACCTGACGTAAGACCTCCCAAGGATGGGTATCACAACATAGTACTGCAGCAGCCCCCACCAAGACATGCAAGCTAAGCTCCAAATTTGAGGGCTCGCACGGATCGAACTCGGCCTTCATGAACTCGATCCCAAGTGCTATTATGTTTTGAAACTAGATAACGCAACACTGATCAAGCAGGTGGGTCCAACACTCGCATCCATTCCGACCACACCATTTCAGGTCTCAGAACAACGACACGAGTAGGCAGGTCACGACTCACGGTACTCGATATTGCCGAAGGAAGGTGTCGAGACTGATCGAGACAAGCCGACTCGGGCGTTTCGCAACCATTGCTATAGTTACCTGCGATTGCTTGATTGAACGGCCATCAGCAGGATTCTCTGCTGGTCTTTAATGTCGCCTACATGACAAACTATCAGGTGAGCAAGACAGAAGTAGGTGCAGCAAAATTTGGATTCAAAGGTCATATAAAAGATCACGCTCTCCGCATTTCACCCAAATTCGCCACAAATCCAAAAGTTCACTCGAAGATGGCATGCATGAAGCGAACATCCCGAGCAATCTCGAGAGCCGAGAGACTAGAGTATCGAACGTCATATTTGATGAAGATGCACTATATCCAGTTTCTTCTGAGGTTAGCCAATCTATATGATGTCACAAGAATAAGGACAATTTAAGCTCACAGACAAACAATTAAGACAAATCGGGACAAATGGTGATTCGGACCTGAAAGAGTACGGATATTTGCCAATCTAGAGGCCACCCATGACACGCGTCCGTGCCTCTCGAAAGAGCTCGTCATAATGTCCATTGCTGTTAGATTTCTTCTCTGAAGTCTTTTGTCGGTGTATGAGATGCAAACTATTGCTCAGTGCAGACTGCAGACTCCAGACTCCGGAGGCACACTGTCAACGCTCCCTTTCTGTCGAGATGACTTTCGTGAGGCTTTGTCATTCACCTTCGAAAACATCATGCTTCTTTGCAGAGAGTGAACCATGATGTTATGAAGTTTCAGTAAGCTATACTTCAGAAACAATGTTCAAAGCACTCCTTACTAGATCGTGGTATAATATGCACATGTGGCTAGGACATAATTTTCACTCTCGTAGTGAATGCAAAAGAATCACATGACAAAGTACTAAAAAGGGAAGACGACGTATCAATGATTTATTTTGGCTTTAGAGGTTAAGTTCTGTTGCTAAGAAACAGGTCTAATGCAATAACCAAGGTAACGACAAAATTCTGCAAATGAAACAACACTTTTAAATGTTGGATGCATTTCTTCTTACACGTTATAAAACCAACATGAAATTGGAATTGCACCCGATGCAGGCCAAGTCTAGCTAGAAATTTTGCTTTGTAGTGAAGCTGTGGAAAAATGAATTGTGGGTACATGAATATGAATCAAGCTTGCACGATATTCTGCTAGCATGGTCTTTCACATGCATATACTCTTCTCGCCGGTTGAACTGTGCATTCTGAGTATGTTGCGGATATATTGTATTTTGAGGTATGGAGTATATTTTGCTGCCTAGATCATGGATGCCAAGCGGGCAAGCGCAAAAAAAAAAATCTATGTCTAGCTTTTATACCATTTACGCCACAAAGGTAATTTAATTGTCAGACTTGAAGCAAATTTGTAAATTACATTATTCCGAGGGACATCATTATAAGTGACTTTTGGGGCCATCTATTATCAACCCCATCAAGAATGTCCTGAAGCGTGAACGTCCTATCTCACACCATGATAACTAAGAAATTTTAGAGATTAGAGTGCTTCTTGCAACTGGTCTTTATGCTGTCAGCCAATTGGCCCTCTAAGAATGTTAAATGACTAAGCTCCAACGCATCAGTTCTTCAATCTTGTCAGGAGCCTAAGTCAAAGAAGCAAACTGAACAAGTTACACGTGGTTGCACATGCGCTGTAGTGAAACAGATAGATAAAGTACTTAGTAAAACAGAATACTTTATCTATTCAAGACAAGGATCTTTGAACACAAGTGGTAGCTTCTTGAAAGAGAGATGGCTTCTTGAAAGTTAATATATTTCTGGATTTTGGCAAGTACAAGAGTGATTCTGGAATGTCTTTCTATGTTCTAGCTCTTGTTTATATACCTGCTACATAAGTAATTTCTAGGAAGGTGTATGTTGATGTGTTGGCACCCAACACATCCCAAAACTTGCCACCTCTTTCTAGAATAATGTACACATGTCCTTTTGACCTAAAAATGGCACATTTGACTTTTGCCACATGGAGTTCTTCTAGGTCTTTCCTCTAACTTCGAAAATGCCTTGGAAGGTTCAAAGGACATGAACCAAGTTACTAGAGTACCTATTCACACTTGACTCCACACAATACTACTCCAAATATATTTGAAAACATTAAAATATATGCAAACTAATATATAATAACTCAAATCACTACATCACCCCCCCGATAGAAAAAGCGACGTCTCGGCGCGTCAAGTCAGGTCTTACACATGTGGAGCAAACTAGTCAACAGTTTCAAGTCAGATGCCACACATGTGAAGAGGACTAGTCAAAGGCGCCAAGTCAGGTGCTACACATGTAAGGTAGACTAGGCAAGGTCGTAGGTGGTGTGACCTTATTGGCTAGCCTACTCCTTAATGATAAAGAAAATTGTACAAGTTGGCCCAGAATCTGCCACGAACTCAAAAATTCATAGCGGCCACAGAACTGCTCCAAATCTGAAAATTCGAGTGCCAGACGGACCGCGTCGGAGAACTCTACCGGGTCACCAAATTTGAGAGCATTCTCATTTCTGGAGTGTCGTTGAGAGCTGAGAGAGTAGGCACTCCTCCAAATCTGTGCAGAAACTTCTGAAAATCATAAGTCCTTCTATACTTCTCCAAATTCTGCAAACTAAGTCTCAAACTGGGCGCTGTAAGATGTTCTACCAGAGTCTTGAGTTTCAGAGCATTCCAAGTTCAGGGGAAGGCACAATGTCAGAAGGCATATTCTGCCCTAACAATGCCAGCAGCCTGACCCCCTTCTACTTAGAGCATCATATCTCTCTCACCAGTGCTCCAAATTGAGCAAACTTGGACTCTAAATGACCGGCTACTCATGGACTACAGCCAGGTAAATTTTCAGAATTTATTATGCAGAGACCTATTACCAGTAGCAGTTTTAGTTTTCTGTCCAGAAACTGCGAGAAGAGAAGAGTGTCTAATGTCAATTTTTCCTCTTTCTTGTTCTTGCAGGCTGCCTCCAAGGGGTCTTCTGCTGCTTCTTGATGGTGGCAGGCTGCCTCCCTGAAGTCTTCGGGCTTCTAGTAGAGAGACTTGGGGCTGGTCCAAGATGGGGGTTGGCGGCATGGAAGCGCTTCAACTTTCTCTGAACTTTGTCAAGGTAGTGCGCCGCCACCCAACTATTCTCCGAATCTGGATATCCTTTCCACTTGATCAAGTATTGCTGCTGTCTCCTGAAATTTCTCATAGCCACTATGTCTTCCACTTCGTACTCCAAATGATCATCCACTATTGTTGGGGCTGGTGGGGTTGTCACACGTCCTGGGAACTTGTTGTCGGGTTGCACATATGGCTTGAAGAGGGAAGCGTGGAATACGGGGTCGATGTGCATAGTCTGGGGAAGTTCTAGCTTGAAAGCAACGGGGTTGACTTGCTGGATAATCTTGAAGGGTCCCAAATACTTGGGAGAGAACTTGCTGCCGGCAGGCCTGTTGTTCAGGGAAATGTTCTTGGATGATAGTAACACGTTGTCACCCACTCTGTACGTAATTTCTCTTCTGGATCTGTTCGCCACTCTTGCTTGAGCATCTTGCGCGTGTTGTAGAGCTTTCTTCGCTGCTGTAAGGGCTGCTTCTAATGTCTCCATAAAATCTGTGGCTGCAGGTACTTCATCATGGCCAGCCGTGAAGCTCAGTGGCGTGGTCGGATGGAAGCCATAGTTGAGGAAGAATGGGGACTCTTGGGTAGAGGCCTGCGTAGTGTTGTTGTAGGCAAACTCGAGGGGGGTCAAGTACATGTCCCAGTCTTGCTCGAGGGTAGACACGTAGGCCTTTAGAGAGGTCTTTAGGGTACGATTCATACGCTCGGTTTGCCCATCTGATTGTGGGTGGTAGGCAGTAGACATATCCAGCGATGTACCCAAGTTCTTGAAGAGATTTTTCCAGAAATGGCTTGTGAATCTTGGATCTCTATCTGACACAATTCTTGATGGTAGTCCATGGAGTCGGAAGATGTTGTCAAAGATGAGTCTTGCAAGTTGTGGTGCTGTAGCCTTAGTCGTCGTGGGAATAAAATGAGCCATCTTGGTAAGTCTGTCCACCACCGTGAGTATTGCATTATGGCCTCGAGGTGTCACGGGCAAGTCCACGATAAGGTCCATTGAGATGTCCGTCCATTGTCTTTCGGGGATTGGTAGTGGTTGGAGGAGTCCTCCCGCCTTTTGCGATGATGGCTTGATTCTTTGGCATGTGTCACAGCTCCTGCAGTACTCCTTGACTTGCTTAGACATGCCTGGCCAACAATAAGTCCTAGCTAGAACGCCCGTGGTCCTTAGGATTCCAAAGTGTCCTCCAAGAGGGTTGTCGTGTGCTTCTCGTAGAAGCAAGAGCCGGAGGTCTAAGTCATTAGGAACACATCTCTGGCCCGTATCTTGCCTCACCCAATAATTGCCTTCTTGCTTCTTGCATGGGTCCAAGGCTGCTTCTCCGTTCTTGTAGTAAGGGTCTCTTTCATAGGCGGCTGAAAATCGAGCTTCCAGATCTGTCTTCAGGGATACCATCACTGCATTTAATTGCAGTCTTGAGAGGGGGTCAGCCGGGTTTGTCTTGCCGGGCTGGTACTGAATCGTGATGTTGTATTGTTGCAAGTATCCGCTCCATCTTGCTTGTCTCCTTGAGAGATACGGCTGCGTCTGGAGGTGCTTTAACGCCTCGTGGTCCGTGGTGACCAGTACTTTGCGTCCTTCAACGTAGCAGCGCCAAACCTTCAAGGCATGTACAATCGCCAATGCCTCTCGCTCCGTGGTTGTATAATTTTGCTCGGCTGGATTTAGCTTCCTTGACTCGTAGGCGATGGGCTGCAGTCCCTTGCCTTGGTCTTGAAGCAGGATTGCTCCTATTGCATAGGAAGATGCATCGGTGATGACGTGGAAGGGCCAATCTGGGTTTGGACTTGGGAGTGTGAGCACCGGGGATGTGGTCAATCTTCGCTTTAACTCTTGAAATGCCTCTTCCTCTTTCTCGGTCCATGTATATAGCCTGTCCTTCTTGAGTAGATCTGTCAGGGGGGCTGCTATGTGCGAGAAGCCTTGGATGAATTTTCTGTACCAATTGGCAAATCCCAAGAATGACTGGAGTTCTTTCTTGGTCGTGGGGGTTGGCCATTCCTCCACCACCGTGGTCTTCTTGGGGTCTATCTTGATGCCATCAGCAGTCACGTGGAGACCTAGGAACTCCACTTCTTGTTTGGCAAACTCGCATTTTGACTCCTTCGCAAACAGCTTGTTTTGCTTCAATACTTCAAGGACTTCTTTCAAGTGTCTCGCATGCTCTTCAAGGGTCTTGCTGTAGATAAGGATGTCATCGATGAATACCACCACAAATCTGTCCAACATGGGCTGAAATATGGTGTTCATCATAGTCATGAAAGTTGCTGGCGCGTTGGTGAGTCCAAATGGCAGGACCATGAACTCAAAATGTCCATATCTTGTCCTGAATGCCGTCTTCTCTATGTCCGGTTCTGCGATGCGAATCTGGTGGTAGCCGCTCCGTAAGTCAATCTTCGTGAAGTACTTGGCTCCAACCAGCCGGTCCATGAGCTCATCCATGCGCGGCAGCGGGTATCGATTCTTGATGGTGATCTTGTTGAGGGCGCGATAGTCCACACACATCCTCAAGGTACCATCTTTCTTCTTGACAAATAGCACCGGGGCTCCAAATGGCGACTTGCTAGGTCGAATGAAGCCATGCTCCAGTAGCTCCTTGATTTGCTTCTTGACTTCGTCTAGCTCCGTGTATGACATTTTGAACGTAGGCCGAGAGATGGGCTTGCTTCCGGGCTCCAACTCTATCTTGTGGTCTACGAATCTTTTGGGGGGTAGGCCCTTGGGCAATTCCGGGGAGAACACTTCTTTGTAGTCCTCAAAGACTTCTTGTATCTCCTTGGGAACGGGGCTGCCTTCTTGACTCTCGATGTCTTTCTTGATGTCTTTTGGCGTGATCAAGGCCAAAAGAAGCTCGTGTCCCTTCCTCACAAGTCTCTTGAGTTGGAGGGCGGACAATAGTATCTCGTGTGCCGGCTTCTGGATGTCTTGGGTCTGGATATTCTGGATTGCGCGCAAAATACAGATTCTTGAAGTGATGTCATTCTTGATCTTGATAGTACCGGTCCTCCAATCAACTTGGGGGTTGTGCTTGGTCAACCAAGGCGTCCCTAGGATGACGTCGTACTTGCCCAATTGCATGGGGGAGAACACTACTCTATCCTTGAAGGACTTGATAGAGAGTGCCAAGGGGTACGTCTTCTTGGAAGGGGTAGTATAGGAGAATCCATCGGGCATCATAATCTCCTCGTCGTGGTCAAGAGTTCGCATAGTAATACCGTGCTTGGTGGCAAAATCTGCAGCAATGAAGTTGCCTTGAGCTCCGCTATCCACCAAGATGTGGACCTTCTCTCCTCCAAGGTAACCTCTCAAACTCATTGGGGCTGGAACGTCGTCTTCAACGGGGGTCTCCACCTCACTTGGCGTGTTGCCTTCTCGTGAAGTGGGTCTTGGGGTGGTAGGCTCCTGGCCTACCGGCGCTGTCCGTTTTTTGACAACTTTTTGGGGCATGAAAGTGCACGATGGCCCTTTTCCTTGCAATAGAAGCATAGTCCAGCCGTCATGAGAGCTTCTTTTTCAGCCGGGGAGAGTCTTGCTTTCACTCCTTGCTGGTTTCTTGCATCATAAGTGTCATTGGAGGGTCTTCCACTCTTCCGGGCAGCCGCGGGGTCCCTTTTAATAACTCCGATTTCCATGGGTGTGGGTCCAGATTCGGATGTGGAAGGGGCTGCGTACACCCGCGTCGTCGGTACCCGTGAAGATGAAGGCACGGAGTGCTTGAAATCCAAGGTATCCACCTTTTGGGCCACTTCAATGATCTTTGAGAAGTCCGTCAAGTCGCGTAACTCCACTTCCTTTGCCACCTTGGGTTTGAGGCCAAAGATGTAACGGTCAATCTTCTCCTCGAGAGACATGTTGGGGATCTCAAGAGTGAGGGCGTGAAATCTGGATGTATACTCTTGAACGGACGTCGTTTGCTTGAGATGGTGGAGCTTTCCTCGGGCAATCTTCTCCGCATTGATGGGCATGAATTGCTTCTTGAGGGCCTCACGAAAATCTGCCCATCTTGCATATGATGGTGGGGGCTCTTGGCCGAGCATGGGGTGCGCCATAGCTTGATATATAGCCGCTTGATAGTTACGCCACCATGATGTTGCTGCTCCTCTAAGTAAGGTAACGGCAAAGGGAACGTAGTCCTCCTCGGGTACTTCAAGGAACGCGAGGTACGTCTCCACTTGGTAGAGCCATAAATTCAGGTTGGCACCTTTCCCGGGGTTGAAAGTGTCGGGTTTGCCGGGCTTGATGAGTTTCCTTGCTCTCGTTGGCTCTTGTGGAGGCGCTTGAGCCGGGGCTGGATTTTGAGCATTGCTCGCAATAGGGGCAACCATGGCAGCCATAGCTTCTCTTGACGCTTGCACGGTTGCTTCATAGGTGGCCAAGCCCACTTGGTTGTGGACGGTCATTAGGAAGGCTGCCCACTCATTTGCGGGAACTCCTTGTGGTGGGGTCAACTTTGCTATAGCGGCTGCCACGGGATTTGACGGTGCTCCTCCTTGTGGTGCTTCTTGTTGTTGCAGATTTCCTTGAGTAGGCTCTCCCATCGACGCTGGAGGAGGGTGTGCTCCTCCTTGTGGTGCTTCTTGTTGTTGCAGATTTTCTTGAGTGGGCTCTCCCATCGGCGCTGGAGGAGGGTGTCTTGGAGAGGAAGGGCTTCCTTCGAAAGCTTGCTGTTGGTCTTGAGGATCGGCCATCTTCTTGTGCTACCAAAGTGCCTAGCTCCGATACCACTGTAGTGAAACAGATAGATAAAGTACTTAGTAAAACAGAATACTTTATCTATTCAAGACAAGGATCTTTGAACACAAGTGGTAGCTTCTTGAAAGAGAGATGGCTTCTTGAAAGTTAATATATTTCTGGATTTTGGCAAGTACAAGAGTGATTCTGGAATGTCTTTCTATGTTCTAGCTCTTGTTTATATACTTGCTACATAAGTAATTTCTAGGAAGGTGTATGTTGATGTGTTGGCACCCAACACATCCTAAAACTTGCCACCTCTTTCTAGAATAATGTACACATGTCCTTTTGACCTAAAAATGGCACATCTGACTTTTGCCACATGGAGTTCTTCTAGGTCTTTCCTCTAACTTCGAAAATGCCTTGGAAGATTCAAAGGACATGAACCAAGTTACTAGAGTACCTATTCACACTTGACTCCACACAATACTACTTCAAATATATTTGAAAACATTAAAATATATGCAAACTAATGTATAATAACTCAAATCACTACATGCGCGGTACAGCTACCTTTGGTGGGCACAGGACGTCCCAGTCAGCAATCGACAGCATCGCAGCCACCACAACCAGTCTACTCCTAACCAAGCTGACAAATGACTTGATAAGAAGTAACGTGAATGGCATGCTTTTTGAATAATTTGATCCTCCAATTACTTGGCCAAAATATGCGTCATCACTTGAGGAAACTGAAGGGGGCAAGTAGGGAGAGGGGACGGAGGACCCTCAGTGCCAGCAGGCACGCAATTGCTGTCCCCACTGTGTACCCCAAAGTGCCTGTTACCAACCCCGCTCTCACCTGTCGATTGTCCCCCGACCGCCCCCCGAACCACACGAAGCCAGAGCCGCCAAGAGTCAGACTATTGAGCAATCAAGACGTTTGAGCTGCGGGCAAAATTAACAGGGCCCCACTTGCAATCAATAGCTCTTATAGATATGATTCCTGATGGTGAAAACAACGAAGGTATTAAGATTAATGATGGTGCATGCACACAGGACGTCAGCCATGCATGACCAGCATGGGGGGCAAGTAGCGACCATTCATGGCTCGCGAACAGCACGACGCCACGTAACAAGAGGCTGCCGGTCCCGAAGCACCACATTGATGGATCTGCACCCTTGGCAAAGCTCTCGCCCGGTAATCACGTATTGATTGCGACTGCATCTCTACACCAGAAGATGCACAGGTGCACGAAGGTGCAGAAGTAGTAAGGATGGTTTACACGCTGGCACACATTTCCAGGTATACATACTTCACTCTACGTGTCTGCACATCGACGCGAATACTGCATTTGGGTATAGTCAACAAGCCTTGGAATTGATGTCGGAGCCAGCTGGCAGGTCCGTTGGCTACTGAGAGCAGCAAACGGGCAATATCACTGAGAAGGGGCCCAAGAATGACCGACAGACAGAAGCACACGCGCAAATACTATGTTAATTTTGATATGTGTGCTAAGGAAGCCATTTACAACGGAGAGGCACAGAGGGACGGAGAGAGAGAGAGGGAGAGGGGGGGGGGGAGAGGGGGCCGGAGGGGGCCGGAGGTGAAATGCTCACCAGGTGGGGCCATGAGCGCGTGCAGGCCATGGCTGCCGCAGTTGCCGGGCCGCCTACGTTTGCATTCGACGCCACCAGCACCTGCAATTTGCACCCCCCCTCCCCCCACCCACCGCAACCATCCGGCAATGCATACAAATACAGGCAAAAGAGACACGTCATGCCGCACATTGAGGCCCGGCAACGTGCTCGTTATGTGCCGCGACATAGAGTGCAGCAACAAGCACAGCAGCAGCAGCAGCAATAGAACCAGGACTTTTACCTGGGAGGAATAAGTGGAAAGGGAGATGTTACTTGCCTCTTGAGTTTTGACAAGGGGCAAGGCCGTATGCTAAAATACACACACGGTTTGATGGGACTCCTCCTTTGCACGCGAGTCCAACTGGCCAGCGTAGGCCCCTGACACAGCTGCCGTGCGCATTCACACACGTCCTGGCAGTGCATCGCTATTACGAGCATGATTTCGCACGCACACAACACGTTACACCTGCACTCCTGCTTACGCACAAGAAGTACGCATGAAGGGTCCTTCCCCGTGTGCCAACACTTCGAGAAGACGTCAGAGCAGTACGTATGCACACGTTTTCACACAACAGACATATATGTATTATATATGTGTCAAGTTTCCTTTTTGTCCAGAGTCCTAACTACCTGAAAGCACGAGCACAGCACTCGTCTACAAACGCACACGGAACACACGAGTAGCACTGGGAGGCTTTCACGCACACGCAAGAATCCCCTTGCGCTAGCATGTCAGCAGCACACCCTTTGGCCCGCTGCTCACTGCAGCACTGCAAACATCTATTGCGGGTGTCAGTCTAAGGCAGCTCGGAGAAAGGGAAACTCACAGCTGGCAGCGGCAAGCCCGCCAATCGGCCAAGCCCCAGGATGACTGCCAGGTGTACCTGGTTCAACACATCACAACTCACACCCGAGGTTTCAGAAGCTGGCGTGGGCCTACGCTACCACGTGGCATCTGCTACAGAGACCCCCCTGCTAGCACGGACCATCCTTGGGCCATTATGTGAGCATCCTCTGAAGATGGGATAGGATACTGCTCAGTGGCCATACAGAGGGCCATGATAATCGGCTCTGAGCGTCCACGTCTCACCAGAAATGCAGAAATCCAATCACTTTACAACAAAAAGAAGATTAGAGTATCTCATGAAAAGAACATTGACTGAAAGCAGCCAAAGGTAGGCGGTGCGCCAGGGAATGGGAGGGGGGAATTGTTGTGGGGGGGGGGAAGGGAGGGGGGGACGTACAGCCAGGAGGACAAATCCAAAGGCGAGGAGACCTGAGCCAGCTGTCACCGCTTCGCGTATGCCAGCTGTCGCTCCAATCTGCGCAGACCACTGCCGGAAGGTGAGGGGCGGGCGTGCGAGCACGAGGATGGCTGCTGTGCCACAGAGACTGCTGACGCCCGAGGAAATATCCTAGTCGGATATTGCACGGAGCCTGCACTCGATCTGAGTGGACGACACCACGAGCTACCTGCTGCCACACCTTTGGCCTGCGCACTTTCTTCTCGTATGACACCCTCATGGACCCTCCATATCCCCACGATGTTTTGCCACCGCCCCCCCCCCTCCCCCCGGGCGGCCACCCAAGAAAAGACCCCAATCCCAAAAATAAGGCAGGCTGCAGGCAAGGGTAACGGGCATGCACAGACTGCCCGCTGCCCTCCTGCCTGCATGCGCCTGAATTTTCTCAACCTGTTGAACAAACTCAAACACAATGGCCACAACAGACACCTGCTCTACTCAATCATCTGCCTCGCCAGCGGTGCACGTTCTAATATACAAGGATAGAAGAAGAAGAAGATCTAACACACACGTGAGGCAAGCGCGTCCTTGTCAGCGAGTGTCTCGTGTGTGTTTGTGTGTGTGTGTGTGTGTACGTGCAGGTGTAGACGGCTGCGTCTCAAGGGGACGATGAGGGAGGACAGTGGCTGGACCACAGAGCCCTCTCACCACAGAAAAGAAGACGAGCATCAGCACACTGCCCATGCTCTCAGCTCCGGCGAAAATGGCCACCTGGCTCGTGTCGCATCCAGCCTCCCTGCGGTCGTCACCGGCCCTTCCCGACTGCAGGGTTGCAGCGAGGGCCGAGAAAGCACTCGCAAAGAGTGCGGTGGCCCCAAGTTCCACGCCTGCACGCCTCTGCCCCAGAGCGTGCCCCACCCTCCAGCTGCCTTAGCTCTCCCTCTGCTTCTCCAAGCAAGCTGGCAGGGGGGATGAGTCGTCCACTGCCCTTGCTTTGACTATGCATAGACTGTACGTTGACTGCGCGTTGACTATGCGCTGACAATGTTTGGACTATGACCAACGAGTGGAGACATGCGCACACGATGCCACATATGCGTTGCTTGGAAGTGTGCACTGGCACAAGAATGGAGGTGCAGAACGCTTCGGCCGTGAACAGATGCGTGTGGCCGGATGGTGTCAGGGCTGGCACAAGGGTGTACCAGCAAATGCCGGAGGCAAGCGGGCTGCCAGGTGTCGTCCCAGGGCGCATGCAGCGGCAGCCGCTGACAGGGACACTGCGAGTGACTCAACCGTGGGGCCCACCCTCATGCCCTCTCCTCCCTCGCTGCCGGCGTCAGCCTGCTCGCCGCCTGCTGTACTCTGATCTGATGACACCTGGTCGACTGCGGCGGAGCTGTTACTCGAGTGATCCACACCTGCCAGGAGGGATAGCACAGCATGCTAAGGTGGGATGCATGACATAGGGGGGGGGCTCGCAGAAAAGACGCCAAGTGGCAGCCATAGGGTCCTCTCTTGCACCCACCTCTGACGTCACAGCAACAGGCTTGGGCGCAGCCCAGCCCAGAAAGCCAATCAGATTGTACCCCAAGGAAGCAGGGTTTGAAAGTTGGGGTTATAAGAGTTCAGGACTGAAGGGCCCAAGAAGTTTCAGGGTTGATGGCAAGGTCTAGCCTTGTGACAGAAAGTTTGAGCATGAGCTACAAAAGGTTTTGTTTTTTTGGGGAAAGAAGAAGACTCGTAAGACCACCCGGAGGGGGGAGATGGGGGAGGACATATGCAATGGCTGGCTTTCCGCTGGTGCGGTGCCAAGCCCTTGTGAATCAGTCGGCGTGGGCGAGCGGGTGAGCACAGCCAGACCAGAGGTTCTGTTCTGCTACAGCTCCCCCTCTGGGCTCCCATCTTGCTTCACAGGCCATCCGCTGATGTGTACGTGTGACCATGCCGCACACGAGTGAAAGCGCTCTTGTGTGATGGCATGTGTGCGAGCGTGCTTGTGTGCGCGTGCGCGCGCATGTGCGCGCGTGTGTGTGCTTGCGTGTGTTTTTGCGGGTGTGTGGGTATATGCGCGAGCGCGAGCGTGTGTGTCTGTGCAAGTACAACTGTGTGTACGCATAGTGTGCGTGCGTGACTCACCCTGGGGAGGGTGTGACCCAGGCCAGCGGTCGGGAAGAGCCATGAGAGCGGCAAAGTAGAGGGCCATCAGAAGGTTGTCGGCAGCCATGCCCGCCGCCAGCAGCCCCCCTCCTCCTCCTCCCGCAGGGCCCAGCTGCAGAGCCTGCGCCGTGGCGGCGTAGTTGATGCTCCCCCCTATGTAGCTGGCGCACATGCACGCTGCCATCTGTACGGCTTATACGGCCCGCCCCGGGAGGTTCCTTCCGTCAGCTGTCAGCTCCAGTGGGCTCATGACTCCGGGAGTGGAAGGCCTCTATATGAGCGCCAGGTGGCTGCATATAACGGGTGCGTGTGACTCGTAGAATTCATTGTTGGCAAATGCTGCAGCCAGCTTCGGAGACCGGGAGGATGGGGAGAAGGTAAGGGGGGGGG
>WELA01008389.1:6029-23754 GCA_009602735.1 Mesotaenium endlicherianum | reverse complement strand
TGGGGGGGGGGAGGGGAGGGGGGGAGTAATGGATTTCTTGAAATCACAAACCTTCTTGCATAGGTGCCCGCTGTCTATATACCCCTCCCTGGTCTTAAGTCTAATGATGTTGGCAGGACCCCATAACCCCAGCGCTTATGCAGACACAAAGTTGACAGAGCGAGAACCGATTGTGCCTCTCCAGCCCTCTCAGTCACGACCGTGAAGCAGAATAGTACGAGGAGGACATATGTTGCACCACACACTTTCCCACTTTCACCAACTGCAGATGGCGGTTGAGGAGGCCCCTTGCCGACGGGGCCAGTCTCCTGCCGGGCATAGGGAGAAACAGAATAGCGGGAGCAACACCCGCCCAGACCTACTGCTACTGCGAGCATTGCTGCTTAGCAGGATCAGAGTGAATCGACACCTCTCAACTTACAGCACTGCCCCACGCACTGAATTCCGACAAACTAAGAACCATAGGAAGATGCCGTGGGGCTTTGGCCTTCAGAAGAAACCCAGCTGCCAGCCTGAACTTGCCCCGACCTTTAGGGCAGCCTGCCAGCACGTTCTCCATTGACCTGTCCCTCTTACCTCCATCTCTCTCCTCCCCCTCCCCCCCCCATCCCCATTCCCCTACCCCTCNTCCCTACCCCCATACCCACCCACCCACCTGACCCAACACTTAACCCCGGTTGGCACTTGCCCGTTGACGTGCTCTTCCTAGCAGGTGTTATATATAGAGCACGTGAAAAGGGACTGCCCTTCAGAGAGCAGTGCAGCCTGAACCGTCCCCAACCCCCATTTCAACCCCGCCCCATGCCTCCTGTCCCACCTCTTGCCTGCCGCAGGGCTTTTCAATTCCCCGATTACAAATCCGCGCGCTTCTTCTGCCTGTAGCAGCTCTGTGTTAGGGAGCAGCCCCCTGGCAGAAATAAGTAACGCCAGCCCCCGGTTACTTCTACCCCTGTGCCGGCGGAACCAGTGGGGTTTTGGAAGGGCAGAAGGGCACCTGCTGAAGCTGCTGAAGAGGCCCCGCCTCGGAGCTTCTGCTGGCGAGTTTGGCGTCTCTGGTTGTGAAGTGAACTCGGTGCCGTTCGCCTCCACCTGGGCTTCAAACTCGACAAACGTCTCCCGGATGGCCACCCGGAGCGCCTTCAGCAAGGCAGCAGTCGGTCTTCGCACGTGCAAGCTGGAGGGCCCGTCAAAGACCGCCTCCACCTGCATGCGTGCAGAGCATCCCGGGCCTACGTCAGACAAGTGGCAGAGCGCAAGAGGACGTTCTGCGTGTTGAGAACTCGGGAAACTCTGGCAGCTGACGCCAGCCAGCATACTTAGTCTGGTTCGGCATCCAGACCCATAGAGGTCCTCGGCCGAGTCAGCACACTCCTTGTAGCACACAGATCTACAAGGAGAGGATCCTTAAAACTCATAGCCATTCAGCATAACCTCCAATTCCATCAGATGTTGCCGGGTAAAATTACCAGGCTGGTATCTGAAAGATTCTAGTGCATTCCAGCACACTTAGCCAATTTACCGAGTAACACTATTCTGTGTCTTTAAGGAGAAAAAGCCCTCAACCGACATGCTCGCCCCACCCGCAGATCACGAGTTCTCACCCAGCACAGGGCTTATGTTGACGCTTCACTGAGCAACAGGAGAAAGTCACCAGCAACTACTAAGCCCCTCAAAAAGGCTGAGCTGCTGCAAGCTGAAGCCAGCTGTATGCTGTGCTACATTGGAAAAGCACGTGCACACGGCCCTGAGGATCAGCAGGCCGTGCCCCTGACAGCACCTGGCACCCACACGAAACAACTGCGCCAGGCCTAAGCTGGGAGCAGCTGACTCCATCAAACCCCTGTTCACGTGTGATCCCATGAGGAACCAGAACGGGTTCGTAGAGGGTCCATGGTTTCCTGTCCGAAGGGTGCCCCCCACTAGTCCCCCACTCCAGCGAAGCTAAGCCCACGGCCCCCTGGAATAGCTGCTGCAGAGTGCTGTAGTCTGCCAGCACAGGGGGGCAGCACCTCTGATGGACGCAAGGAGGTATGCATAGTCCGCTTCGATTCCATGAGAGCCCGACTTTGCCTACCCCGCTGTCATACGCACAACAGCAACTCTAAACGTCATCTTCCTCCTCAAAATGGACCATCAATACCACTTTAATAACCTAAACCCGTTCCTCAACAAGTTGAAACTACTGGCACAACACCTCAGCACCGCCCCACGAGTCAGTTCCATGGAACGCCCTACTTGGAGCTTCCCGCGAGAAACCCTTGGCTTTCCCGCCTTCGGAGTCTCCTACTAGCGAACGTGTTCCAAAAAGTGAAGCTCCTTCTTGGACTTTCAGGCCTCACGTCCTACAGCTAAAACCCTCACAACACCAGAGAAGGCTAAGCATCGACAAATGCTCTTACTGTGTTTATTTTGCTTGAGTGCTTTAAACCTCTATTGCTGAACAACATTGCTTAAGGGTGGTTCTGCAATCACAATAACTGGAAAAGGGAAGACTTGCTCCATCTACATGGGTTTAAGTGTGAGTGGCAGGAGCTTCTCAACCAGGGTGTCTTGAGGTTCTTCTTACCTCAGTCGTTAATTGATCAAGAATTTGATACATGTCAAGCAAGGAGAAGAGCTTTTCGGGCTTCTTGCTGCTCACGGCAACCATCTCTCCAAACTTGAGGAGCCAGAGCATGTTTGGCCCCGCCACTTCTGTGAAGCATTTTTCTCGCAGGCTGGGGGAAGCAGCAAAGATCTTGCTGCAGATATTTTTTTCTGCAGAAAAGAGCGTCCTCACCTGCAAACGAAGAATGCAATGAGAAGCATGCTGTCTCAGAGTCCAGCAGATCAGATAGAGGAAGCCCGTCGCTGTCTTATGCCAATTGATGGTCACTAGAAAACTTTACCAGGCGCCATTGCAGAATATACACTGTACACTGGTCAACTTCATGGTTGCTTCTCCATAGTCTTTCAAACCAACAAAACTTCTCATATGCCCCTTCTTATACACCAGTCTATCTTCTATTTTATAAACGTACGGAGCACCACGTTTCCATATTTTGCATCTCGCTAATTGGGCCACTGCAGTTCCGCAAGAGTTACTTGCGCTGTTGGTATAGAGCAATTGGCCCGTTTTAGTACTCACAGCTATTTGCAAATTTATGTTCCAATCCTTGATCTTCTCTGCCAGCTCAGTCCAGGGTATACTCTCCATATCAGATAGCCTCTCCACTCCTAGACGCCTAAGAGTGCTCTCCAACTCCGAGGCCCTCTTATCCCTGCTCAAGCGCAAATGTAATTGCAGGCTCCTTCCAAATGAGCTGATCAAGATGCAACTGTATCGATGCATTCGAACCCTGAAACACAATATCAAGGCAGCCAATCTAGATACAGGTTGCTTAGAGCAAGCCGCCCGGGGAGCGTATTATAAGAATGGCCTGAAAGGAACTACTCCAGTGCAGACATGGAAAACCTTGTGCCGCAGGCCACCTTCAGATGACCCTATTTTTTAGGTCTGAGCTTGAAAAAGTGGTCTTCTAATAATTGAATGAACGGGGATACGACAAACAGGATGAAGTAATGCAGAAAATACTAGCAGGTCTCTAAGCAGTACACTATGTGCCACCCTTTCAAACTACCGAGAGGAGGGTCTATCACTAGACTGAAGGACATGCCAAGAGGTGATGAGGAGGGGACTGACCTGTAAACTGTAGCACACCTTGCAGCACTATCAGGCGCATGCAGCATTCTCGTTGCCATCTTTCTAAGAGGTTCAATGGCATCCCTTTCCAGAAGCTCTGGTAGCTCGTGAGTGGGGTAAATTCCAGCCTTGTTTGCAGACTGAAAACTCTCTCGAAGGTCGTGAGGGTCGACAAATAAGCTGCGAAGTGCAAGGATGGGATACCACAGCAAGAGCATACAGGTTACCAGAGCACGCACAAAGAGTAGCTCTATGCTGAGCTATGTGTCCGTGCGTTTAACAGAAATTATGAGCAAGATTGACTCAGCTTAAGGCTGAGCTACGTGTCCCTGCATAGAACAAAAGGGTTGAGCAAGATTGACTTTATCGATTTATTCCCTCCATTAAGCTTTTCTGAGGTTGAAGGTGCCTGACATGTTTTCCTGATCTAAGAAACTAGAGGTCATTAACAAGCTCACCTACTAGAGCCGAGAATGTCGCTGAAGTCATCTTCAAACTGCTGCATGGCCCTTTTCATGAGCGAACGGGCGTGTCTGAGTTGTCCCTCACAAGTGTTCAAGTGCCGCTTACGCTCAAAGTACGTGATTGCACCTTCTAATTTGTCAATTGCTTCAAGGAATCCAGTCATATCTGCCCCTGGTCCATCTTCGATGATAGGAGCAACCTGGATGTAAAGGAGAAGTAGGGTCAGATGAATCGAGGCGTTTAAGGTTGTGAAAGAGAAAACGACTGGTGGTGACCCTCCTCTGCAAAGTTTCCCAATACCCACTATCTCGATGTTGGACGCCTGTAAAAAAGCTCCACTGATCAAAATCACAAGCTTCACGATCTCTTTTACATGCAAAGGCATTTTCTGCATACACCACTAACACTTGCAAAGTGGCGTAAGTGGCTACCTGGCTTGGAATGTCAAGCTGAGCCAGGAGCATCCTTGAATCCTCCATCTCTGCCGACTATGTAGGAAATGCGCTCAATTACCTAGGTAAAAAGTGAATGGGGATTGAACCTGAGGTCTCTTGTGACGGCATTGGATATGACATAAGAGGTACACAGTCTGCAATATTATCGCCCTTCAGACATTTAGGGTTGCAATAAGATGCAGGCCGAAAACATCAATGATGCACACAGCATCACCTAAGTTTCTGCTCTTCAAAGAAAGAAACGTCTCTCTTAATAAGGCGCGTCTTTTAGACGAAATATAGCCATGCAGATTGCAAGTGACTAGAGATAGGCAGTTATTCATCAACCAAGGGCCAGTGACATATTTTATACGAGAAATCCCGTACGTGGCCGGAACAGGCCGGGTCGCTTGGGGGCACATCTCGACTGCATGCAACTACTGCATGGGCTTGGAACTTGGGAAGTCTGGACTCTGGAGATGACTCGAGGATCTGCTGATGTCATGCCTGGTCATGCCGCACTGTGCTATGCGCTGCGTTCGAGGATACCGGGTTTTGGGTTTAGGTTACAGAAAGGAAACTTAGGGTGGTTACGCATTAGCTTTTAGGGGTAATTACCTAAGTAGCACTTTCAGTTTCGTTCATTTCAAAATCTAGCACTCCAAGTTTCGTTATTACAAAACTAGCACATGTAAGGTGAGGCCACGTATGTCTTACACGATCAAATGACGTGCCACACGAATTTTCACGCCTCGCTACCTGACACACCACTTCTCTCTTTCGTTTCCTAAATCTTCCACCACCACTTTTGTAACTGACCAAAACTGTCCCTGCCTCGATCTTGAAGTTTGGCCTGACCTCAGCCGCGTCTGCAGACGTACTGAGCTCGGCCTGCTCGCTCTCGAACTAAACCCTATATCCTAATAATTTGGCATGTAATAGTTCGATCGCTGCATGTGAGTTGACTTGCTACGCTAGAGCACTACCGGTATGATTGAGCTGCTCGCTACCGGATGGGAGCTTGCTATGGCCTCCCTTACTCCCCTCCTTTCTCTCGACATCTTTTGGCAAATTTGCGAATACACTAGCGTCTCTATTTTGTACTTCCCTCAAGCGTTTTATGTCTATTGTTGTTGTATGCCTGCCATATGTCGTGCCTAGCTGTGCATGCTAATTTATCGCCTTGCTTTGTGTACGCGCTTAAATGTAGCAGCTTACGTCTTGCAAAGGGTTGAAAAATACATGTGGACCAATTTTTTTGGCGTCCTTGGGCAGTTTGGATCGCAAAGGTGGGTCAGTTACAAAAGTGGTGGTATATGCTGGAAACGAAAGAGAAAAGTGGTGTGTCAGGTAGGGGCGCGTGCGAATTCGTGTGGCACGTCATTTGATCGTGTAAGACATACGTGGCCTCACCTTACATGTGCGAGTGCTAGTTTTGTAATAACGAAACTTGGAGTGCTAGATTTTGAAATAAACGAAATTGAAAGTGCTACTTTGGTAATTACCCCTAGCTTTTATATTGATGGCTGGCCGAGCACAAACCCGGTTTTGCAAACGTCCAAATTAGCGTCACCCCCCTGCTTTTGTCCTACGAACTGAGTGAAACCCAAAGTGACCAACCTGTAATTCGTAATGAAATGGGCAGCCTGTACCAAATTGTACCCGACCGACTGCCATCGATTAGAGGCACGAGCCGAAAATTAGCCTCACCGTTTTTAGCTGCTTCGACAAACTTTTCAGTTTATGTTCCAACTGAAGGTAACACCAACCGGAATCGGCAAATAAATTTGACAGTTACCTGTGGACGTCGACTATGTTACCCTCTCCTTCTACCTCGCAGTCACCGAAGTTTTTCCTCGAAGGCTAGAAGAAGAGAAGAAAAGGAGCAAAAGATCAGACCCCACAGGCTAAAATAGTGCACGACTTCCTGCCCTTTTGCTACTGTCTTTCTGAACATGGCGCATCTAGTGGGCCCTATTTACGCTGCACTGCAGATATTTCAACAAAATGCCGAGAGTGACAACGATGACTCTAACATCGTCACTCCTTCACAAATGTTGCAAGACACGGACGACGTCGTGGGGGACATTTTTGAGGGTGTAGACTTTCGTGTCACGGATTGCCAGCGTCGGAATATTATTTTCGACTTCGCAGGAATCAGATTGCTTTGAAATATGCTTCATGGTTTTGATGCACAGTTGATGGAATCAAAAATACATCTTCTATTCATGCAAGTTCAGGGTTCAAAGTGGTACATAAGGCCCAGGACTACCAACTGGAGCAAAAGCTTGCGCATGCAGCCTAGAGGGAGAGGTGGGTACTCTCGAAGAGGCTTTGGAAGAGATGGTCGTAGGACTAAGCCGAGACCCGCCTCAGCAAACTCGATTTGCTACCATCGCCAAGGGAGAGGCCACTACCGGGAGCAGTGTCTTAGAAAACACCTACCAAAGGTGGAGAGAAAGAATTAGCCTTTAAAAGACAGCAACAGTCAGTAATCTAGTTTACTGACTGTGAGGATGCTAGCAGTAGTGAGTCATCGCTAGCTGCCCTTGTAGCAAGTATTATGGACCCTGCAAAACTAGATTCACTATGCATACCTGACAACCAGATAAAGGAGACCATCAGCAATATAGATCTTCAAAGAGTGTACATTCTGGATGACCTTGTTCCACCTGATGTCCAACATTTCTTTGCTAAGTCAGGAGAACAATGCAAAAGTCCGAAAGAGTATGTCCCTCCTGTTCTACTGCATTGTATGATTGCAGGTAGGAAAGTGAGGGCATTTGATGACAAAGGGGCGTCACATTTATTAATTCATAAGAACTTAGTTAAGCGGCTACGGTTGCCTACTGCTACCCAAGGGAATAGAAAAATATTCCTTGGAGATGCCTCAAGTATCCCGGGAGGAATTATAACCAAGCCTATTGAGGTCCAGTTAGCATTGCAACTCTAACTGCAACGCTTACATTTGAAGTACTCAACACTGCCTTCTATGATCTCTTGCTAGGGAGGTCCCGGCTGAATAGACATAAAGCTGAAGTGTGTAAGAGCAGAGGTACAGTTAAAGTGAGAGAGACCAGCGATGGGCAGACTAACTTGGCACCCACCAGTGTCTCTCCTCTTGTCCTGTATGGATGGCAAATGAAGGGAGAAGAAAAGTTTTCAGGAGGATGCAAGTTGCTAAATGCAATGGAGTTCGTCCAAAGGTGGAACGAGAAGGAGGATAGAATATTTTACCTACTGCTCAAAGAGGTACCTCCTCAACCTGTAGAAGTGGTTGAGAAAAAGGTAAGCCCTCCGGAGCACCCCTCTGCTGCAAAAATTGTTGCTCAGTATGATGATATTTTTAACATGCCCCCAAGACTGCCACCTAAGAGGGAGGTAGATCATAAGATTGATCTGTTACCGGGGAGTCAGCCTCCTTGGCAACGCACTTATGGCTTGTCTTATGTGGAGAGAGAAGAGTTACAAGCACAAATTAAGGAGTTGGAGGAGAATGGGTACATATCTCCTAGCAAATCACCTTATGGCGCACCCATCTTGTTTGTTGTAAAGAAAGATGGTAGTATGCGATTGTGTGTGGATTACAGAGCCTTAAACCGAATCATAGTAAAGAACAACTTACAAGTATGCTTTACCCAGTGATTTGAGTTATAATATATCAGTTTGCTTTCATTTTGAATATATTTGGAGTAGTATTGTGTGGATTCAAGTATGAATAGATACTCTAGTGACTTGGTTCATGTCCTTTGAACCTTCTAAGGCATTTTCAAAGTTAGAGGATGAACCTAGAAAAACTTCTTGTGGCAAAAGTCAAATGTGCCATTTTTAGGTCAAAAGGACATGTGTACATTGTTCTAGAAAGAGGTGGCAACTTTTGGGATGTGCGGGATGTCAACATGTCAACCTGGGCCTTCTTAGAAATTATTTATGTAGCAAGTATATAAATAAGAGCTGGAACATAGAAAGGGATTCCAGAATCATTCTTGTACTTGTCAAATTTCAGAAATGTATTTAACTTTCAAGAAGCCATTTCTCTTTCAAGGAGCTACCACTTGTGTTCAAAGATTCTTATCTTGAATAAATAAAATACTGTACTTTACTAAGTACTTTATCGATCTGTTTCACTACAGTGGTATCGGAGCTAGGCACTTTGGTAGCACAAGAAGATGGCCGATCCTCAAGACCAACAGCAAGCTTTCGAAGGAAGCCCTTCCTCTCCAAGACACCCTCCTCCAGCGCCGATGGGAGAGCCCACTCAAGAAAATCTGCAACAACAAGAAGCACCACAAGGAGGAGTACCATCAGATCCCGTGGCAACCGCTGTGGCAAAGTTGACCCCACCACAACGACTGGGCAGCCTTCCTAATGGCTATCCACGACCAAGTGGGCTTGGCCACCTATGAAGCCACCGTGCAAGCGTCAAGAGATGGCTCCAACGATTCTCCCTCCTCGACAGCTTGGACTTCTTCTGAAAGTGAGTCAGAGCTAGATGATCTGTAATCACCTTAAAAGCTTTACCATGTAAGTATGCTCTCCACTGTTTGAGTACATGAATGATAGCTAGCAGCTCTTTATCATGCACTGGATAATAAATCTCCGCTGGATTAAATTTCATAGACTCATACAACACAGGATGCCACTCCTGCCGTACCTTACCATCCTTTGTGGTTTTGTCAGCAGGCTGCAACAAAATAGCACCCATGGCAAAGTCAGAGGCATCAGTGACCACCTGCACCGGTTTGCTGGGGTCATACACGGCTAGCACTGGGGCAGAACAAAGGGCATCTTTAAGGGTCTGGAAGGCAGCCTGCTGCTCTTCCCCCCACACATACCCGATGTCTTTCTTAGTAAGGTCAGTCAGTTTACTGGCCTTTGTGGAATAATTCTCAATAAATCTCCTATAGTAGTTAGCCAACCCGAGGAAGGATCTAACTTCAGAGACAGACTGTGGTACTGGCCAGTCCCTTATGGTCTGGACTTTCTTAGGATCCACACTGATGCCCTCTTTACTGACAACGTGGCCTAAGAATTCAATACTTTCCTTAAAGAAATCACACTTGCTCATTTTAGCATACAAGTGATTTTTCCGCAGAGTGTCCAGCACTTTCTTTAAGTGTTCAGTGTGCTGAGCTTCATCTTTAGAGAAAATTAAAATATCATCCAGGAAAACTTGCACAAACTTATCCAAATAAGGTCTGAAAATGTCATTCATAGCACCCATAAAGGTAGCAGGAGCATTAGTCAGTCCAAATGGCATCACGTTGAACTCATAGTGTCCATAACGTGTACGGAAGGCAGTCTTGTGTTCATCCCCCTCAGCAAATCTGATTTGATGATGACCACTCTTGAGATCTATCTTACTGAACACCTTAGCGCCAGACAGGGTATCAAGCAAGTCCTCGATTCTGGGTAAAGCATACTTGTTCTTTACTGTAATTCTGTTCAGGGCTCTGTAATCCACACACATCCGCATACTGCCATCCTTTTTCTTAACAAATAGGATGGGTGCGCCGTAAGGTGATTTACTGGGAGAAATATAACCATTTTCCTCAAGCTCTGCAATCTGTGTTTTCAACTCTTCGCTCTCCACATAAGACAAGCCATACGTGCGTTGCCAAGGTGGCTGACTCCCAGGTAATAAATCGATCCTATGATCTACTTTCCTCTTAGGGGGTAGTCTTGGAGGTATATTAAATACATCCGTGTACTGAGCAACAATTTTCGCAGCAGTAGGGTGCTCCGGAGGGCTTACCTTTTTCTCCACCACTTCTTCAGGTTGAGGAGGTACCTCTCTTAGCAGCAGACAGAACGATCTGTCTTCCTTCTGGTTCCAGCTTTTGACAACCTCTGCTCCAACACACTTCGGCTTGATGTCTGTTAAGCCAGGACCTGCCTAGCACGAGATCTTAAAAGCCAGTGTTGAGTACCTCAAATGTAAGCGTTTCAGCTAGAACTGCAATGCCAGAACCTAACTGAACCTCAATAGGCTTTGTTATAATTCCTCCCGGGATACTTGAGGCATCTCCAAGGAATATTTTTCTATTCCCTTGGGTGACAGTAGGCAGCCTTAGCCGCTTAACTAAGTCCTTGTGGATAAAAGTATGTGACGCCCCTCCGTCAACAAATGCCCTTACCTTCCTACCTGCAATCATGCAATGCAGTAGGATAGAGGGGATTGTCTTTTCCTGACTTTCGCATTGTTCTCCTGACGTAGCAAAGAAATGTTGGACATCAGGTGGAACAAGAGCATCCAGAGTGTGCACTCTCTGGACGTCTATATTGCTGATGGTCTCCTTTATCTGGTTGTCAGGCATGCATAGTGAATCCAGTTCAGCAGGACCCATAATACCTGCTACGAGGGCAGCTAGTGACGACTCACTATCTCTAGCATCCTCACAGTCAGTAGACTGGATTACTGACTGTTGCTGTCTTTTAAAGGCTGGTCTTTTCTCTTGACCTTCGGAAGGTGCTTGACTGGACAATGTTCTCTGTAGTGGCCCAACTGCTGACAATGGTAGCAAGTGGATTTTGCTGAGGCTGGTCTCGGCTTAGTCCTACCACCACCTCTTCCATAGCCACCTCGAGAGGGATCACGTCTACCTCTAGACTATATGGCAATATATTCATACTCATATCCATCATCCTGATCATCCTCAGCCTGGTCTCCTTCAGTTGCATTGTAGGAACCGTAGGGCTTTTTGACAACCTTAGACACCAAAGCGTTACTCTGGCGCTTGTGATTGAACTGCTATTGATCCCAGGCATCCGCATCCTGGATCAAGTCAGCCAGTTTCTCACTTTTCCTCAGCAAAATGACCAGAGACCTTGGATTTTAAGCCATACCTGAAGTATGCTATCCTATACCGTTTTGGCAAATCGAGCTGCTTCATCATGTTCTCTTGGAACTTTTGAGCAAACTCAGCAATTGAAGTGGTCTGCTTCATTGTCAGGGAGATCATCGCATAGATAGCTTTCTCCTGCTGGTTGATGACATCAAACTTCTCATGCAACTTCTCGCCAAACTCTACCCATGTAGGGTCACCGAGTTGTCGAGCCTTACGCTCTCCTTTCCAGTAAAGCCACCAGTCTGCGGCACTGCCTTTCAGTAGCGCACCGGTGTGCCTGACCTTCTCGTAATCTTGCAGTTCTGGGTAGTTCTCCAGCCACTGCTCAACATCCGCGAGAAACTTGATCAGGTAATATTTTCTGTTTCCCTCAGGATCATAGTCCTGGGGAGGTTTCGGCTTGGGCTTACTAGGCCCTCGGCCACCACCACTAGTGGTGTGAGACCCCAGTTGGTCTCTGTCCCGCAGTAGGGACATTATGATTCTTTTGTCCTCCTGCTGGGACTGATACATGGTCGCCATTTGCGACTGCATCTGAACGAACAATGCTCCCAAGTCTACATTTTGGGGTGGTAGATTAGCAAATGCAGCAGCAGCATTGGCATCTACTCGCTGAGTAGTGTCCTCAACAATCCCTCTCGCTCCTGCAGCAGCAATTCCTGCCGCATTCAGCCGGTCACGTATTTGACCTAGGGGTACATTGAGTTGTACGGCAGGAGGTGGGTTCAGAACATTGGCCCTTGATGCCATAAGTTCTTCAACAGTGCGCTCGTCAGCTGGCTGTCCTTCCCTCCTTTCTGTATCTTCAGCGGCCTTTGCTAATTGTTCAGCTTCTAATCTGGCTCTCTCCTCCTCAGCTTGCTGTGCTGCGACTGCGGCAATAGCAGCTGCCTCATCTGCAGCCTCCCTAGCTGCAGTATCTGCTACTGCTTCCGAATAGGTACGGTTTCCCGCTACATGGCTTTCCGCCTGGTTTTCGACATTCTCGTTATCCTGGTTCTCCATGTCTCGGGAGTTGCTAGTTTGAGACCTTGTCCTTACTATACAAAGAAGACTGTGATAACTGCTCCGATACCACTGAAATGAATCAACTTACCAAATAGGAGATTAACAATTAATAAAGATCTTTATATCAGTAAGTAATCTTTATGGTATTTTCCGTTAACTGGTTAAACGGCAAAGGACAACACTAGCAGTGAACAATACTCGTAAGTCAAATGCAAGTAAACTAGCAACAATAATGCAAATCAGTAAACTCATACATAAGCAAGGTTAGAAGACAGTGCGTATCAATGGCTTCTTGCCTTGGATTCAGATCTCTCTCAGTAAGTTGTACAAGAGAGTTGGCCTCGTTTCCGAATGCCGAACTCGAGAGCAATGCCTAGCATAAGTACATGGAATGAGTGTATTGTTCAACGGCCAGTGCGATGGCTACGCCTACCCGGGAGTTAACCACGTTGGTAGGACCTCGGTTAACCAAATCCACCGCCATCTCCCATCATCCCGAATCGCCATCCATCATAGGGATGTCATCTGGCCATTCATCTAGCATACCACACTTAGATGCATATCGAGGCAGTTCGCTGCTACCGAGTACGGAAGTCAGCTGGCTGTCAAAGAATGTGTCAACAAGCTGACTTAAGCTGACTTCAGCCTGCTGCATCCAGCTGAGTCATTAAACTGATACTAAATATATAAAGTCCAGCAGACTGACTATTAACTAAAGTTCAGCAGGCTGAACTTAATTTACTATTACATTTAAATGAATATTATATCTACTAATATACTGATTCATTACACCCGGAGTGTAGCAATTTCCGCGTTGGCCTCCACGAGGGTGTCGCTGATGTCGTCGAAGCTGCAGTAGTCGGCTCCAGGCATGAATGCGGCGTCCGTCGTGGCCGTAGCTGCTGTCATTGCGGGGCGGCCACCCGTACGAAGGTTGCGTGCGCCTCGCTGTCCTGCTGAAGGCGTAGGGCCGTCGCGAGCGCGTCCGTTCTTGACGTCGCGCTTCTTCTGCAGACAAACGATCTGCAAGTGGCCGACCTTGCCACAATAGGTGCAATTGCCGGGCTTGCCATTCTGCGCGAGAGTACAATTCTGCCGTGAGTGGCCTGTCTTCCCACAGGACCAGCAGGGATCGCTCGTAGTGGCAGCCATGGAAATGTGGCCACGCGTAGCTCCGCGCTGCTGCGTCTGCTGGGGCAGCTGAGAGCGCTGAAGCTGCTGCTGCTGCGACTGGGGCTGGCGGGCAGGCGTCGTGCGCGTCGTAGAAGACGGCAGCACTGAGGCCTCCTGGCGCACGCCCATGGATGCTAAGCCCACACGATCGCTAATGTTGCTCCGTGCGGCGGCCAAGCTCTACTTCTCAACGGAGAGGTAGGCCTGCTCCAGAGAATACTCTGAACCGTGGCGGTCGGTGAGGGGGACTACGGCCCTCTCCCTTAGACGCGGCTCGACGGCGCGCAAGAAGATCTCCGTGGCCTCCCGGTCAGTGACAGTGCCGACATCGCGGCGGAGGTGCACCAAGCGGCGGTGCATCATGCGGATAGTCTCGTTCTTGCGTCGGAAGAAATGGTGCAGCTCGTACACCTTCTCTTCAGTTGCAGCCTGGAACTCTGTCTTCAGGATGTTCCAGAAGGCTTGCACTGGATCAGCTAGCAGGGTCGCCACTGGTGGGTCACCCACAAGCTCAGTGCGGGTCCGGAGCTCGGCCTCCTTCTCACGGAAGGTGTCGCGGGCCTCGTGCGAGAGGTAGTGCATAAGCGTGTCGAAGACGTCGCGCTTAGTCAGCGTGGGTGTCTTGAGCTTTGCAGCCGCGAAGTCAGCCTGAAACTCCGAGATGGTATTTTCCAGATCACAGGTTCCTGGCCTACCGCTGAAGCGGTAGGCGGACCTGTCAGTCTTGACCTTGTGGTCACCTGCCATGGGATACCAGAAATCGTAGTGAGCCCACTGGGGAGATGGTTCAGAAGCAACTGCTGTGTGCTGGGGAGCAGGTTGCTCTTCTTCGGCGGGTTCAGTGATAGTGCTGAACTCTGAGTCCGAGTCTTCTCCACTAACCCCTTCGTAGTATGGCTGGTAAGAAAGCCCACTACAGGTAGGCATACGCTGAAGGTTCTAATTGCTTGCAGGCAAAGAGAGAACTTTTAGAAGTAAGGAATGTGTACTTTCCAGAGTGAGCACCTCAAGACTGTAATCTGGTAGGAAAACAACTAATGAAGTATGACCCAAAAGATCACTGGAAGCACATCATGATCTTCAGAGTAGTCCTATGGCAAGGGCTTAAGCTGTGACTTTGCTCACCACTTGTGAAGTTCTTCAAGTGCCTGGAACCCTGGAGGGCTTGCTCTTCACAAGAGAGTAAGTAAGTGGTCCTGAAAACACAAGAGATAAAAGTGTAAGCTTTACTGATAATCTCTGTTACTTACACCTGGCATAATGGACTTCTAAAAGATGTCTCTTCTAGGGACATCTCTAGTACTTATACTCCTGGAAATCCGGCGGGGTATGCGGCAGATCCAGTGCATGTAGTCACTCTAGGAGGCTCTCCTATGTCCACTAATGTGTACAAGGCATGTACTAGCACTCCTATAGGCTAAGCATAACTCAAACCAATCAAAGCAAGGTGCGTAGGATATGCTACATGTCCCTCATTGGCCGAGCTTACCCTGGGTGATTCTACCTAGATAGCGCCTCAAAAGTGGAGCTGGAAATTGAGGAAGCTTCCTCTAGGAGTAGGTGATGTAGTCACCAAGTTATAGCCTCAATGATGCACATATACTATGGAAATGCAAAGCTTATGTAGGCAAAGGGGCTTGCGGATTTGTGCGCACAAAGCTTGGGGTCACGAAGAGCCAAAAATGTCACCTTTGAGGACATTGAGTCACAAATTAGGCCTTGGGAAAGTTCCGCTAGGGACCGGTAGGTGACGCGAACTGGATCGCACCTATCTCGCTTGATACTTGACCAAATGACGCGAAATTGGTGTCATTTGGAAGATGCTTCGACGCGCTACACGTTGGTGACTCGGAAATCTAGAAAAGGTCAACATACGGATGAGTAAAGTCAATGCAAAGTCGGCCTTCCTAGGTTGATGTTCCGCACATGTGGAGCTTGGTTTTTATACGACAACCTCGACTCAATAAATCATGACAAGGATCTGGGGCACAGACAGGGTTGTCAGATTGATTCCTATGGAGTCAGACAACTTCAAGAATGTCACTTCTTGCAACCGGTTCAAGGCCATGTATAGCGAGAGAAGAAGCTGGGAATTCTTGGCAAGGGAGACCAGCCAACTCGACTTCTCGGGACATTGGTACCCTTGCACTCTGAAGAGGACAGACCCTGCTTTCTTCCTGCAGCATATTGACTGGTGCTGGATGACCATTAACATGAGGGACTAGCTAAATGGCAGAGCTAAGGAAGACAATCTCCTGGCAGACTTGCAGGGGAAGATAGTGCTGCCACCTCACATTGCAACATGGGACCCAAAATTGGATGGAATCAGGGACTGCACGAGTCAAGAGACACAGGAAGATAGGACCAGGGCAACAGATTCTTTCTCTAAGGGGAAGCATGCTTATGCCAAATGGTCAAGTAAGCAGGGGAAGAAAGATTTGTATGCGGTCAGGACCCAACAACCTCCACCAGCATCCAAAAGGGGGAGGTCAGTGGGGTACTCTCTTTCTCGGATACGGCTGGAGGAGATGACCAAGGAGACTCCAGAAGTCTAAAGAGAACAGGAGGACAAAGAGGAGGAAGACGCAGGAGAGGAGTCTAGCCCGGCTGAGGCGCAGACCCCTCCTACATCCCCCAATCTGCAAAGGACTGGACGGTCCTTGGCACAAGCAGCCTTGCAGGAGTTTGGGGATACCAACACACCAGGAGATCCAGAGCTCCAGTGGCTGGGAAGTTTCAGCAGAAGGAGTTCGGACCCAGGAGGCGAGATCCAGGCAGGCAGGGCAAATAGGAGAGCTACCAAAGAGGTAGCCAGAGGGCAGCCAGCTTCCCCCTCCCATAGAGGGCATGTCCCCTTGGCCCATGTTATGCAGCACCCTTCTGGCATGCAAGGGTATGTCCCTCTCAGTTTGAGAGCTGCATAGGAGAGGGCTGTTTCCATCAACTTGCAGACTGTGCAAGAGGAGGCTGCTGAAATGAATCGACTTACCAAATAGGCGATTAATACTTAATAAAGATCTTTATATCAGCAAGTAATCTTTATGAAATTTCCGTTAACTGGTTAAACGGCAAAGGACAATACACTAGCAAGGAACAATACTCGTCAGTCAAATGAGAGTAAACTAGCATGAATAATGCAAATCAGTAAACTCATACATAAGCAAGGTTAGAAGACAGTGCGTATCAATGGCTTCTCGCCTTGGATTCAGATCTCTCTCAGTAAGCTGTACAAGAGAGTTGGCCTCGTTTCAGAATGCCGAACTCGAGAGCAATGCCTAGCATATGTACATGGAATGAGTTTACTGTTCAACGGTCAGTGCGATGGCACCGCCTACCCGGGAGTTAACCACGTTGGTAGGACCTCGGTTAACCAAATCCACCGCCATCTCCCATCATCCCGAATAGCCATCCATCATAGGGATGTCATCTGGCTATTCATCTAGCATATCGCACTTAGATGCATATCAAGGCAATTCGCTGCTACCGAGTACGGAAGTCAGCTTGCTGTCAAAGAATGTGTCAGCAAGCTGACTTATATGGACTTTCAGCCTGCTGCTTTCGACTGAGTCAGCAAACTGATAATTATGCAAAGTCCAGCAGACTGACAATTAACTAAAGTTCAGCAGGCTGAACTTAATTAACTATCATATTTAAATGAATATTATATCGACTAATATACTTGTAAGGTCATAGGTTTATGAAGTGCATTTTTGAGTATCATGAAAGTATGTTTTGATTGTATAGTGAAGTAGAGTGCATTTTTGTGGTCATTTTGATATAAAGTTCATCGAATTTGGTCAAGTATTGAGAGAGTTATGGATTTCCGAAGTTTAATTAGTTTTGAGATCGGTTGACGATTGTCCTTAATTCGCGGTGAGCGCGACCGTCGGATTGACCGACAGCGTCGAGCGATCTGGCCCGTTAGAATGAACTCGAACCTTCACGTAAGTTCGGCTGACGCGGAGTGCCGACTAGGTCGATTTACCTAGAAGTTTCGGTTTAGCCTAGCGCGTCTAAGATAGAATATTCTAGTAATGTCGATGCATGTATGTGGACGTCAATTCGGCCCGACACGTCAGATTAGACTGATCTGGCTTACTCACGAATATTCTGGA